>JAWRVF010000266.1:0-411097 GCA_036785485.1 Physcomitrellopsis africana
TTTTGTTATTGATAAAAATTCTATATTTTTTTTACTAATTCAATTATTCTTCTTAAAATTGAAAGACTATAATTATCTAAAATAATAATCTAAAATAATAAAAAATAAAAAATAAAAAAATAAAGTCCACTTTAAAAAACTATGATTCAAAAGCCTTACTAAGGTTTTTCACTTTATAAAAAAAACCCTCTTTTGGAAGCTTTGATCTTTGGATATAATATGAAATAAGAAGAGACCATGAAATAGACCAAGTTAGTCTTTTATTACAAGTCTAAATATGTCAGCTTTTATTTTGATTCAAATAATTATAAAAGTATAAAAAAAATTATTTTTAATCTTTTAAATGATTATTTTAAGTAATTTTTGATATGATTTCTCATTTAAAAAAAAAAAAAAACTACCTCTTAAGATGGATCCAACAAAAATTCCATGGAACAATATTATTCATGTCATTTAGGAAAAAAATATATTTCACCTCATCTTTTCTTTTTAGGATTTTTGAATTGATTTTTTAAAGTATAAAGCCAACTTAGAAAGACTTTTTAATTTCAACCAATCAAAAGCTTTAAAAATTTTAGTCTCTCACTTTTTCATCTCAATATAAAGCTTTTTTGAATAAACTTCAAAATACAAATCAACAAACAAATAAAATAAAAGAAAAAAGAAAAAAATAAATGTGAATACATTTCCACATTTTTTTATCTTTTTGGTACACATATGCATACAACCATAGTCAAAGATTTTTTTTATTATATATTCTCTGTAGTGGTTAGCATCTTTTAAAGGCTACTTGTTCAAATTCTATATTGTAGATATATTTAGTTGAAAATACCATCTACATTAGTTTTAGGATAAAATTACATATTCACAAATCAAACTATTGCGGTTGTTTTGGAAATTGATAGAGACAATGACTTGGCTTGGAAAAATACAAGCTTAAATTAATTTGCCTCCTTAAACAGACAAATAGTTTTATTTTTATTAATAGTCACTTAATATTATGATAAATTTTTTATTAAAATAATTTCCATTGACTAGATAAAAGACATTATATGCTATAATATTAGTATTTTGGTGGAAATTATACATCAACAATGAAGTGCCATAGTTGTTAGATTATTTATTGATGTGTTATAGTCAACTTATTCTTTAAACTACTCTTCAAAAGCCTTGTGCACTCTTTCATCTAAGATTGTTGGCATATAAATACTTCTTGTAGTAGAAGATTTTGCACTTTAATAACATAGATATTTAATTGATACTAGTAGATTTTTACTTCATCTACTTCACTTGTTGAACTTTGACATTAGAAGCAATTAAATTTAGCCACTTTTCAACTTGTATTATTAAGATTAAGTAATCCAAATTGTATTGGCAATCCAAAATTTTTGAAATACCCTAAATTTTGTATCTTAGATCACATTAGGTCTTCTAAAGTTTTAGAATGTCCTAGATATAATGCAACATTTTAGACCTGCAATACTAAATTAAATTTTTTTTGTTATATGTTATTTATTGATCCTTCTTTAGCAAATTATTCTTAAATAGAGAAGAGATTTTAGGTTTAGAAGTGAAGATGGTCTTGTTATCTTTGTATTCAAAATTAGACTTTATTTTTTTAAATTGAAGTTTAAATTATGATTATCTTATTGATTTGTCCTTTTATTTTGATACATTGAATTTTAATACATATATATATATATATATATATATATATATATATATCTTGATTTTTTTTTTTCTTGTCTCTAATATATTAATCCAATTTTATTAGAAAATACAAATGATATTTTGTGATGTTAGAAGAAATTATAATGGATATGTAATTATTTTAATAGCAATATTTATAGAATTATGGATTGTAGTTTATGTCAATATGTTCTTATTGCAAGTATTCTAACAAAATATTAATTGGATTCCAACTTGCTAATAAATTGGAGGTTCAAAAGTAGCCATTCTTTATAAATAATATATTTTAAACTTTGTGAATTTACTTTGACATGAGAAGATGATCAAATTTTTATTTTTTATTTTTTATTTTTTAAAATAAATCCAATTATAGCCTCATTCTTTAGAGGAGCCTTGGAAGTAATGTTATTACTTATAGTTATAGATATCAACAATGTAAAGCAACAAAAACTTAGAACTTAATACAATGGAAGAATAGAATGAATTTATTTTTAAATTCTTATTTTCTTATTGCAACTTGTTGTAGAGAATTGCAATATTTTTTGCAAAAATCTAGAAGTAACATTTGTATCAAGCAACAAAACAATATAAGCTAGTACAAAGTCTATCAAAGAACAAAATTAAGAGCAACAAGAATGTGCAATTTAGAAGTTTCAAAGGTTAAATTGGTAACAAGAGAAATCAAAATATATAAGGTTTGTAGAATTTAAAAATATATAAAAAATATGAACACACACAAAGAGTGAAAATAAGAAGTATTAGTGATAAAAAAGAAATACAATTAATCATTGTGCTTAAATAATCTAGTGAGTTTAAGTAGAAAGATCAACAAAAAAGTATGCGACAACAGTGCTATAGGGTGCTGAAGAGGAGAAGCAACAATTAACTACATAAGAAGAGAGACTAATCCTATAAAGTGGAAAACAATATGATATACAGTGCTTTGATTTTTAAATTTTTTTTGAAGAACACTAACTATGTTTATTTATTTATTTATTTATTTATTGATTATTTTGTACGTTTAGTATTGATTACTTTTAGATTTATAAAGCAAATCAAAATTTATAATGCACATTGATCTTTACTTTATTGGATTAATTTCATAATCTATTACAAAAACATAAATAATTGTAGTTCTACTGTAATAAAATATAGTTATAAAAATACCAAGAAGAAGAACAAATAGAACACCGATTGCAAGAGATCTGACAATCTAGTCCGCTTTCCTTACTAGTTGAGTGGCGCTTCCAATCCCTCAGCTTCCAGGAGTTGCAGGACAGGAGCACCCGGACAGCTTTGAATCAAGCAAACCCGATGCAGCCGAGCTAACGACTCTGCACGCATACGAGTGCTGACACTATGTCTTCCATAATCTAACCCTCATTGATCCCAACGTAAGTAAATCTTAAGCTTTAGCAAAACTCAGAACTTTCAAATTCTTATGTATCCTAGTTGGGAAACAATTAACAATGGTGTGTATCTAGTGCAACGATCACAGCCTCCTACACTCCTATCTCACACACTTCCTACGAGGCAAGGTCCCGAAAAATTTGAGGAAACAAAATTCTGCTTCCAGATATGGCTGCTGGTTGGATTTGCTGTGCGTAGAAAAAATGAAGATGAAGAGATTCGGTGGCCCCTGCCCTCCAAAGCAACGTGCACGGCCACGGCTTCCTCTGGGCACTGTTGTGAATCATCGTCTTCATCATTGGCATCAACGTTTTGTTTCATCGCTTCGTTGACTGTCCAGCGACCTTCGTCTTCTCAAACTCCGGTTCTTGCCTTCCTTGATCTGCTTCTTCGACTTCCTGACCTTGGTTGCCAGTTCGTTCTTCATGAGCCTGTACTTGGGCTTGTAATTTTTGGCAGAGTAGACGGAGTCGTAAATGTCAGAATATCAAACACATATTCTTCCAGCTGAAATAGCTAAAATAGACAGTAAACCATGGTAGCCATGTTCCAGCGGGTTGTTTGGTAGTTGAGATCCATGGTTAGTGCCTAAAACCATGGATCTAAGTAAGTGAGACTTACGAGGCTGTGTTCCTCACTCTTGAATTTAATCTCACTGTTTACAATGCAAAGATACATTTGTAGTGCTACTGTTATAGCACTGCTGAAAATGGATCTGATTCAAACATGGTATCAGAGTTCAACCTGTTAGCATCACAGCCCGCTTCTGCTGCTGCAGTGAAGATCGATTCATGCTCACTGCTACTCAATCTGATCGATCTCAGACTGACCTCAGACCAACTGAAGAGAATGCGGAGGGGATGTTGGAAGGGAAGGGGACCGCAGTTAGCAAACAAGTGATTGCGTCACGAGTGCCTCACTAGCTACTGAATTGTAGGCGAGGCAAAGAGGAGAAATTTGAACATTTAGTTTGAACATCCATTCGAATATCCAGCAAAATACGGTCTCTGTCATGCACAGAGAAGTACGTTCTTGATTATGCACATCTGAATTGCAAATACATACTGATTATGGGAACAAATCTTTGGATACTTTTGACTGCACTATTGTTGTGTGGAGTTAGATTAGCTGTGAGTCCGGCATTGGGATGTTTTGAAGGTCTTCATGTTGCTGAGGAGTCAAGAAGAAGAATTGGAACTCTGGAGACGTTAGTTGCCGTGGACTATGATGAAAAGTGCTGGATGTACTGTGTAAGTCCACCTTAACAAATCCAAATTTTTTTTCTCTTTCGCAGTAATTTTTTTTTTTTTTTTTTTTTTTTTTTTTTTTGCATCGTTGTGCTCACTTGCACAAATCGAGTACATTAGATAACTGAAAACGCGGGTAGCTATAACTATGTGCTTATAGTACAGTGACTTTGGATAAGTAAAAGATTAGAATAGGGATTTTTTGACTCTTAGCACAGTTAATTTGAGCTACTCAGAAAGATTCATTAAGAAAGGTAGCTTGTATTTGCTGAGAGTTTCTCGTTGTTTTAACTCATCTAAGATGATGATATTAAACAATTCTACCTTATGTCCTTTGTTTTTGAAGGTAAGAACTCCAGAACATGGAAAAAGATGATGTTGGTATGGCTCCAAGGAGAAAGATGCTATGCCATAGTATCAAGAACCAAGGCTATGCCAATTCTTTCTGATACTCCTAAGGCCGAGAAAAAGAAGGCTCTATAGAGTGGAGGAAGAAGGATGATCGTGGTGTTTCTTGCATCTGATTGTGCTTGTCAATTTTCATGCAAACAGAAAGCGGAAGTGTCACTTTTTAAGACTGGCTGATCACAAAGTACGACAAGAACACGAAGTTGGTCATGCTACATGTGGAGACGCAGATTGATCTGCTCCAATACCAAGGTGGCAAAGATCTTCAGAAGCACATCGACAAATTGCAAGATCTCTTCAACAATTTGGCAATGTGTGGGAAGGATCATGCTCTGTTTAACAATACAAAGAAACTGAAATTGTACAAGAGTCGTCCTGAGTTGTGGACTCCTACAGTTTGCAGTTTCATGATGAATAATACAAAACTAACATAAGATGAGCTGGTAGCTAATATTTTGTAGATCCAGCTTCTACAAGCAGAGTGCGGGTCAATGAAAGATGACCAAGCACTTTACTCATCATATAAGAAGTGGTTGAAAAATCACCAGTTGGAAACTTGGAAAATTCCAATGCTATCAGGCATAGAAAACAAATTGTGAAGAATTAGTATTGATATTGCAAAAAGATCAATTACTATACAGTTGAATGCCATAAGCAAAAGGCTGATGTGGTGAAGAACAATAAGAAGAATGGGAAGCTGAATGTAGTATACTTTGTTGAAGAAGATAGTCTCATTGTGGAGGTTGGCCCTATTGAGGTCAAAGACAACTCTGCGTATAGTTTTTGTCTGGCTGAGAAGAAGCATATTTTCATCATAGACTTAGGTTGTAGGTAAACTATGGTGAGAAATGCTGAATTATTGTAGGATTTAAAAAAAGTTTCTGAAAAGATAAAGTTAGGAGGATTGGAAAGTGAAATCTTGGTGATTAGAACAAAAAGCTTCCAACTCCTTGTGCATTTTGATAAGATCTAACAAATTGAAGAAAGATTGTTGATACCAAATTTATGTAAAGATTTATTGTTGGTTGCTTAGATTACATATGTAAATATGAAAGTGATATTTGATACATTTGGTGTATACTTCTATCAAGAAGGCATGAAGATTGAGGGATTGACTATTGTGGTTGGAAATTTGTATCAAATTGAAGTTCTAGCTATTATTGATGAGAAGGCATTGATGGCTGAAATAATCTAGAAAAATAGTTTTGAAAGGAAGCAGTAGCAACTGCCACCTATGTTTAAAATTGACTTCCAATGATTGTGGTTGAGGACGTCACATTGGAAGAGGTGTGGATAGGAAAGAAGTTAGATATTTAATATTTGAGAGTTTTTGGCTATTTAATTTTTGTGTATGTGCCTAAAAAGCTTTATAAGAAATTTGACACAAAGAGCATTTTGAAAAGATTTGTTGGTTATGATATCAACCACAAGGTTTATAAAATATATCTTTCTAATAAATAAGAAATTTTTATTTATCCTTATCAAAGTGTTGTATTTAATGGAAAAAGATTTTATGGTCAAAAAATGACTAATATAGATTTTATATTGGAAGAAGATCTTCTTTCAATTAGATTAGAAATTGGACTTAGAATTTTGTCATTGTTGAATTGGAGGTCGAACAAAAAAAAAATAGATAGAACTATTAATTCTACCAATCCAATCTAGATAGAAGAATTATTTAAGAATTTAGAAATAAAGATTATTCTTCTATCTAATATGCTTGTGAAACTTATTTATTTCAAAAAGTCTATTATTTAATATCACAGATGCAAGATAGCAGGTTAGTAAAGAAACAATGAAAAGATTTCAGAACTAGAATAATTTCAAGAACAAAAAATTAGATGGACAATAACAAGAACTGGATCTAGAACAAGAGACTAGATTGATATCAAAAAGAAGACAACACTTTGAATTGCTCTAAGACTTGTGTTGGCAAGACTGAGGTGCTCCTTGGTCTTACCTCTTATATATACTACAAGGCCTATGTCCTATTAGAGCTTCTAAGAGTATCTTAGAAGATTTTAGAAGCTTGAGGAAGATTCTAGAAGACTCTAAAAAGTGTATGGGAGATTTTGAAAGATCATAGAAGATTCTAGAGGATTTTCAAAGACTATAGAAGATTTTTAGAAGACTAAAGAAGGTTCTAGAAGGTTCTAAAAAGCTATAGAAAGTTCTAGAAGACTACTAAAAATTTTAAAAAGTGATAACTTAAAATATGTCCGTGACATCACCTCTCCTTCTAGCAACGAGTTTCACGAGGAGCCAAAGTGATTTGATGATCAAATCACATACGTAAGAAATCTAGAATTTGTCAAAGTAGAGAAACAACATATTCCATCATATGTTTGTTGATTATCAATTCAATAGGACCTTTGAGATGGCGTCAATGACCTCCAAATATAACCTCTGTTAAACCAATGTCCCATCTAAGAATTTGCTCTTCATTGCGACTTTCAAAACATCTCTCAAACATAATTTTTGATCCACTTAGAGTCACCTTTCCAACTTCAAGGAATATTACCAAAAGCGAACTTTTGAATGTGAACGTTTTTTGTGATGAAACATGTCTCGAAGATTCGTATGGTCTTATTTGATATTCAGAATATTCTTTCTTCTTATGCTTATATTCTTCAAATCCATTTGTGAAAGTTGTAATGATTATAGCTATACATGGCAAAAGATATTTAACTCTTATTTCCTGCCGATTAAACTGAAATCTGAAGATTTGGCAGTAAACTAATAAATTAAAGCGAGATCTATTATCTTAGAAAAAATCTGGTCTGAGTCTTGGTGTGGGCTGATAGAAAGCGTCATTTAAAGCCAAGAAATGTTGTTGTTTAATGTTGTTGTTTGTAAAATCTTCAATGACGATTGAATCTGGAGTTTTTAGGATATTGTTGATGGAATTTACCAATTTTTACTAACTAGGTGTATTAGCAGGATTATTTGAAGGTTTGTATTTCTTTGTAACTCATTAGTACTTCAATAGATGAAATATTTCAATCATCTATGTCTTATACGCAAATCTAATATTTCATTTACTTTGTATTCAAGTTCTTGATTGACTTCAACTAGGGTTGGTGGTGGAAGAGTTCTTCCAATAATATTTGATTTTTAATAGATTTTTAAAAGTGAGACATTAAAGACTGGATGAATATGCATGCCACTTGGTAGTTCAAGATGGAAATTTACTAGATTTACTTGGTGTAGAATTATAAAAGTCTTTGATAGTTTAATTTTTGTAATGGTCAATTCATTTGTATATTTTGTGAGAATAGCCACATACGATCTCCTATCTTGAACTTTGATAGGTTCTTGCAATGAATCTCTGTATAGTCTTTATATCGATTTTGAGCTATTTGCAATTGGAATTTTAGTTCTTCATGGATGGCTTTTAAGTAGGTAGCTTGATTTTTTGCAACAGGGCTTCTCGCATCTTTAATTTGGAATAGATGTGCTCTCAAGTGGTATCTATAGTTTGAGAAGTATGGAATTTGCTTTGTCAAAGAATGTTCGGAGTTATTGTATGCAAACTCATCCAAAGATAGAAGGTCTATCCAATTATCTTATTGATAATTTATACTGAAACAAAGATATTATTCCAAGATATAATTTGCTTGTTCTATTTGACCATTGGTCTCAGGATAATAAATTGATGAGAGGTTGATCTTGACCTTCAAAAATTGAAATAATCTTTTCTAAAAATTTAATACAAATTAAGGTCTTTGATCTAAAATAATATTATTTGGAAGGTCATGTATTCAATAAATATTATCAATAAAAAGCTTGGTTGTTTCTTCTTTAGAAATAATTTTATTGCATGGGATAAAATGTGCTATCTTGATAAGATGGTCTACCACCACAAAAATTGAATCTTTTCCATTTGAAATTGGGAGTTTTGTGATAAAGTCCATAGATAATGATTGCCATGGACCTTTAAGAATTAGAAAGGGTTGAAAAAGTCTATATGGTTGATATCTTGGAATCTTTGCTTGGACACAAATTTTGCATGATTGGATGAATTTTTTCACCAATTTCTACATTTGAGGCCACCAATAGTTTTTTGATAATAATTCCAAGGTCTTATTGAAGCTAAAATATCTAACTATTAGAAAGTTATGTTGTGCTTGAAGAATTTGAAATCTTATAGGGCTTAGAAGAACATATAAGAGATCCTTGAAATATAACAATCCATCTTCAAATTTAAAATTGTTGTTTTCTTCTACATAAGTATTTTTTAAATGTTGCCAAATATTCTTTATAAATAGATCTATCTTCATTACTTTCTAGATTTTTGTCTTGAGAGTTGTATCTATATAGGTAGATATTGTTAATGTCTTCTACTGCAAGTTAGATGGCTTCAGTATGACTGATTTTTGTTGATTCAATAGAATGTCTTATAATCTTGGCACAAGATATGATCGTCAAAAAAAGGCATCTCGTTTCCTTTGAAGTTTTTTTAGATGATATGTAATTACAAAATTGAATCGAGATAATGACATGCTCTATCATACTTGTTAGCGATTCAAAATTCAAGCACTTATAAAATATTCCAAATTTTTATAGTCGATATATACCATGGTCTTGTGTTGAGTATCTTTTAGCAAATGGCGCCACTCTTCAAAAGCATCAATAATTGCCAATAGTTCTTTGTCATGGATCTTGTAATTAATCTCTACAATTGAAATTTTTTGAAAGCAGAATGCTACTAGGTGTAATTGGCTATCATCACCACTTTGAGAGAGTACAGATCAAAGTGCAAAATCTGAGGCAGCTGTTTCCAAAATAAATAATTTTGTTAGATCTGTATGGACAAGTATAAGAATTAAAGTGAAAGATTCTTTTAGCTTCTTGAATGCTTCCTTAGCCTTATTATCCTAGATAAATTTCTCCTTGCCTATAAGTTACGTTAACAGAGTTGCAATCTTGGAATAGTCTTTGATGAAGATTTTGTAAAAATTTACAAATTCCAAGAAATATTATACATCTCTGATTGATGATAGTTGTTTTCATTCTATGATAGTTTGTATCTTCTTTGAATCTATAAAAATTGCATTTTTAAAAGGAATATATCTTAAAAACTCAACTCATGGTTGATGGAAAAAGTACTTCTCCAATTTGGCATACAATCCACTTTCTCGTAGTTTTTCTAATATCTTACGTACATGTTGTTCCTGTTCTTGTTTATTCTTAGAGAAGATCAAGATATTGTTTAAGTAGATGATTACAAAGTCATCTAAGTATTCTTATAAGATATCATTCATCATGTGTTGAAAGATTGTAGATACATTTGTAAGTCCAAAAGGCATAACATTGTACTCAAAATGTCCATACCTTGTATGAAATGCTGTCTTCGATTGATCTCCTTCTTTGATCTTGACTAGGTTGTAGGCACCTCTCAAATTAATCTTTGTAAAGATCTTTGCTTGTCCTAATTGTTCCAATAATTTTGAGATTAATGGTAATGGATAATAATTTTTTATAATTACCTTGTTCACACCTTGATAGTTAATACATATACGTAAAGAACCATCCTTCTTCTTCACAAACATGATAGGAGCTTTCCATACGTGCAGGGCCTGGGGAAATTGCCATTGAATTTTATTGATATATTAAGCGAGTTGGCTCATATGTAATTGTAAATTGGACCAAATGGAAGTTGAGCACCATCTTGTAATTTGATTGCACAATCATAAGGACGGTGTTCTAATAATATATCTATTTTTTTTTTTTTTTCAAATATATCTTCAAGGTCACAATATTGATTAGAAATATCTTGCTTCAATTGCTTTGTTGGATCTTTTATTGAGATAGCATATAATGTGAGTGCACCTTTTTTTTTGTTACATGAATAAATACTTTAGCTCTAAAAAATGGAGTAGCACCTTATTTCTTCTTTTGATGTTTAGGTCTTGAAAAAATCTTTTGCAAATTCCAATCAATATCAGGATTATATAGCTCAAATCAAAAAAGTCCAATGATAATAAGATTTGTCGAGCATCGAATGATGTTGAAAATAATTTGTCATACTTAATCTCTTAGTATCACTTCTAATGGTTGGATTTCTTTGATAACATCTCATGATGTAAGGTTTTGTCCATCAATGACTTCAATGGGTGTAGGATGGATGTTCTTTACAAATATTAGATTGTGCTTGGTTGCAAAATCTTTATCCATAAAACATGCTGAGGCTCCAGTATCTAAAAGGGCTTTAGCAAAAATCTCTTATTTTAAAGTTCTTATATATACAGGAAGTATAAAAAAGGATGTCGTGTCCGAAGGTAAGAAGAGATTTTTTTCTAATGCTTTAGATTTGAGGGTATCCAAGTGCAAGGTCCATACTGTAATTGGACGTCTTTGTTTTTTGATCTTTCTAATTCAGATATTACACCTCGTGCCTTGAATTCTCTAGACTTATTTGGACAATTTGTTGCCTTGTGATTGAGTCTTCCACAATATAGACTTAGATTTTTTTACTGATGTTTAGTCTTTTTTGCTGGTATTAATGATTTGAGTTGAGTCGCATCAATCTCCATAGATTTAGGATATATTAATGGCTTCTCCAATACTCTTGAAGATGTAGTAGACGTATCTTGATAGGTATTATTGAAAATTGATTGCCTTTCTTATTGTAACTCAAATAGGTGATTGTCACAAGTAATGGCTTGAGCTATGAGTTCTTTTAAGCTTTAAACTCTTAGTATTGTAATCAATAGATTCTTTATATCATCCTTTAGGCCATAATGAAATCGAGTCATAAATGCCTTATCATTCTATTTGAGATCACAAATAAGTTGTTGAAATTTTACAACATAAATTGCAGCCGAACATTGTCCTTGTTGTAGATTTTGAATCTTCCTTTCAGCCATCCTTTGTTAATCATTATCTCCAAATGTAATAATAAATCTTTCCATAAAAGCCTTCAAATTATATATGATATAAGAATTCTTTTTTAATAGTAGAGCAAACCACAATCGAGCACTTTCTGATAAAAAAGTGCCCACAAAAGTAACTTGAGTGATCCTATCTAGGTGTCAAGGACAAGAACTCAATGGAAGCAAATAAGTAAATGAAAAACACTCTCAAAGAAATATAACAAAATAGAAACAAGGTAATGTATATATTAAAAAGCTAGATAGCTATTACCCCATGAGCAAAACATGGGAACTCTTGAAATCAAACTAGAAGCGAAAGGAGTTGACAAGAGGGAAGAAGGCTTCACTCTTGTCTCTATTTATACTATCTATCTAAGAGCTAAGTGGCGACGTTCTATAGGACCTCTAACATGTATCCAATTTACAAGACACGTGTCCAAGTTGCAAGACACGTGTCGAACTTGCAGGGCAAGTTTCCTATATGTTCGCCACATATTTAGCTTGATCTTCAAGCTACCAACATGTGCGACATGTGGCTAACTTATTGACCAAGTTTCTAATCCAAAAATCTACTATGGACACTTATAAAGTCAAAACAGCGTCTATGAAGTTTCTAGGAAGTTTCTCTAAAGATATTATAGAATTAACCTGCTTTTACCTTCTTTTATCTAGTTCTATCTGATCATATAGGTAACTATGTATATATCCGTGACAATAAACTATGATTAGATAAGAAATATCTTTTAAGAAGGGATAATTTTCTTAGAATGAATCTATAATAACAAAAATTTCTTTGATATGAATCTTATAGTTAATTTGAATTGTTAAAAATTTTCTTCAATGAAATATAATAATTATAAATTCTATTATTTCCATCTATTTGTAATAGAATTACACCTAATACAAAATTTGATGCATTTGTTTCTATAAAATAATTGGCTTTAAAATATATACATTGCATAAAATAAGAATTAAAATAAAATTTATTTTTAAACCTTAAAATATTTCTATTATATCTTTATTCTATTTCAATTTGTATTTAGAAGTTCATTGTATAAAAAGAGTAATAATTTAAAAAAAGTTTTAAATAAAAATTTGATTATAATTTATAAATCTTCAAAAGTATTAGATATCATATATGGTTCTTAGGATTATTCAATCTATAATAGTATGTAATTTCTCAAAATCTATTTACAAATTTTCATTTAAAATATTATATCTCCAAAACTCCACTTATGTCATGTGAAATATATGTTTTTCATCTTGGTGTATAATTTCATGCATCTCTAAGTTTTTGTAATCCAAGATAAATATATTATTTATATATATTTATATTCTTTAAATAAATAAAAATATCATTTAAGTAATATATAATAAAATTATTTTGAAATTCATAAAATACATCATTTATCAAATGCTCAAAATTAATTAGAACATTTGTAAGTCAAAAAGATATGACATTATATTCAAGATAGACATATCTAGTTTAAAATGCAATCTTCTATTCATTCTCTTTCTTATTATATATTAAATAATAGGCTCCTTAGATAATATGCTCCTTGAATAATAGATCTATTTTAGAATAGATCTTAGCTTTATTGACTTGATTAAAAAATATTGGTATCAAAGAGAAAGGATATTGATTTTTAATAGTCAATTTGTTAAATCCTTGATAATATATATATATATATATATATATATATATATATATATAAAGATCCATCTTTTTTCTTTACAAAAAAAATTAGCGCACTTTCAAGTAATTTGAAATATTGGATAAATTTCTTACAAGATTTTAGCCAATATATTCTTTTAAAGCAATAAATTTATTTTGTAAAATGTTATAAATTAGCCCAAATAGTGGTTGAGCT
This sequence comes from Physcomitrellopsis africana, assembly GCA_036785485.1. Taxonomy (NCBI): domain Eukaryota; kingdom Viridiplantae; phylum Streptophyta; class Bryopsida; order Funariales; family Funariaceae; genus Physcomitrellopsis; species Physcomitrellopsis africana. The sequence continues at coordinate 13,501 of JAWRVF010000266.1, forward strand.
TCTTCTTAAAGATTGTTAGCCTCAAAATTTTTAATGCAAAATACATGTAGAAATATTGTTATTAAGTAGAAATTGATTTAACACTTAAATAGAATAAAATTCAATCAATTGATTTTGTTTTAGATTTAGATTTTAAAAAAAAACATAGAGATAGTTGTGATAGTTGAAAAGACCAAACTTAGCACAAAAGAATTAGGACTTTAAGATATTGTCTTTAAATTTCTTTGGATTTTGAATTTGTAATGATTTTATAAGAGCTATATAAAATTAAAATTCTATTTGGGTGACTTTGATTTTTGAAAAATAAAGTGGATTCATATTTTGAAGAATTTTGTGAATTTTGTAATAAATCTATGAGTAAACATTTTTGGATTTGTGAATATAATTGTATTAGATGATTCTTGTGAATTTGACCTTTATTAGATGGTTATATCAAAGGTTATTATAAATCAAGTGGATTAAAATCTTAGAAATTGGATTTTTAAATTAGTATGGATTTATGTGATTTTGAGCAATTTATTGGTTAGATTGAAATGGTTTTTCTTTTGAGGTGATAGTTGATTTACTTTCCAATATTTATGAATTTTTTCAGAACAAATAAATGGTACAAAAAGGAGCTATTAATGCTTGAAGATTGACATCAAGCTCAAAAAAGGAAGACAACTAATATTTAAATAAATTAAGAATTTTTTTTTTTTCCAATTTATAAGTTTAATTATTTTCAAATTTTGCATATCTTTTTTCAACTACTAGATTAAAAAGTATAAATATTTCGAATCAAAATCAATAATTAATGTAATAATTATTAAGATTTTAAATTTTTTATAAGATTTGATTAAAATTTGATTAAAATTTGATTAGAATTTAATTAGAATTTATTTGGATTTGCTTTGAGTTTGATTAAGATTCAATTAGAATTTATTTAGGATTTTTTTAGAATTTCTAAGATTTTTTTAGGTTTTCTTTTGGATTTCTTTATGACTTCTTTAGAATTTCTTTGTAATTTCTTTAGGATTTTTTAAAGATTTCTTTTAAATTTATTAGGATTTCTTTAGGATTTAATTAGGATTGTTAAGGATTATTTAAGGTTTATTTGAAGTTGATTAGAGCGTGATAAGATATATCTAAGATTTTTTTAAGATTGATAGAATATATTTAAAATAATTGAAAGCTTACTTAAATTATTTATAATTATCAAAAAGATATTTTTAAATCCTAAATATCTTATATATTATTTTGGATTACAAATCTGATTTCAAGTTAAGATTAAATCCTTCCATAGCCACATGTCTAATGTATTCTTAAGCTGATTTTTATATAACACAATACAGATTGGTTGTTTGCTAAAAAAAACTTCTAAATATAATATTTATGCTTGAGAAATAAGTCAATTTTAATAGAATGATATTTAGTATTAAAAAGAGAGATTTTTCTTCTATTTTGGTTAATTTTTATATTTCAAGGCTTTTAACTAAGGCAACTATTTGTTCCTACAATCTAAGATTATGTTAATTTTTTATTTAAATCCTAAACCTAAATTTAATCTTTGTTTGATCAAATCTAGTCTAATCCTTATTTGATCAAGTATAGTCTTATACTTCATGTTTGGTCTTGATCTAAACAAGACTAATTTTAAGCTTGTTATATTTTACCAACTAACTTATTAGTTATCATCATTAATTAACAAAGATTAATTATACAATCATAAGATTGATATTATGGTAATATATTAGTATTCTTTTTTTAAAATATATCTTAATACTCCTCATATTGCTATAAGATTCTAGAGCAACCTTCAATTAATTAAAGACTTGGTAGTGTATAAATAACAATTGGATTTATTTCTTTTGCAACTTACATAAATGTCTTAGCTTCAACAAATAAAGATCAAGATAATTTTTTGGTATTTAAACTAAATGATTAAGTGACCTTTTTTAATTTATAATTAATATTAAAATTATATAATTTAAACCAAAGAAGGCCAAATACCATTGGCTTTGAAAGACATTAAATGATATTAAAGATAATATCTAACATTTGATGATCTTCCACCACTTTCAACAATTTGATGTCTTCTATAATAAATCTAGATGCAAGTAGTTATCTATTAATAATATCCATTGGAGCTAATAAGATCTTTTTTGAAAATATTAATTTTTATTGCAATACAAAGTCTTTATCTATTAAACATATTAAAGTCCTTGTGTTTAAAAGTCTCTTGAATTCAAAATTTACAACTTGAAGTTTTTATAATTATAAAAAATTAAAAACAAGGTGTAGGATTTGATAGTAGTACAAAACTTGTATTTGATGGCTATAGTCTAGACTTTATATTCCAACTTATCTATAGTGCCAAATTCCAACAATTTATTTGCAAGGTAGAATGGAATAATAATCTTCTAATTAATTAGTTTTAATATGATTTAAAAGATGACATCAAAGATCTATTGTTAATAATGCCAAAAGAAAATTTATTAAAATAATTTATCACTTAAGCAATTGCACACAACAATTGATTTTTTGAAAGAGGCTAAAATCAAAGATTTGATTCAAAACAAGCAAATCAAGTAATGACAACTTTGAGGTTTTTAGAAATCTATTCATTAAAGTCAAAATCTATATAGATGAATACAATTTAATTTAAATAATTAATATCATAAAAAAAAAGATCAATATAAAAACTTATATTTATATTATAAAAAAATAAGTTATAAAGTATAAAAGAATATCATATTAAATTATGTGAATTTAAGACATAAAATAAAAATAAAAAAATAAAAAAAAATATTTATTAGTCCAATTAATTAGGTATTAAAATTAAACCAATTGTCAAGGATACAAATTGAAAAAAGATATATAAACCAATGAAGTCTCTTTAAAAAAAAATAACAAGATAGAAATAAAAAAATATGTACATTCAAGAAGAAACTAAAATGGCTATTGCCAAAGACTAGAAAATATAAGAGACTCTTGAACTAGATTAGAAGCAAGAAAGAAATTGACAAGAATGAAGAAGGCTTCACTCTTGTCTCTATATATATTATCTATCTAAAAATTACATGGCAGCATTCTATAGGACCTCCTATATGTGTCTAATTTGCAAGTCACATGTCAAACTTGCAAGACAAGTTTTCTACATGTGCGCCACGTATTTAGCTTGTTCTACAAGTTAGTAATATGTGCAATACATGGCTAGCTTATTGGTCAAGTTTTTAACCTACAAATCATCTATAGACATGTATAAAGATGATTCTATGTCTATGAAGCTTCTAAAAAGCTACTCTATAAGATATTATCAAATTAACTTATTATTATCTACTTCTATTAATTTATATTATTAAATAATTATTGAAATAAATCTTATGTCCGTGACATTACTCCCTCTTCTACGGACAAGTTCTATTTGGAGTGATGATTAAAGAAGTCCAAGATATGTTAAAGAAGTCCAGGATCCGTCAAATTGTGCTTGTAATATACTCTGATCTTTGTTTCCTTCAAAGATAGTTGATAGGTTCTTTCAACCATCGATAGTATCTTATACTAGGACAAGAGGACCACCCTATTATTTCATCATTGTTGAGGCCTTCATAACTTCTTTCAAAGAAAATATTTAGAACACCATTAAAAATAGTTCTTACCTCTAAAAGTATCACCAAACATCGAGAGTCTCTTCCAAGGTCGTAATATCAAACATATTATATTTTACCATCAATTTGAGGAAAAATATATCATTCTTGAGGATCTTCATCTCTATTCTGTCATCTTGAAGGTTGTGATAGTTGTAATGTCTCATTTAGTAAGTCAGCAAATAATGGCTCTTGAGCCGAATTTGCTAGTTGTTGATCATCCATCTCTTTAGCATGAATAAATTCAAAAAAATAAAAAACAATGATACAAAATAGAATGAAATCTTTATAGAACTTGCTCTGCTTTCTGGCAAAGATTTTTTTAATTTTTTATCTTGATTTTGATAAATGTTGTCGATGAAACGCATTGATTTTTATTGATGTATTTATTAGATTCTTGGATGGCTCCTATGTGTATTCACTAATATTATACTTGCACCAATATAGAAGATATTTTAGTCAATTTTTGCGTTGTCTTGAATCAAAAACCTTTTCTATTTTAAATTCTTCATTATTGTTCATTTCTATAAGAAGTAGTGGCATTTGTTTCCTGTCTTGTATATCTATTGTCTTGTATAGTTCAAATAGTGATACATGGAATACATAATGGATCTTCATAGATTTTAATAGACATAATTGATAAGCAACTGGATTCATCTGTTCACAAATTGAAAAAGGTCTAAGCCTATGATAATCTAACTTCTCACAAAGATGATTAGTCTTGATATTACAACAAAATAATCATATCTTATTGCCCATGTGGAATTGAGGTTGTTCCTTGCATTGACATCTGCATTGATTTTTTGTCATTCTTGAGCTTTTTTTAATTGTGCCTTCATTGTTGCATGTAGCTTTGACAATCAATTTTCCAAATCTTCTACTATAGGATTATCAACTTTTGAAAAGTCAAAAGTATCAAGTTGTCGATGATAACCATAATTTGCAAAGAATAAAGTTTATTCAGTAGAAGAATGTACCAAATTATTATAAACAAACTCTGCCAATGGCAAAAGAGTTGTCTAATCATCTTCATGATAATTGATGGTACATCTCAAATGTTGCTCTAAAACTTGATTTACTTATTCTGTTTGTCCATCAGTTTGAAGGTGAAAAGTTAAAGATAGTTTTATATCCACTTTTAATATTTTTTAAAAAAATCCTCCAAAATCTTGATATGAATTACATTCCTCTATCTAATATAGTATCCCTTGGTAATCCATGATAGTAATAGATATTATCAAGGAAGAATTTAATTATTTCTTCACTTGTAATAGATGTTGTACATGCTATAAAATGTGCCATCTTGATAAAATGATCTACAATTACGAATATAGAGACATATAAACTTGACTTTGGAAGATCCATGATAAAATCCATAGAAACAAAAGACCAAGATTGTTCTAATATAAGTAATGGTTGAAAATGTCCATAAGATTGGTGATGATGAGCTTTTAATCTTGAGCAAATATTATACACTATACAAACTCCTTAACAGCCTTCCATATTTGAAGCCACCAAAAATCTCTTGATATTAGCTACAAAGTCTTATTATATCCAAAATATCCTACTTCAGGGAGGTTGTAATGAGCTTCTAGAGCTCGTAGACATGTTGTATTTTTTAGAATATACATGTGTCTTTCAAAGTAGTATAGATTGTTCTTAAATTCAAACTTAGAAGTATCATGAGACTTAAATGAATTATTCTTAATCTCATGAATAAGAAGATTTGAAGACATATTTAACTAGATTTGTTTGATAAAAGTTGAATCAACAATCAATATTGATTTCATTGCTTGAAGATGAAATTGCTCTGGCTTCAAGAAGATTATTCTTTGTTGATCAAAAGCTTAATCTCTTCCTTTTAGTACAAGATAAGAACGTCTAGAAAGGACATCTAACAACCTTGTTATTTTCTTCGCCAATAAGTGATAATAAATTTGAATCTTAACAAAGACATGCTCTAATGAGCTTGGCAACAATTCAATACATGTGTTGACATGAAATACTCAAGATTCTTGTAATCCACATACACAGTGACTAGACCAAAAGTGCCTTCCAAATAGTGACACCATTCTTGAAAAGAATCCTCAATTGTAAAAAATTCTTTATTATGGATTTTGTAATTGATCTCCATTGCTGAAAATTTTCTAAAATGAAAAGCTACTGGGTAGAGTTTATCATCTACTCCCATTTGTGACAATATTGCCTTAAAAAGAAAGTCTAATGTATTTATTTCCATAAAAAATATCTTAAAAAAGTTGGCGCAATATAAGCTTGGTGCAGAAATAAAAGTTATCTTCAAAGCCTCAAATAATGCTTCTGCTTCCTTGCTCTACTTGAATTTGTCCTTGTAAGTTAAGTATTAATTGAAACTACAACTTGAAAAAAGTTTTTGATAAAAATTTGAAAGTAATTGGCAAATTCCAAAAAACATTACACATCTTATATTATTTTTGAAATCTTCCAATTCATGATTATTTGGACTTTTTTAGGATCCATTTTAAGACCATCATTTAAAATGATGTATCCTAAGAAGTCAACTTGAGTAGTGTGAAATACACACTTTTCCATCTTGGTATATAATCCTACATCTCTAAGTTTTTATAATATACAATAAACATGAAGTTCATATTTTTTTGTATTCTTAGAATAGATCAAAATATTGTGTAAATAGTAGATAATGAAATCACCAAGAAATTCACAAAAAACATCATTCATAAGATGTTGAAAAATAGCTGGTGCATTTATAAGTCCGAAAAGCATGACATTATATTCAAAATGTCCATACCTTATTTAAAAAGCAATCTTCTATTTATCACCTTCTTTGATACATACTAAGTTGTATGTTCCTATTAAATCTATTTTTGTATAGATCTTAGTTTGATTCAATTGATCAAGAAGTCTAGATATCAAATATAGAGGATATCTATTTTTGATGGTAATCTTGTTGAGTCCTTGATAATCTATACACATCCATAGTGATCCATCTTTTTTCTTTACAAATAAGATAGGAGCTCCTACTAGAGATTTTGAATGGCATATGAAACTCTTAGCCATGTTTTTATCAATGTATTTCTTGAACTCAACTAATTTTTTTTATGATAAACTATAGATAGGTCCAAATAGAGGCTGAATTCTTTCTTTGAGATCAATTGAATAATTATATGGATGATACTTCAAAAGAATATTTGTATCTTTCTTCTCAAAAATGTCTTGATAATCTTGATATTGATTTAGAATGTTAAAGTCTTTTCACCATTAGAAATAGATATAACATAAATAGCAAAAGATGATCCCTCTTTTGTTGCATTCATAAAAGCTTTTGAGCCTATAAATATATGTTTTATTAAATTAGATTTATGACTTGTTATTTGATTAACGGGACTCTTATTAATGCTTTAAAAAAAGTCAATTTTATGAAAAATCCAATCTATTCAAAGATTATATTTTTTTAGCTATGATAAACCTAAAATGACTTGTTTAGAGGGAGATTTAATTATATTAAAGATTATATAACTATTAAGACCATCTATTATTATATTTATAGGAAGGATTTTATGAAAAACATCTCTAAAAGATAACAAACAACCATCTATGACTTCTACATGTATGCATTTAGTTTTTTGTATTAAAGACATTTTACAACTTTTAACAAATTTTTTATCTAAAAAACACATTGATGTTTCTGAATCTAGTAAGACATAGGTTTTTAATTTTTAGGTCCCAAATAGACATCTATTATAAAACAAGAAGAGGATTTTGAGGAGAGAATAAGACCTTTACTAGGAATTGTATAAGATTCCAATTGTACGATCTCTATTCTAACTATACAAACTTGTTTTCTGACATATTATCTTCTTTGACAACCGTACTTCTCATTTTATAGTTATGTCATTTCTTTGGATAATACAGAGCATTGTGCTTAAATTCTCCATAATATAAACAAAATTGTTCTTGATGAGGACGAGTCTTTTCTTATTCAGTACGAGGTTTAAATCATATCACGTCAATTTATATATCTTCTACTTTTGAATATACATATTGAGAAGATGTTGATATTGCCATTGTATTATAATAATATTGGAATTTTCTTGTGTGATTCTCATATTGAAATTCAAAAAGCCAATTGTTACACTTCATAGCAAAATCAATTGTTTGATTCAATGTCTGAGAATTGTGTAAGTTAAGCATCAATTTCTTTACCTCATATTATAATCCATAGAAAAATTGGCTAATGAGTACAGCATCATCCCACTTAATATCAATTACTAGTTGTTGGAATTGTGAAGCATATAATATCATTGATCAATTGCCTTGTCGCAAGATGTGGATCTTATTGGTTGTGACATGAATTGCATCATGTATTCTATACATAGATCAAAACTCCACTAAGAATGTCTCCAAATTATGCAATATTGGATCATGTCATTCAAGAAAAGATAAAAACCATGATAAAGCAGAGCCTGAAAGTAGTGTTCTAATAAACCTGACTTATGACTTTTAGGTTGGATAACTTTGAAGTTGAAATTCAATCACCGGTTGTACTTGATTGATAAATCCTTGAAACTTAGATTTGGTGCCATCAAACTTTTTTGACAAACTAATTCTTGGTTCTTTGATGCTTGAATGGTGTTTAATTGTAGGTGAAGTGGTATGGCTTGAAGCAACTCAAATCATCTTTATATCTTCATTTCTTGCTAATTTTATTGCTTCTTCTAGTGGTGCATTGAGTTGATACATTGTAAGTATTAATTCTCTCATTTGCTCCTCTATTTGTGCCATTGCACTCTTTATTTCAACAAGCTTTGCTATGATACTACAATAGAAAGGAAAAAAAGTGTCCACTCTTATTACAAAATAAAACACTCAAGAATAAAGAAAAAATTCTAAAAATAATATCAGTGTAGAAGTGAGTAATCCACAACTTCTAATATGCTTATGTCTTATTAAGAAGAATGGATAATCCACTTTTAATCAACAAAAGACAAAGCTCTGATATTATAACTTCATTCTTGTCAATCTATCAAGAACATGAATTGAAAAAAAGATATATAAACTAGTGAAATCTGTGTCAAAGAAAAATAACAAAATAGAAATAAAGAAATATGTATATTTAAGAAGAAACTAAAATGGCTATTGCCAAAGACTAGAAAATACAAGAGACTTTTGAATTAAACTAAAAGCAAAAAAAGAATTGATAGGAGTGAAGAAGACTTCACTCTTGTCTCTATATATATTATCTATGTAAGAGCTACATAGCGGCGTTCTATAGGACCTCTTACACGTGTCTAATTTAGAAAACACATGTGAAACTTGCAAGACAAGTTTCTTAAATGTGCACCACATATTTAGCTTGTTCCACAAGCTATTAATATGTGCAATACGTGGCTAGCTTGTTGGCCAAGTTTTTAACCTATCAATCACCTATAGACATGTATAAAGATGATTTTGCATCTATAAAGCTTCTAGAAAGCTTTTCTATAAAATATTATTAAGTTAATTTATTTTTATCTACTTCTATCAATCTATATTAATTAGATAATTATTGGAGTAAATCTTATGTCTGTAACACCAATAGAATTTGGATATTAAACAAACTTAGACTAATAGGATCTAGACAATAGAAAAATTCAAACTAATAGGATTTAAATAATAAATAAATTTGGATTAATAAGATTTGAACAATAGACAATTTAGGTCTAAATAAGAATTTATGAAAAATTAAATGTATCTAATCTATTTAAAGAACCAAATCTTTAGGTAGAACAAATTATATTAGAATAATAAAGAAACCACCTAAATAAAATATCTAGTTGCTATAATTAATTAGAAGTAATATAAATATACAATAAACTTGGAAGCAATCCACTTTCTATTTTTTTTTTTTGATGATTGCCAAACTTATTGAAATCTTATGTATTATGTAGACTAATTATTTTTAGATTCAACTAAAGAGTATCTCTCTTTTCTTATTTTGTATACTTCTTAAGTAAATTTTTATTTTAACTTGGCTTGTAGTTGTAGTCAATGCAAAATCTTATTAAACTAAGATTTCATTCAATTTTTTTATTTAATAGGAAATAATATTATTGAGATTATTTGAAATTAATATTAAATTTAAATACAACTTATTTGAAAATTTTTAAAAATTGAATAGTCTTAAATTAAATATTTGAAGGATTTTTTCTATTAACTTTAAATTTCTAGATTTTAAATTAGCTACAATCTCCAATACCATTTAGAATTTTTTTTAAATTAATTATTAAATTTATCAGTTATTTAAAGAATTTTTCTATTAAAATTTTAATTGTTGGACTTTGAATTGGCCAAAGTATTTAAGTACCAAAGTTCTAATTGAAGACTGTTGAATAATATATTTTAATTTAAAATTGATAGATATTTATAAGTACCAAAATTCAATTAAAAAACTTAAATAAATATTTAGATTTTAACTTTCATTCTTTTAATTCTAATAATTATTTTGGGCAAATATTTTGTTGATCAATTAAAAAACCAAGATTAATAAATAACAACTAAACATGATCCTTGTTATAAAGATTGGAGTTTTGTTTATGCTATATTTTTTTAGTTATTTTTTCTTAATGTGGCTAAAATACTTCTAAAAATGAGTTTAAATTATACATAAGTTATGAATCCTTCTCTATTAAAGATGCAAACCAAAAAAAACACTTCTAAATAAAAGTGTTCCTATAAATCTTACTTGAATGATTTTATCATGGTGTTGGAATAGAGAGAGTTTGCTTCAAAAAAGCATTGGACTTTTGGTTGGCACTAATTTTTCAATCAAGTGTCAAGATAGATAAAAATCCCAAATTCATCTAAAGTTGTTTCTAAAAAGGGCCATTATATCAAGTACATAAGCCTCTAGTACTCTAGAATCTCCAAAATGTAACAAAATATACCAAATCTTCTATTAACCTTAAAGAGGATTTTTTCCAAACTTCAACAATACATATCTCTAAATTAGACCATCTATAAGTACGTAAATTTTATATAAAGTAGTAATATATTCTTAACAACTACCACAACAAATTTCAACTATTGATTCATTGCAGATCTTTAGATATTATCAAAATTCTAATAATAGCTTCAAATTCTTATTTATAAATATCCACCTACTAATTTTTTCATATCTCACAAATTAAGTGCTTAAATACCATGAAAATTTGGTATATAACTTTTTAACATAATAATTCATCTTTTTAAAAAAATTTAGATGAAAATTCATCTAAAAGCTCAAAATATGACAAAAATCATTACTATCAATTAAATGATCTACTTACTATCTTGGAATTCAATTTGCTGTCTTTGACTTCCAATATCTCCTTTTTCAAATTCCAAATATAATAAATCTTCCATATAAGATATAGGTCTTGAAATCATCTCTCAAATTGCACTTCTTGATCTCCAAAAGCTCTTGTACAACTCCTTGTATCTTCAAAAAAAGTGACAATAAGTACAATTTGTATATCTTAAATTCAAGCGCCTACTCTTCTTTCATAAAATTCCAAATCTTTTAGTTTTTATACCAAAATTATAATACAAAAATAAACTTTCTAATCCTAGCCTCTGATTTTTGAATGCCTTCTTTGAAGTTGCCAAAATTCTTATTCTTGTTGCAAACAACTTACTCAAAGCCTATTGGGCATGATTATTGATCAATGGAGATGAAGATCTTTACCCCGTGCCTTCATTTGTCCATATTTTATTTTTATCCCTTCAAATAAGTCTTTTAGTAGTTTAATTTTTCATCTTTGGGTCCCATTCTCTTTTTAAGGTTTCATACTAAATATTTAGGTCTTATATAATTTAAATGCTATAATTAAAATAAATAAATAAAAATCAAATTAAAATTTTTTATATCAATTTCCTTAGATTTAATCTACTAACTATTCTAATACATATCTAGACTTATGAACATATTATGTATTTTGACTAATTTTTATACATTTTAAGTAATTATAATATGACAATGGTAATGAGAAGAATGTAATCTTTAAAAGAACTTGACCTATTATAAAAATCTTTAAAATTCTAATCTTCTTCTATTAAATTTTTCTAGTATATTGATCTTTAATTTTTTTGTACTTATGATGATAAGATCTTTAAAATTTAGTATTGAAATTACTCTATTTATATATATTTTATTTAATTTATATATATAATTTGTTGGTATAAATATTAAACATCATTGTTGATTTTTTCTATAGATGTAGCAATAATATTTTTATGATTGAGATTATTAATATATAAATTTTTTGCTTGAAAGATATTAAAAAACTTATGAAGATCAGCAATAGTTACAAATCTATTCTCACTTCTACTAAGTGTAGCATCTATATTTTATTTTATTTCTATCTAAGTTGATATAGATATGAAATAGATAATACTAACAAGCTCAAGTTTGAGGAAGATAATCCACAACCTCTAATATCAAAAGAAAATTTCATAAAAGAAAAATAATTTATTGTCTTTCAAGAAAAAATCAATGTTAGAAAATAAAATGTTAGCTCAAAAGTAGGTAGTTTGTAATCATTAAAATATAAAAATATTCCTTATAAAATAAAATAATCTATTTAATTTTAAAATAAAATAAATATAATTAATTATTAATCTTATTAAATTATTAATGATATAAATAAAATTAAAATTAAAAAAATAATATACTCTTATATCATCAAAAGAATAGAAATAGACAAATAAGAGATAGATATAAGATAAAAAGAAATTATAATGGCTATTGGCAATTATAAAGAATCTAAAGATTCTTAAATCAAGATCAAAATATAAGGTATTGATAAGACTAAGGATAGTTTTAAATTTACTTCTATATATATTCGCTACCAAGAAGGTCTTATAGAAGCTTTTAAAGATTTGTAAGGCTTATGGTCCAAGCATTAAATTGAAGGTTGTTTCTAATTCAAATTCCTAAAAATAAAAAACTTATAGTTTAAATTTGTAATAGCCATGTGACATATCTATAAGTCTAAATATCTAATTTGTGTTAAAAAAAAACTTCTTTAAAGCATTTTCAGGAAGATATTATCTATCTAATATATTTTTATCTACTTCTATTTATTTCTATTAATTTAAGTAATATAGGCATGTATTAAATCTATAAAAATAGTTTTAAATAAAAATCTTATTATAAAGATTTTAAATAAAATGTGTTAAAATTTATTTTTATTTTAATTCATACTTTAATTTTATTTTAATATTATGGATCATTAAATTAATATACTAAGTTATAACAATAGTTATCTAAAAAAAATAGAAAATCAAAGATTCATATTAATTGGTTCTAATTTTATTTTTTATTAAAAATAATTCTATTCCTTGCCATTTTTTTTGAACCTCATCAATAAAAATATAAAATATGAGATATATTCATTTTTAGATGGATATTTGATATTTTTAGTAGTAGTATTGTCAATACCTCATGTGAAAGAAGATACAAGGATTTAAGTTGATAGACACTATAAAAAGATCTTGCAAGATAGTAATATTTTTTTATTAAATACCAATTTTTTGGTTTAAATCCTTACAAGGTCCATGCATTACATTGTTAGATACAACTTATTACAAGAAACACACATATATTGTTATTATTCTCTATAGAATACCAAAGTCTAAAAGAAGTATGGTACATTACTTGGATTGATGTTTTTTCATACATTGTTTTAAATCACCACATTCTAGAACCTTTCGTAGTCTTTTAGAACCTTCCGTAGTCTTTTAGAATCTTCAATAATTTTTTAGAATCTTCTAAAATCTTCTAGAATCTTCTTCAATCTTTTAGAACATCTTCTAGCCTTCTAAAATCTTTTAGAATCTTCTTTAGTCTTCTTGAACTTACCTTAGTCTTTTAAAATCTTCTTTAATCTTTTAAAATTTTCTAAGATAATCTTAGAAGGTCCATAGGACATAAGCCTTGAAATATAAATAAGATGCAAGATCAAGATATATCTTAGTCTTACTAACACAAGTCTTGGAACAATCCAAAGTATTATCTTGTTTCTTGATATCAATCTAGTCTTTAATTCTTGTCAATGATTTAGTTTTTTATTCTTACCCATCCAATTGGACTATCTAAATAATCATATCAAAGCATTGATTTCTTAATAGAGAGTGGATTACCCTTCTTCTTGAAGATACTATTACGTTGTCGTGTAGTAATACAACCACTAGGTGAAAGAGGGGAGGAGTGATTATATTATAGAAGAGCTCAAATGAAAATATTAGAGAAAATTATCTTAGAAAAATAGATAATAGACAAGGAGGTAGTAAAAATTAAAAGGTGCTAATGCTACCTTTTATAAAAAGGAATTCTACTTACTTGTATAGCCATAAATATGGTAAAATAAAGTAGATTAGAAAGATAATTGGTATAGGCATATTTAGCAAGGAATTAAGAGTAGGTTTTAGAGAAATTTACCTCAAAATTACAAGAGTTGATACCCGGAGAGGGCTGGTTAAGAACCTGGGTCGAAACCAGACCCCAAGGCACAAAACCGTGTGCCGACGGCGAATGGAGAAGTTTTTTGCACATCAGAGATTGGGGTTAGAAAGTGAACTTGAAGGGTTTTGTATAGGAGTTGGTTTGAGTGATTTGGATAGAAAACAACTTTGTAATAGCTTTGCAAATTCAGGGTTTATTTTGGCTACTTGAGATTTTGTGAAATAAACTAAGGTTGATGGTTTAGGCAATTTCAGAAGTTTTGCAGCAGATCTACTGCTGGAAATTTGTGGGTTTTTGGATATTGTTGTTGTTAATGTGTGCTGTTAATTTGAACTGAATCTAACGGTTTAATTGTATGTAATTGAAGTTTAAGTAGGTCAAGGTCTTGGAATTTAAGTTTTGAGGGTTAGTTAAGGTTTTTAAGATCTTGAGCAATTTGCTAGTTGGATTGGAGTAATTTTTGTTTGTATGGATAATAGACTTGTTTTTCTGTATACATGAGTGATTTGAGACTGATTGAATGGTGAAAAAAGGAGAAATCAGCATTGGAAGATTAGCATCAAGGTTGGAGAAGAAGGCCGACCAACACCTGAGAAGGTTTTGGGGTTTTTCTTCTATTTGGTAAGTTTGATTTCCTTCAAATTTGTTGTGCTTGTTTTTGACTTAGAGGTTGAAGGGTATACAAAGTTTTAAGTAAGATCAACAGTCTAATCAACAGATATTGAGGTTCTAATTTTTCCTAGGGTTGATTTGAATTGGTTTAGAATTTGGTTTAGGGTTTGGTTTAGGATTTAGGGTTTAGGAATTATTTAGGGTTTGATTTAGGATTTAGGGTTTTTTTAGGGTTTATTTAGGATTTATTTAGGGTTTGTTTAGAATTTGGTTTAGGGTTTATTTAGGGTTTGTTTAGGGTTTAGGATTTTGACTAGGATTTGACCAGGATTTGACTTAGGGTTTGATTTAGGATTTGACTAGGATTTGACCAGGATTTGACTTAGGATTTGACTTAGGTTTTGATTAGGGTTTGACGAAGGTTTGATTTAGGATTTGATTTAGATTTTGACTGGGATTTGACCTAGGATTTGAATAAGATACGACTTAGGATTTTAAGATTCTATTTTTAGTATTTTCTAAATTTAGTATTTTATATGTTATTTTCTATAATGATTAATGTATGATTCATTTATTCTTCTATTGTAATTGCTTTAAGATTGAATCAAGGTTTGATTAATATTGTTAAGATTTAATAGAAGTTGTGTAGGATTCTATTAGAGTTGTTAGGATCTTGTTGTTGTGTATTTCCTTTTTGTCTTCCACAACCAAGTGCCCGGAGCATTCTCGAGCAGAATAGCACGTATTACGACAACGTTCTAAAAGAATGCGGAGTATCCCTTTCTAAACTGATATGCTTACTTGTTGCAATTTGATCTTTTTTTGGAGAGAATGAATTATCTTTTTTTTAGGATATATCACTATATTTTAGAGGTTGTAGATTATCTTCTTTTAAATTAATATTGCTTAAAAACATTTTTTTTCAATATAAAAAATATTACACTAACGGCCTGTTGATTTTTTTTTTTTTTTTTTTTTTTTTTTTTCATATGAAAGTAGATTAAGTTATGGAAGGTGCATCTTTACAAATAGAGAATAGAGTGGCAACTCTTGCAAATCTTCAAGCTCTTTTGGATATTGTACACGAAGAAATGACATTCTTTTGTAATCCAAAAAAGAAACAGCAAATAGATCAAGTATTTGAAGAAACTAAGTAAAAGATTCATACTTTGCAACAAAAGATTATACAATTAAAAAAAAAAAGCAGAAGATAAGCTACGCATGTAACTTTTCTAAAAGCTTCAAGGGTTATCACAAAAGAGCCAAAGGCAATCATGCCTGATAAATTTGATGGAACAAGATCCAACTTTTGAGGATTTATACAACAAGTTTGATTTTATTTTCAACTATATTCTTCGTGTTATCTGGATGGATTCACTCAAGTTGCTTTTGTAAGCACTTTTTTATTAGGAAGTACTTGATCATGATTTGTTCTATTGTTGGAAAAGGATTTTTCAATCTTATATAATTTTGAGATTTTTATGAAAAGATTTATTACTATATTTGGAGATAATAATTAAAAAAGGGTGGCAAAAAAGAAAATTCAAAATCTATGACAAGGACAACATTCAACTACAATTTATGCCGTAAAATTTCAACAACTTATTTGTGATCTTGATTGAAATAATAAGACTTTTATGATTCAATTCCATTGTAGCCTAAAAGACAATGTGAAGAATTTATTGATCACAATGCCAAGAGTTGAAATTTTAGAAGAACTCATATCTCAAGCTATTACTTGTGACAATTGCTTATTTGAATTACGACAAGAAAGGCGATCAATTTCAGCAACACCTATCAAGGTACGTCTACTACATCTTCAAGAATATCGGAGAAGCCATTAACATATCCTGAACCTATGAAGATTGATGCAATTCAATTCAAGCCATTAACACCAGCAAAAAAGACAAGATATTGACAAGAGAATCTATGTCTATATTATAAAAGACCTAATTATAAGGCAGCATATTATCTTGATAAGTCTAGAGAATTCAAGACATGAGGTATAACATCTAAATTAGAAAGATCAAAAAATAAAGGTGTCCAACAATAGTAGAGATCTTACGGTTAGACACCTTCAAAACTAAAGTACCAAAAAAAAGTCTCTTCCTACCTCCAAATCCAACATCCTATTTTATACTTCTTGTATACATAAGAATTCTAAAATAAGAGATTTTTGCTAAAGTCCTTTTAGATATTAGAGCCTCAGCATGCTTTATAGATAAGAATTTTGCAACCAAGCATAATTTAATATTTGTAAAGAAGATCTATCCCGCATGCATTGAAGTCATTGTTGGAAAAAATCTTGTATCAAGAGATGTTATTGAAGAAATTCAACCATTAGAAGTGATATTAAGAGATCAAGTATCACGCATTGACTTCAATATCATTCAATATTTAACAAATCCTATTGTCATTGGACTCCCTTGATTTGAGTTATATAATCCTGATATTGATTGGAGTTTACAAAAGTTTTTTTTAAGATCCAAATATCAAAAAAATAAATAAAGATGCTACTTCATTTCTTAGAGCTAAAGCATTTATGCATGTAGCAAAAAAGAAGGCTGCATTTGCATTGTATGCTATTCCAATGAAAGATCCAATGGAGTTATTGTCACGGACATAAGATTTATTCTAATAATTATCTAATTAATATAAACCAATAGAAGTAGGTAAAATAAGTTGATTTGATAATATCTGATAGAAGAGCTTTTTAAAAGCTTCATAGATGTAGAATCACCTTTATATATGTCTATAGGTGATTGGTAGATTAAAAACTTGGTCAACAAGCTAGCCACATGGTGCACATATTGGTAGCTTGTGGAACAAGCTTGCCATTTGTCACTGTCACGGACATATACATAGTTACCTATATGATCAGATAGAACTAGATAAAAGAAGGTAAAAGCAGGTTAATTCTATAATATCTTTAGAAAAACTTCCTAGAAACTTCATAGACACTGCTTTGACTTTATAAGTGTCCATAGTAGACTTTTGGATTAGAAACTTGGTCAATAAGTTAGCCACATGTTGCACATGTTGGTAGCTTGAAGACCAAGCTAAATACGTGGCGAACATATAGGAAACTTGCCCGCAAGTTTGACATGTGTCTTGCAACTTGGACACGTGTCTTGTAAATTGGATATGTGTTGGAGGTCCTATAGAACGTCGCCACTTAGCTCTTAGGTAGATAGTATAAATAGAGACAAGAGTGAAGCCTTCTTCACTCTTGTCAACTCCTTTCTTGTTTCCAGTCTAGTTCAAGGGTCTCTAGTTTTCTTGTCTTTTGGCATTAGCCATTCCAATTTCTTTTTAATATATATACTTCTTTATATTTATTTCTTTGAGAGAGGTCTCACTTGTTTATTTGACTTCATCCAATTATTGTCCTTGACAGATTGACAAGAGTACACATACAGTATCAGAGCTTTGTCTTTTCTTGATTAAGAGTGGATTACCCCTTTCTCTTGATAAGACATAAGCATATTAGAAGTTGTGGAGTACCCACTTCTAAATTGATATTGTTTCTAGAATTTTTTTCTTTTGAGTGTGTGTTCCGTATTTCTTGAAGTAAGAGTAGACATCTTCCTTTCTATTATATTATCATGGCAGAGCTTGCGGAAATGAAGAGTGTAATGGCACAAATGCAAGAGCAAATGAGAGAACTAATGCTTGCAATGCATCAACTCAGTTTACCACCACAAGGAGCATCAAGATTAGTAGGAAGTGAAGATGTAGAGATGGTTGGAGCTACGTCAATATCTACACCAAACCATGCTACCTCACCGATGATGGAGCACCGTTCAAACGTTAGAGAACCAAAAATCAGTTTGCCTGAGAAGTTTGATGGCACAAGATCTAAATTTCGAGGATTCATCAATCAGGTACAACTGGTGATCGAACTTCAACCTCAGAGTTATCCTACGAAAGGATCTCAAGTTAGGTTTATTGGAACGTTATTTTTGGGTCCTGCCTTATCGTGGTTTTTATCTTTTCTTGAACGACGTGATCCAATATTGGATAATTTGGAGGCATTTTTTACGAAATTTCGATCGATGTATGGAGAACATGATGCAATTCGTGTTGCAACCAACAAGATTTGCATCCTACGACAAGACAATCGATCAGTGTCATTATACGCTTCACAATTTTGACAATTAGCGACCGACATCAAGTGGGACGATGCTGCACTCATCAGTCAATTTCTCTACGGATTACAATATGAGGTAAAAAAATTAATGCTCAATTTACCCGATCCTCAAACATTGAGTCAAGCAATTGATTTTGCTGTGAAGTGTGACAATCAACTTTTTGAATTTTGATCCGAGAGTCGTACAAGGGAGCCTCAACGTTATTATTCAATGGCAACATCAACATCCTCACAAAATGTACATTCGAAAGTAGAAGACATGCAAATTGATGCGGTACGTTTTAAACCTCTTACTGAATAAGAAAAGATTCGTCGTCGTCAAGAAGGATTATGTTTATATTGTGGAGAACCTAAGCACACTGCTCAACATTGTCCAAAGAAACGTCGCAACTACAAAATGAGGAGTACGGCTGTCAAAGAAGACAACATGTCGGAAAACAAATTTGTCCAGCTACAATAGGGACCGTGCAGCTGGAACCCTGTATAATTCCCAGTAAAGGTCCTATTCTCTCCTCAGAACCCTCTCCTTGTTTTATGATAGATGTATATTTAAGACCAAAAAATTACAGAGCCTCTGCCTTATTAGATTCAGGAGCCTCAGCATGTTTTTTAGATGAACAATTTGTTAAGAATCGTAAAATATCTTTAGTACAGAAACCTAAACCCGTACATGTAGAAGTCATAGATGGTCGCCCATTGTCCTCAGGAGATGTCATTCATGAAACCCGTCCTATAAAAGTAAGAATAGATGGTCATAATAGCTATGTAACCTTTAATATAATTAAATCTCCATCTGATCCAATTATTCTAGGTTTGTCATGGCTAGAAAAATATAACCCTCAAATAGATTGGAATTCTCGTAGACTTGACTTTTCTCAGGATATTATTAAATATCCTACCGATCCAGTAAAAAGCTACAAGCCTGGTACAGTAAAACCTGTACTAATAGGTGCAAAAGCTTTTATACACGCAGCAAAAGAAGGACCAACTTTTGCTATTTACGCAACACCCATTTCTGATAGTGGAAAGGCTTCAAGTGGCATTCCAAGCCAATATCGAGACTATCAAGATGTTTCAGAAAAAGAATGTCGATATTCTTCTGGCATCGCCATATGATCGCTCACATCTCAAAGATGATTCTCACCTCCTTTTGACCAATCTAATTTATTACAAAAATGAGCTTTTACTAAACCAAGGAGATATCAAAGAGAATCGCCGTTAACTTCATATATACACGCCATTCCAAATCTCCTACAGGAGCTCCAATTCTATTTGTGAAGAAAAAAAATGGATCATTACGAATGCGTATGGATTATCGGGACTTAACAAGATCACTATCAAGAACAGGTATCCACTACCTTTAATCTCTGGACTTCTTGATCAACTAAATCAAGCTAAGATCTATACAAAAATAGATCTACGAGGAGCATACAACTTGGTTCGCATTAAAGAAGGAGATGAATGGAAAATTGCATTTCAAATAAGGTATGGACATTTCGAATATAATGTTATGCCTTTTGGACTCACAAATACACCAGCTGCTTTCCAACATCTCATGAACGATGTTTTTCATGAATTCTTAGATGATTTTGTTGTCTACTACCTAGACGATATTTTAATCTACTCTAAGAACGTAGAAGAGCACGAAACACATGTTCATCATGTCTTAAAAAAACTCAGAGAAACAAGATTGTATGCTAAGATGGAAAAGTGTGTATTTCACACTACTCAAGTTGACTTCTTAGGATATATCATCTTGAATGATGGCCTCATGATGGATCCTAAGAAAGTCCAAACAATCATAGATTGGAAGATTCTAAAAACAGTAAGGGATGTACAATGTTTTTTAGGATTTGCCAATTACTATCGAATCTTCATCAAGAACTTCTCTCGAGTTGCAGCCCCACTTATACGTTTGACTTGTAAGGACAAGCTCAAGTGGAATAAAGAAGCAGAAGCATCATTTGAAGCTTTGAAGATAGCTTTTACCTTCTGCACCAATCTTGTATCACGTTGATTTTTCCAAGGCATTCTTTATGGAAACAGATGCATCTGACTTTGCTTTGGGCGCAGTATTGTCACAAATGGGAACAAATGACAAACTCCATCCAGTAGCTTTCTATTCCAGGAAATTTTTGGCAGCAGAGATTGACTATGAAATCCACGATAAAGAACTTCTTGCAATTGTGGATTCTTTTCAAGAATGGCGTCATTATCTAGAAGGCGCTTCTAGTCCAGTCACCGTGTATACGGATCACAAGAACCTCAAGTATTTCATGTCAGCACGCATGTTGAATCATCGTCAGGCTCATTGGAGCATGTCTCTATCAAGATTCGAGTTTATTATTACATATCGGCCAGGAAAACAACAAGGTCTGTCTGATGCACTTTCTAGACGTTCTTATCTTGTACTAAAAGAAGGAGATGCAACTTTTGATCAACAAAGAACGACTCTCTTGAAGCCGGAGCAATTTCATCTTCGGGCAATGAAATCAACATTAACTGTTGATTCAACTTTTCTCAAGCAAGTCCAGTTAAGTATGTCCTCAGATCCTCTTATTCATGAAATTAAGAATAATTCTTCTAAGTCTCATGATATTTCGAAGTTTGAGTTCAAAAAAAATCTACTCTATTTCAAAGGGCGCTTATATGTTCCAGAAGGTGAAGCACGATTACGTGTTCTTCAAGCTCATCATGACTTCCCGGCAGCAAGACATTTTGGATACAATAAGACTCTAGGGTTGATATCTAGAGATTTTTGGTGGCCTTAAATGTAGAAGACAGTCAAAGATTTTGTAAAAACATGCGATGTTTGTTCAAGATCAAAATGTCCTCGCCACCGACCCTACGGACTTCTTCAGCCATTACCCATTCCAGAACAACCATGGTCTTCTGTGTCTATGGATTTTATCACGGATCTTCCAAACTCAGGTTCTTATGACTCTATATTCGTGATAGTAGATTGTTTTACTAAAATGGCACATTTTATACCATGTAAAAAATCTATCACAGGCAAAGAAACAGCTAAGCTTTTCCTTGACAATATCTATCGCTATCATGGATTACCTAAGGATATTATATCGGATAGGGGAACTCAGTTTGTATCGAGATTTTGGAGAACGCTTTTCAAGATTCTAAAGGTGGATATAAAGCTATCTTCAGCTTTCCATCCTCAAACTGATGGACAAACGGAGCGCGTAAATCAAGTCTTGGAACAGTATTTGAGATGTACCATCAACTACCAACAAGATGATTGGACAACTCTTTTACCATTGGCAGAGTTTGCTTATAATAATACGATACATTCTTCTACACAACAAACACCTTTCTTTGCCAATTATGGTTACCATCCACGACTTGATACTTTTGACTATTCGAAAGTTGACAATCCTGCGGCGGAAGACTTGGTAAATCATTTGTCAAAACTACATACAACAATGAAGGCACAATTAAAGGAAGCTCAAGAACAACAAAAGATAAACGGTGATGCGTATCGAAAGGAACAACCACAACTCAACATAGGCGATAAGGTATGGCTACTTCATCGCAATATCAAGACTACGCGACCTTGTGACAAGTTGGACTATCGTAAGCTTGGACCTTTTCGTATTTCTGAACAAATTAATCTAGCTGCATATCGATTACGCCTACCAGAGTCTATGAAGATCCACCTTATATTCCACGTGTTTCTTCTTGAACCATATAAGATAGTGAACATACTAAGAAGAAGACAAGTGCCACCTCCTCCTATAGAAGTGAACAATAATGACAAATTTGAAGTGGAAGAAGTCTTAGATTCAAGGCGGCGCCGAAATAGGTTGGAATATCTTGTTCACTGGCACGGATACGATATTAGTGAGCGCACATAAGAACCAGCAAAAAATCTGGCGAATGCAGCGAGGAAGGTGGAGACCTTTCATCAACAATATCCATCGAAACCAAGATGAAGACTTTCCCTATAAAAGAAACAAGATGTAGGCAAGATAACATTCAACTCTCTATCCTTGTTTGTAGCTTCTTTTTATTTTGTGATGCTAAGGAGATGGAGAATCAACAGCCAACGGATTTGACTCAAAGAGCCTTCATTTGTCAATTCCACTGACAAGATATCAGCATCGTCACAACCTCAAGACGACGAATCGATGAAGATTCTCAAGAACGCATAGTTCTTCCCTAATAGATGGTATGCAGATACAACGTTGTTACACCGCATTTACGCCATTGCATAAAAACAAGGAAAAATTCAGATCTATTGTTAATATATGTGTGAGTGCTAGAGGTTATTTTAGAAGATAATATAAGGAGAGGATTTATTATAGCCACTTAGTTAGTGAATTAAGATGGCTATTTGTTTTGTTCCTACTTTATTTATATCCTAGAATAGACTCTTTTGTAATTAGAAGAAAGGTAAAGGTTGTTTTACCTTTCTTGTTGACTTTTGAGGTA
This sequence comes from Physcomitrellopsis africana, assembly GCA_036785485.1. Classification (NCBI taxonomy): domain Eukaryota; kingdom Viridiplantae; phylum Streptophyta; class Bryopsida; order Funariales; family Funariaceae; genus Physcomitrellopsis; species Physcomitrellopsis africana. Next base: position 36,815 of record JAWRVF010000266.1, read on the forward strand.
GAATGGACCTTATGAAGGGTAAGAAAGAAGAGCATGGGGTGAATAAGGCCCATCCAATAGGATTTGGCTGCCTATGTGGGCGTCTCATAGTCTAATATAGAAAGAAAGGGAGATATACTCCTCTTGTTAGACCGAGAGAAAAGGGAGTTTTTGAGTAGTGAACTTTGGAGAGAGATAGCTCTGAGGAGATAGAAGTGTTTGTAGTGAAAATTAGTGGGTGTGTTCTTCGAGTTGTGAGGATTCTAGAACCTACTCACTTGCTTGTATTGGAGTTGTGAACAAAAGGTTATGCTTGTTTTAGTAGAGTGAGGTTTGCTGCCACCCGACGAAGAGGGGCAGAAACTTCGAGCTGCCACTGCAAGTTTGATTTCAACTCTTTCTTAGTGAAATTTATAGAAAGTGTGGAAAATTGTGCTAGCTTTCTATCAAGACATTTCTTGTAGAATTTGGAGTTGGAGAGCAAAAGTTGTGAGCTTGAGAGTGGGAAAGGGTTTGCTGCCACCTGACGAAGAGAGGCAGAGACTTTGTTCAACCACCCAAGTCGGACAGTCTCTTCAATCCTTTTGATATTTTAGGTGCTTATAGTAGCTTATGTAAGCTTACTACAAAAACAAAAATCAATACATTTGGAGCTTTGATGAAAGTTTTATGAGCCATGAAGTGTCAAAGAGGAAAATTGTTGCTAGGGTTTGAAGAGTAGAATCGACTAGCTACAAAATCTGGAGTTTGAGAGGCATGCATGCGAAATTTTAGAGCAAGCTAGATGATAGAGTGAGCTTTCTAAAAAGTTATTGCATGTCCAATTTGGAGAAGGGAAGTGATCACAACAAAGGCTGAAGTGAAGAGGAGCTTTGCTGCCTTTGCATTTGCTTGGAAATTTTAGCGCCTACTACTTTTAGCCATAACTTTTAAATGGTAAGTCATCTATTTGTGAAATTTTGATATGTTTTACAATGGATTATTGGCTTTCCATAGGCTGTAAGCACGCTTGATTCGACCTTTGGATGAATTTTTCGTGATTTATTTAGTTTCAGTTTGTTGTATAACTTGTATTCCTCATATGCGGTTGTATTTTGAGATATACTTGAATACATACATACTTTGCTTATACTTTTTAGACAAGTATATATACTTGTATTTATACAAGTATTCTATAAATATTCTATAAGTATTATACATAATATTTGTACAAGTATTTGTACAAGTATTATACCAAGGATTTATACAAGTATTTGTACAAGTGTTATACCAAGGATTTATATAAGTATTTATACAAGTATTTGTATAAGTATTATTCAAGTATTTATACTTTATATTTATACAAGACTTGGACAAGTATAATACAAGTATAACTTGAAAGCTTGAAGAAATATTGTGCAAGTATAGAACATACCAGACGGGTTCCATGCTCCCCTCGCTAGTTCTAGTAGCGCCTAGGAACCCGGGCGTTTTCCCCAAGTAAATTTCACCGACAACGCCAGCTTAATAACATCAATGACCTCGAGACTTCGATATTCATGATTTTATTGAGATAGGGAACAACTCGACGCGTTCCGATATTCAAGTGAAGTTATGAAGGTCACAACAATGATCAAATAATAGGCGTGGTCTTCGCCTCGAATAGGACACTACGTCACCTGACACAAAATACAAACTAAAAATCTAAACAAGAAGTTCACAAAGAACTGGAAAGAACTAAATTAATGCAGATGAATACAAGGCCAACACCAGAGAAGTGAACTAGAGCTCCAAGAGATGTGTTGTCGAGACTGAAGAACCCTTCAGCCTCGACTCCTATATATACTACCAGATAGGAAACTTCTCGAGCTACTTCCGCTAAACTAGGAAGCTTCTCAAGCGACTTCTACTTAACCAGGAAGCTTTTCAAGCAACTTCCTAGAATCTAGTAGAATATTCTAGGAATATTCTAAGAATCTTTTAAGAGAATCTTTAGAGAATCTTCTAGAAATCTTCATAGAATATTCTAAAGAATCTTTAAAGAATATTCTAGAGGATTCCAAAGACTTGCTTCTAGAATGTTCTAGAAGCTTGTCTCTAGAAGGTTCTAAGGACTATGTCCCTAACATTATCCTCTCCTATAGCTTCGAGGTCTCCGAGAAGCAATGTTGTTTGTCGGTTAGAACAATCGCAAGAAAATAAAGATCTGTCGCATAACGTCTGCAATGAACTCCAATTACTGTTCGTGAAGCAAGTGGTTCAATGGCCCTTGAAGCCAACGGTAGTGGCCCACGCCTTCCACTTCTGACCAAGCATGAACTTTCGTGTCCTCATTGTGAAATTGTCGTGCAAACATACCTTCTGGCTGACCATCGTAAGCAAGCTCGATCTCAAATACTATCACCAGCGATCGGTTACTCGGTATCCTCCGTCGTTGTCGTGGTGCAGGCGGTTCTTCATCTCGAGGTCGCCTTCGTGAGCTAGTCGGTTGAGATAACACGACTGGCATAGTATCTCTCTCTTGGCTATCCATGTCGAGAAATCAAACTCTGGCTACTAGAAAAAATTCTCTATTTTGGAGAAAATAACTTATCAACTGTGAGTTTTGGTGGTGCTCTCCCCTCTTTTATGTTCTCGGATGAGTAAGCTTCAAGAAGAAGTTATCATTGAACTAGCTTAGGTTTATGAGGATATCGTCGATGAAACTCCTGTACCTTTTGCGACGCATTGGCAAGATTTTCGGCTGGCTCCCACGTTCGTTCATTAATGTCGTAGCCGCACTAATGAACAAGATACTCCAACTTACCCCACCTTTGCCGTGAATCCAGCACCTTTTCGACCTCGTATTCCTCGTGGTTCTCAATTTCAATGCTAGGTGGCGGATGTTGTGTTCTTCCAGGAAAGGATGACTCTCGATAAGATTCCAACAAAGAAACATGAAAGACAGGGTGTACCTTCATAGCAGCTGGTAGCTCCAGACGATATGCCACTGGATTGATTTGCCTTTGGATGACAAATGGTCCCAATCTTCGATAGTCCAACTTATCACAAGGCCTTGTCGTCTTAATATTTCGTCGAAATAACCATACTTTATCTCCAACCTTGAAAGCAGGTGCCTCATTTCGAGATCTATCTGCGGTCGCCTTGTAAGACTCTTGTGCAGCTTGTAATTGAAGTTTCAACGTGGCTTGAAGTTCCGATAACCGCTTTGCAATTCCTTCAGCTGCCGGATTGATATTTGTTGATGGACTCAATAAGTCAAGTTTCGGATGGTATCCATAGTTGGAAAAGAATGGTGTTTGTTGAGTCGACGCATGAAGTGTGTTGTTGTAAGCAAACTCGGCAAGCGATAGATATGCGGTCCAATCGTCCTGCTGATAGTTGATGCTGCACCGTAGATACTGTTCCAAGACTTGATTGATCCGTTCTGTTTGGCCGTCAGTTTGGAAATGGAAAGCCGAAGAAAGTTTGATATCCACTTTCAATGCCTCAAAGAGGGATCTCCAGAACTTGGATACGAACTGAGTCCCTCGATCCGACACGATATCATCTGATAGGCCATGATAACGATATACGTTATCGAGGAAGAACCTTGCAGTGTCTTCACTTGAAGATGTCTTCTTGCAAGGGACAAAATGTGCCATCTTTGTAAGCCGATCCACCACAACAAAGATGCTATCGAATGAATTTGATGACGGCAAGTCTGTGATGAAGTCCATAGAAATTGAAGACCATGGTCGACGCGGAATAGGCAATGGCTGTAGAAGACCATAAGGGCGATGTCGAGGGCTCTTGGATCTTGAACAAATGTCACAAGAGATGACAAATTCTTTCACATCCTTCCACATTTGGGGCCACCAAAAATCTCAGGAGATAAGCTCCAAAGTCTTATTGAATCCGAAATGTCCCGCAGTAGGAAAGTCGTGACGAGATTGAAGAACTCAGAGTCGTGTTGGTCCTTTTGGAATATACAATCGCTCTTCAAAGTATAAAAGATCTTCTTCAACCTTGAACTTGTCGTTATCAATGCGCTGCTTGATATCCACGGCTATAGAATCTTCAAGAGTCGCGGCGCGTACCTGGTTGAGGAAATCGGTATCAATTGGCATGGAAGCGGTGCAAATCCTAAAATGCTCTGGCTTCAGCAATGTTGCACACTGTTGATCGAACGCTACTTCTCCAACCTTCGGCGCAAGATACGATCTCCTCGATAATGCATCAGAGAGTCCTTGTTGCTTCCCAGGCCGATAAGTAATAACAAAGTCAAATCTGGAAAGCGACATATTCCATCGAGCCTGATGACGATTCAGAACTCGAGATGTCATGAAGTACTCCAAATTCTTGTGATCCGTGTATACGGTCACTGGATGTGCAGCTCCTTCAAGGAAGTGTCGCCACTCTTGAAAGGAATCCACTATTGCAAGGAGTTCCTTATCGTGGATCTCATAGTTGATCTCGGCAGCAGAAAACTTCCGCGAATAGAATGCAACTGGATGGAGCTTCCCGTCTACGTCCATCTGTGAAAGCACCGCTCCCAAAGCAAAATCTGAAGCATCGGTCTCTAAGTAGAAGGCCTTTGCAAAGTCAGGGTGTACCAAGATTGGAGCTGTAGTAAATGCCGACTTAAGATCTTGGAATGCTTTCTCCGCTTGAGGTCCCCATTCGAGCTTGTCTTTGCATGTCAACCGAGTGAGCGGGGCAGCGACTTGGGAATAATTCTTGATGAAGATCCGATAGAAGTTAGCAAAACCAAGAAAGCATTGCACATCTCGAATTGTCTTCGGAACTTCCCAAGACACGATTGCTCTACCTTTTTGGGATCCATCTTCAAACCTTCTATAGTCGCAATAAATCCTAAAAACTCCATCTCAGTCTGGTGAAATAAGCATTTCTCTAGTTTGGCGTAGAGTCCTCGCTGGCGTAGCTTTTCAAGGACCAGACGAACATGTTTCTCATGCTCTTCCTCGTTCTTGGAAAATATCAGAATGTCATCTAAGTAGATGACAACGAAGTCGTCAAGGTGCTCTCGAAAAATGTCATTCATCATGTGTTGAAAAACGGCCGGAGCATTGGTGAGGCCAAAAGGCATGACATTATACTCAAAGTGGCCATACCTTGTACGGAAAGCTGTCTTCCATTCGTCTCCCTCCTTGATACGCACAAGATTGTAAGCTCCCCTTAGATCAATCTTTGTGAAGATCTTTGCACGTCCAAGTTGTTCCAAAAGACCGGAGATCAAGGGTAACGGATAACGATTCTTCTTCGTCACCTTGTTGAGGCCTCGATAATCTACGCACATCCGCAACGAGCCGTCCTTCTTCTTCACAAATAAGATCGGTGCCCCGGCTGGCGACTTTGAATGGCGAATGAAATTCTTGGCTAGATTCTCGTCGATGTACTTCCGTAGCTCTGCCAACTCCGTCTGCGATAGGTTGTAGATTGGGCCAAAAGGTGGTTGTGTTCCTTCTTGTAAGTCTATGGCACAATCGTATGGTCGATGCTCCGGTAGCATTTCAGCATTCTTCTTTTGAAATACGTCCTCAAAGTCCTTATACTGCTCCGGTATACTTGTTGTCAAAGTCTTCTCGTCGCTAATCAGTATTACATAAATGACAAATGGTGTACCTTCCTTGGACGACCTTACAAACGCTCTTGCTCCAAGGAATAATGGTTTTTTTGTTCTAGATCTTTTAATAGGCTTACTTTTAGAATAATCTATGGGAAACGTCATTCTTTGCAACCTCCAATCGATAGATGGATTATGCTTCTCTAACCAAGAAAGATCAAAAATAACAGGGTTTGACGGGGTTTTAATAATATTAAAAATAACAAAACTACTATGGTTTTCAAATGCAACTTCTATAGGTTCTGATTCATGGGTGACACTACCGGACAATAAGGGTCTTCCATCTATAACTTCTACGTGTACGGGTTTGGATTTCAATACTAGAGGGATCTTATGGCGCTTAGTAAATTCTTCGTCTAAGAAACAAGCAGATGCTCCTGAATCTAATAACGCTAGGGTTTTGATTTTCTGAGGACCAAAAGACAAAGGGATTGTAAAACAACTAGCAGGCTGGGAAGAAAGAGTGGAACCTGATTTTTGTTGTGGTATTGAATTGTCCAGCCGCACGGTTCCTATTGTGGTTGGACATCTTCGTTTTCCTGTATAATCGCATCTCTGGTCTTCACAATGCGTCGATTCTGCTTCTTGGGGCAGCTTCTAACAATGTGGCCTTGCTCTCCGCAATACAAGCATAGTCCTTCCTCCATACGCTGTTTCATTTCTTCTGGAAAGTAAAGGGCTTTATAATGCATCGCCAATTTGTACGCTCTTCCGCCTGAAAAGTGCGAAGGAGCCACTTGTCGGCTACCAGGGGCCATGGGGAGTCGTATATTGTCTTGCACGTTGGTCTTGGTGACGTTGAAATAGGCGGTTATCGCACTTCACCGCTTGGCTGATGGCTTTGTTGAGCGTCCGTGGGTCTGAAAGCGATAATAGCAAATCCTTCACGTCGTCTCTTAGACCCCAATAAAATTGACTCATCAACGCTTCTTCGTCCCAGTTGATGTCGCACGCTAATTGCCTGAAATCTGATGCATAAATTGATACTGAGCGCATCCCTTGTCGTAGCGACCGAATCTTCGTTGTAGCCCATCGAGCCTTATCATGTTCGCCAAATGCCTCGACAAATGCCTCCAAGAAAGTTTCAAAGTTGCTCAAAATTGGTGATCGTTTCTCGAATAAAGGAGCGAACCACGATAACGCTTGTCCTGTGAGTAGAGTTCCGACTAATCCAACACGCGACTCCTCCGTCGGATAGCGTTCAGGTTGCAAAACCGTAATCAACCTGATTTGGTTGACGAAACCTCGAAACTTGGAACGCGTACCATCAAATTTGTCTGGAAGGCTGACTCGGGGTTCCTTTTGCTGTTGAACCAACGGTTCTTGCCGAACTAACGACATGGTTGCTTCATTAGATGCCGAAGCTTGAGATTGGTGAACCTTAGATTGTGCTGCCTCGGGCGTTCCAACGTTGTGAAGCCTTGCCATAACTCCTTCTATCTCTGCAGTTCTCTGAGACAACGTAGCAAGAGCATTCATGATGGCGTCCAATTTGGACTCCGAACTTTCAGCCATAGTGATGTCTTGACCTCCGACCATTCTAAGAGAAGGAAAAGATGAATCTACAGAAGATAATATTGGTTTAGAGGAGGGTACTCCGCAACCTCTAAAACGCCTTAAGTTCTTCAAGAAGAGGGATAATCCACGCTTTTCAAGAAGAACAAGACTCCAATATTGAATACAATGAATATCAGTTTAGAGGAGGGTAATCCGCAACCTCTAAAACGCCAGTAGACCTTCAAGAAGAGGGGTAATCCACACTCTCACAAGAAGGAACTAGCTCTGATATCAAAGATGTGTGTAGTCTCGACAAACTGTCACGGACACAAAATACAAACTAGAAATCTAAACAAGAAGTTCACGAAGAACTGGAAAGAACTAAATTAATGCAGATGAGTACAAGGCCAACACCAGAGAAGTGAGCTAGAGCTCCAAGAGATGTGTTGTCGAGACTGAAGAACCCTTCAGCCTCGACTCCTATATATACTACCAGATAAGAAACTTCTCGAGTTACTTCCGCTAAACTAGGAAGCTTCTCAAGCAACTTCTACTTAACCAAGAAGCTTCTCAAGCAACATTCTAGAATCTAATAGAATATTCTAGGAATATTCTAAGAATCTTCTAGAACCTTCTAAAGGAATCTTTAGAAAATCTTCTAGGAATCTTTATAGAATATTCTAAGGAATCTTTAGAGAATATTCTAGAGGGTTCCAAAGACTTGCTTCTAGAATGTTCTAGAAGCTTGTCTCTAGAAGGTTCTAAGGACTATGTTCCTAACACAAATCCAACTTCTTCAAATGATCCTGATATAAATTCATCCTTAACCAATTTTCCATTTTCTTTCAAAGTTTTTTCCATATTTTTAACATAACGTTTATCAATTCTTTTTATCCTTTCTATAGTTTTAAAAGATAATACACCATCTTATTTCAATCCAATAAGTCTAGTAAGTAATGCCATCTTTGTTAAATTCAGCGGGAGCATGTCTTCCTTTAACCCATTGCAATCCCGCTTTACAATGGTGTGTGGTAAAAACCCTTAAGGTCTTCAAAGTTCTCATTTGATAATGGCTTTTCTCTCAGCTTATCATGATTTCTTTCATGATCAGCACAAACAGTTAAAAATTGAACTGCTTTCATTCCATCTTGGCTTTTTATTCTTGTGTAGGCTGAACCATCATCCATAACCATTGTTTCCATTCTTATGGTAGTAATAAATGGTTGTCCCAATATAATTGGATATGTGGACATATCTTGTACAAAAAAATGTTGTTCATGATTGACATCTCCTATGATCACCTTTATATTTAGACAAGCTCTATACAATTCTCCCTTTGAATTATTTGTTGATCTTATCATCCATCCATGTTTAGTATCAATTGGCTATTTTTCCTTTCTATATAACTCTTTTGATATCAAGTTGATTTCAGAACCATGATCAATTAGTGCTACAATCGGCTCTTCTGATTCTCCTCATTTTATAAAAGTTTCCGATGTAGCTCTTGTCCAAAGACTTCGAGAATAATGACTAGAAGCTTGAATACTATCTTCTTTATCTGTGAACTTGACTCATGAAACATCTCCAACTAATAGAAATTCCAATTTCTTCATCTTCATCGCTTTCCATTGCCTTTGTACCTTGTATATTTGATGTTATAGTATCACCAATAGATTGTTGTTTTCTTTTTACTGTATCAATAATAACTTCATGAAATTTTTTTTTGCAATTCCTAGAATCTCATCAATTGTAAACTCAACCTTTCTACTTAAAATTTGCTCCTCCAATACCTTCTTTAAATCGGTAGCAGCTTCAATATCTGATTGTAATTTATAAGCAGGGGCCTTTTCCTTTTCTTTTATAAAATCTCTTTCCTTCGTAGGAATATTCTCAATTGTCTCTTCATGCATAGGATTTTTTTGTTGTCGTGCTTTTTCTCTTCTTGTAGTCCTTTTTGATGGCCCTTCATTATTCTCATCTCTTCTTCTTTTTTCTTCTATTAATGCATCATGTTGATTCCTTGCAATATGAGAATACACCAATAATCCATCTACAGGATCATTCCATCCACTAATTTTTTGAATGTCATTCCCAACACGTTTTAAATCATCTTTGGTAAATTTTCTTCTTTCAACATAAATCATTACACTTGTCCACAAAGAACTAGATTCTCCTAGAAGTTCAAGATTTATGCTTAAACACTTGCCTTGATTTACTTCCATCCAATATGTTGATATTTTATTGCTTGAGATTTTAAATGATTCTCTTGCAAGTACCTTCATTTTTCCTTTATTAAAGTTTGTCTCAAATTTTTCTCCACTTTCCTTTAAATATATCATACCATCTTTGAAAAAAATAACTTCTTTGCGTAGCGCCTCTATAAAATCTTCACACTCCCTTCTTGAATGATCCACGCTATCACACCACATGCACCTATGTACTATACCATCCATTTGTCCAAATTTTTGTCTTGTTGATACCTTTGATGATTGGCCTTTTTTTTTAAGTATTACAAATTTTATTTATAAATCTCTCATCTCTCGTATGATTTCATCAATGCCCATTTTTTCTTTGTTTGATGTTGCCATTGAAGGTTGAATCATAGGTGTAGGATGGTTTGTAGGTAATTTTACTTTAGAAGCTTACAATGGTCTTTGAATACCTACCCGATCTTTTCTCCTTTCTCTTTTTGCAAGTACTCCTATTGCTTCTTCCACTTCCTTTCAATTTGATGTTAGTCCTTCTTCTTCTTCTTTATCTTCAAGTAAAATTTCTAACTTCTCTTATAGCTCTCTATCAGTCGCTTGAAGAAAAAGCTCTACTTTTCTTGGATCTAATAATAGCTTCTCTTTCTTTGATAGATAGAAATATTGTCTTTCAAACTCCCTCAATAATTCTATCACTTGAAGATCCTTCTTAGGCCTTTTAATCCATTCAAAAAATGTCCTTTTTGTAACCCGATCACTATCTTCAAAAAAATATTCATCCTTTAATGCTTGAGAAAACTTTTCCCATGAACCTCCAGATTGTCCTATAATGGACTTCACATGGCTTCTTATCTCCGATATAGTAGCTAGTTCAAATAATTGAACCATCTCCTTCTCAGAAACACGCTTCAATTTTATTCCCTTAACATAACATCTTAAATATTTTATAATATTCTTCCCTTCAAATTGGTCAATCTTGTCCACAATTGCCTGTAATGCCTTATTAGCCATACCTTCTTTGCGATCTTTCACCTGTTGTTGTTGCATGAATAAAACAAATGCTTCAAACATGCTTGCAGAGTTAGGATCAAAATACATACGTTGTCCTCCTTTGCTACCTCCACTTGTTGCTCCACTTGCAACTCTACTAGAAGCTCTAATCAATGCACCATCCATAATTCTTGCCTTCCTTCTCCATAAGTCAAATAAATCCAAAAAATTTCCAATAATCTTCCACCTCAAGCTTTTCACGTCGGGTTCACCAAATTATGTCGTAATACGTGCAATTTTGCTCGAGAATGCTCTGGACACCTGGTTGTGGAAGATTAAAGGGAAATACAAAATAACAAGATCCTAACAACTCTAATAGAATCCTAAACAACTTCTATTAAATCTTAACACTATTAATGAAACTTTGATCCAATCTTAAAGAAATTACAAAAGAAGAATAAATGAATCATACATTAATAATAAAAGAAAATAATATATAAAATACTAAATTTTGAAAATACTAAAAATAGAAATCTTAAAATCCTAAGTCATATCTTGTTCAAATCCTAAGTCAAATCCTATTCAAACCATAGATTAAATCCTAATTCAAAACTTAAGTCAGATCCTAAGTCAAATCCTAAGTCAAAATTTGGTCAAATCCTAGTCAAAACCTAAGTAAAATCCTAAGTCAAATCCTAAGTCAAACTTTGGTCAAACCCTAGTCAAAACCTAAGTCAAATCCTAAGTCAAATCTTAGATCAAACCCTATTCAAATCATAGATCAAACCCTAAGTCAAGCTTTGGTCAAACCCTAGTCAAAACCTAAGTCAAATCCTAGTCAAACCCTAGTCAAAATCTAAATCAAATCCTAAGTCAAATCCTAAGTCAAACCCTTAGTCAAATCCTAAGTCAAATCCTGGTCAAACCCTAATCAAATCTTAGTCAAAACCTAAGTCAAATCCTAAGTCAAACCTTGATTAAATCCTAACTTTAATCAAATCCTAATTCTTAAATCAAACCCTAAATCAAACCCTAATCCTAAATCAAATCCTAAATCTTAAATCAAATCCTAAACTCTAAAATAAATCCTAAATAAATCCTAAATCCTGAACCAAATCCTAAACAAATCCTAAATCCTAAACCAAATCCTAAACAAATCTTAAACCAAATTCTAATTAATTCAAATCAACCTTAGGAAAAATTAGAACCTCAATATCTATTGACTAGACCGTTGATCTTATTAAAAACTTTGTATACCTTTCAATCACTTAGTCAGCAACAAGCACAACAAATTTAAAGGAAATCAATCTTACCAAATGGAAGAAAAATCCTAAAAACTTCTTAGGTGTTGGCCGGCCTCCTTCTCCAACCTTGATGCCAATCTTCCAGTGTTGATTTCTCTCTTCTTCACTATTCAATTAGTTTTAAATCACTCATGTGTATAAGAAAAAAAGTCTACTATCCACACAAATAAAAGTTATTCCAATCCAACTGGCAAATTGATCAAGATCTCACAAACCCTAACTGACCTTCAAAACTTAATTTCCGAGACCTTGACCCACTTAAACCTCAATTACGTACAACTAAACTATTAGAATTTGCTCAAATTTATAGCATACATTAACAACAACAATATCCAAAAACCCACAAATTTCCAGCCATGGATCTACTACAAAACTTCTGAAATTGCCTAAAACATCAATCCTATTTTATTTCACAAAATCCCAAGTTGCCAAAAACAACCCTGACTTTGCAAAGCTATTATAAAGTCATTTTTTTTCCAAATCACTAGAAATCAACTCCTATACCAAATCTCTTAAGTCCACTTTCTAATTCCAATCTTTGATCTGCAAAAAACTCTTGGATCCGCTATAGGCATGTGGTTTTGTGCCCTGGGGTCTGATTTTGATCAAGCTCATAACCGGTCCTTTTTGGGTATCTATTTTGAGATTTTTGTAGTAAATTTTTTCTAAAACCTCTTTTTAACTCCCTTCTATATATGCCTATACTATTTTATTTTTTAATCTACTTTGTTTTGCCTTACTTATGGCCCTACAAAATAAATAGAAGCTCATTTGTAAAAAGGGCAGCATTAACACTCATTAGTTTTACTCCTTTTTTACTACTATCTATTTTTCTAAGATAATTTGTCACAATATTTTGAACTAAGATCTTCTATAATATACTATTTCCACACTCTTTCACCTAATAGTCATGTTACATCATGACAACGGTTAATGGCACCTATTGTTCAACCTTCAACAACTACGTCAAAGAAAGAAGATATAGAGATTGAAGAACTTATATGCGAGATGCGGGATCTTCAAATTAAACTTGCAAGGCTTGGAAGAAGACTTCTACAATGAATCAAAAATCCACTTTTAAGCAAGGATATGTGCAAAGATACATCTGGTGTAATGATGATTCCTATTCTCAAAAGGATTGTGGTGAGTTCAATGAAATGGTCCAACAAGGCATTGTTTTTTGAAAAGATGGGAAGGTGGCATTAAAAGATACAGGTGATATTCTCCAAACCAACTTTGATAAGAGAGGTATGAAAGTATTGATTAAGGATTATTTGGCAGTAAATGGGATTGCAGTAATAGAAATTGCAAGTTAAGATACTAGAATGGATGACAATGGCAAGCAAGAATTTTTTGGAAATATTGAACCAAGTTGGGATTGGTCTTCTATCATTTCTACAATGCATAAGAAGAAGATGCCACGAGAAGCTTTATTGAGGACTGCTGCAAAAATTTGATGAACTAAGGATTGGAAAGATCATGTAGAAGCTTTATCAGTACATGCCTATATTGCTAAAAATCAACATGAAGCCTTGATAGAAGAAAAGAAAAGACAAGATTCTAATGACACAAGAGAAAGAAACTCTTCAAAAAGGCAGACTTGGGGAGATAAGGCTTGTGAGATGGCATCACAAGAATTACCAACAAAAGATGCTTCAATATCTTCAAAAGAAAAATCAAAGGACTTAGGAGAAAAAGGTAAGTCAACGGCTTACAAACTTCTCTCTGTTATTGAAGCAGCAACAAATTTAAAAGAGGTGCTTGAAGAATGTGTCCTCAATGCTAAAGTTGAATTTATCTTGAAGGAAATATTGGGTATTGCAAAGAAAAAATTCCATGATGTCAATATTTAGAGCATTAAGCAAAAAAGGCAATTAATGGATGAAGCTGGATGAAATCATGCTATTGTTGTACATATATGTGAGGATGAAGAAGATAAAATTGATAATTGTTGCAAATAATCAACAAATGGAAAAAGGAGTTACAATCAAAAAGTACGCTTTGATGATCCAAATGATAAGGAGAAAGAAATTTTGAGTCATTATACTCGAAAGCATTGGGCTAGAATAACTATAGAGGCATTAGTAAAGATTGGAGATATAGATGATCCAGTTGTTATTTTGATTGACTACGGTTCAGAAATAAATCTTATGTCTAAGGATCTTTACATGAAACAAAAGTGGCCAATTGATATGGAGCATGGATGGATAATAAGGGCAGCTAATAATGCACGAGGTGAGTTATATGGTACATGCTTGGATGTGAAGATTTGGATTGGTGATATGGCAATAGAACAAAATTTCTTTGTTCAAGATGTAACAACTTATCCTCTTATATTGAGACAACCGTATATTATTGCAACTCGAATGGAAACAAAAATACTTGATGATGGATTGGCTTATGCACAGATTCGTAGTGAAGATGGGAGAAGGGCAGTACAATTTTTGACTGTTCCTCCAAATCATGAATGCAATCGAGACAAATTGAGAGAGAAACCATTGCCAAGAGTTGTTGAAGAATTTACGGATCTTAGAGGAGTACCACTATAAAGTGGGATTATGGAGGTACAGAAAGAGAGGTACTCTCACAAGATATATATACCTTTGATACATGATTTATTAGCATTCTTAAAAATGGGAGTGTTATGTATGAGAGGATTGAAGATTTAAAAAGAGATGAGAAAAAAAGATTATGTGTTTTTGAAAATGAATCATATGGATTAAAAATATTAGAAGATGATGAAAAGATTATTGGTATCTATGAAGAAAATGGATTGGAAGATCCTTTGGAATTGATCGCACCTATTGGATCAAGTAACAATGATAAAATTATATAGATTCATTCAAAGGAAGTTTATGATATGATTGAATCTTTTCAAATACCACAGGTTATGGTTGAAATAAAATATAAGACAATAGATAAGCAGGTGAAATCCGTTGCTGGACCTTTGCCAAAAGACTGTAAAGAACAGATAGAAGAAGCATCAAGAAAAAAGAGTTTAAGGGATCTAAGAAATATTGGGCATAAGTTTACTGAAGAAACTTTTGAAGAATTGAAGATTGATTCTAACGATTCTTTGTTGCTAGAAGAAATTGCGTGCTTCAAAAAAATGCTAGCAAAATGAGATAAATCATTTGCCTTTGAATCTCATGAAATTGGGTGTGTAGATCCAAATATTATAACTCCAATGGTTTTTTTCATTATACCACATGTACCTTGGAATTTAAGGCCAATTACAGTGCCAAGGGCACATTTGCCAAGTTTGGGAGAATTATTGAAAGAAAAGATGAAGATGAAGATTTTGGAGCCTTCTTTTGCACCATATTCTAGCTGATGGTTTACAGTGCCTAAGAAAAATGGATCATTACAATTTATTCAAGATATGCAGCCAGTAAATGTAGTGACTATCAAAAATGCAAGAATTGGACCGATAGTAGATGAATTTGTTGAAGCATTTGCAAGAAGGGCAATCTATTCAATAGGTGACTTGTATTCAGGCTATGACCAATTTCAACTTGCAAAAGAGAGTAGACACATGACAATGATGAGAATGCCACTTGGATTGGTTAGAATGTGTACTCTTCTTCAAGGTGCTACTAACTTAATTGCACATATGATGAATGGAATGAACAAGGTGTTGAGGGATTTTATTCTTGAGAAGACTATGCTTTTTCTAGATGATGTTCCTATAAAAGGGTGTAAAGAAGATGATAAGGATAAAACTTTAAATAAGAAGGGGTGTTGCAAGTATGTTATTGATCATATATAAGATTGTAAAAGGATATTGACTCAGCTTGAGGGAGTTCATCTTACATTATTGGATATAAAATCTACATTTGGAGTAGGAGAAGTAGTAATTGTTGGATATTTATGTAGATTTTATAGAAGAAAATCAGATCTAGCCAAGGTTGATGCAATTGGAAGAATAAAAGAAGATTGCAACTCTTTAACAGAGGTGCATAGGTTTTTGGGTGCATGTGTATTCTATCGCATTTGGATTCCTCACTATGTTCATATAGCAGATCCATTGTATGAATTTTTACGCAAAGGTTATAGTTTTAAATGGGAAGAAAAGCATATCAAAGCAATGCAAATATTGAAGAAATTATTAATATCATCGCCAGTATTGAGAAAAATTGATTATAAGTGCAATAGACCAGTGATTCTTACAGTGGATACTAGTCCAATTGCCATTGGATGGACTGTGGGTCAAGATGATTCAAATGAGTATAGATTTGCAATTTGATTTGGAGCTAAGGTTTTGAGTACATGCCAACGTGCATATTCTCACGTGAAAAGAAAATTATGGATAGTTGTTTCAGCTATGAAAGTTGAAAAGGACTATTTAGTTGGGGCAACACTGGTGGTTGAAACAGATTGTTTGTCTTTGCTTGGAATGATTACTAATTGTACAACCTAGACATTGCAATGTTGAGGTGGATTGCTTATATCAAGTCATTAAATTCGGAATTTAAGCATGTTGCGGGAAAAGACAATTCTATAGCAGATATGTTGTCTCGAGCAAGATATGATGGAGACAATGAGATGACAAAGGATATTGATAATGTGGGTACAAAGTTTTATTTGGTTTCACAATTGAATAAGGAAAATAAGCCATTTCAAGAAGAGATTTATGAAAGGGATTTATAGGATATTGGACATTATTTGAGTACATTAACCAAGTATGCTAATTGGTCGGTTGAAAAATTTAGACAAATTAGAAAAAAGACATATAAGTTCGTATTACAAGGAGGATTTCTATAGAAGAGGCCAAAAACAAATATTGGAATGCCACGACGAGTAGTAGGTACTAAAGAAGATCAACAAAACTACTCAAGGAATTTCATGATAGTTTATGGGCAGGGCATAGAGGAATCTGGGCTACTTTTACTAAATTGAAGGAATGGTTTTGGTGGAAGAATATGTATCAAGATGTAACTTCATTTGTAGAATCTTGTATAACATATCAAATGTATTCAAATATACGACATTGAGATGGTTTACATCCAACATATCCTTTGGCCATTCATTTTAAATGGATTGTGGATTTGATTATTATACCAATGAGATTATGGCAAATGAGGTATTTAGTTTTGGCTTGTGAAGATTTATTGAATCAAGTAGAAGATAGGGCTTTAAGGCCAAAGTTTATAAAAGGGATTTGCAAGTTTTTGCTTGAGGATGTTATTTGTTGCTATGGATGTAAGAGAAAGATCACTACAGATCGTAGAGAACTAAATGCACATAAAGCTTGTGAATTCTTTAAGAGATGTGGAGTCAAATTATTATTGACTACGGCTTATAATCTAGAGGGGAATGCAAAGAGTGAACGTGAACACCCACCAATTGTAAAAGCCTTGGTTAAAGCTTCTAATGGAAGAGTGAGAGAATGGCCTCGACTTCTACCTTATGCATTATGGGCTGATCGAACAACACATAGTTTGGTGACAGGATATATGCCAATGGAACTGCTGATAGGTCAAAAACCTGTTATGCCGATTGAAGAATATGTGCCAACTTGGAGTATACTACCTTGGGAAGTGGGATTAACAAGAAAAGAGTTCTTGGCTATTAGAATTCGGCAACTTGAACAAAGACCGGAAGATGTGGAATTGGCATTGAAAAGATTACAAAGGATAAGGCTAAGGAACAAGGCTCGATTTGATAAACAACATCGATTGAGGCCTAAAGCAATTAAAAAAGATGATTGGATACTTGTTTATGACAACAATTTAGATAACCAGTATAGTACCTTAAGAAAGTTTTTAAAATATTGGTTTGGGCCGTATATAATAGTAACAATTCATGATAATGCCACATATTCATTGAAAGAATTGGATGGTATAAGGTTGAAAATATCTATTATTAAGAAGCGAGTTAAGATTTTCAAAAGATGAGATGGAAAAATAAATGTGCAGGATCATATTGAAGACATCAATGACCTTGAAGAAGATAATTATATAGAAATGGATGATGAACATGATGAAGAAGAACTTGATGTGAGAAATGAAGAAATGGTATGATGCCAATTATGACATATGCTTCATTGGCGCATACCAGAGGATGCGTAGGTTTAGAGTGGGTGGATGTCATGTTGTAACACGTTTATATAGTGAAAAGTATGAATAAGGATAAATTCTACTTAATACTTAATTATCTTGGATTATTAGAAACTTAAGGTACTTAAAAAAAGATTTATAAAAGCCTCTTAGATTAATTCTTGCTCTAATAGCTAAAAGATAAAAATTAGTTATTAAAATTTTCTAGGTTATAGAAACTAATTCACGGCTTTTAAAAAAGCCATAAGTTAATAAAAATAGGATAAGAGAAGTAAAAAATTAATATGGTAGATACCAAGGTTGAATTGAGGATAGGATTTAGTTTAAAAACTCTTAAAATAAGTTAGATCAATACTTGGGGGGGTGACCAGATATGAGACAAGGTCAAAATCAGACCTTTAGCCATGTAAACAACCACCAAAGGCAGGTGTTCAAGACATTCAAAGATCGGCAACTAGGATTGAATAGCTAGCTTGAAGAGGGTTCTAAGGGCATTTAGCTTAGAACCAAAGGGTTTTGAAGGACTTAGCAATCGATATTCAAAGTTAGGGTTTATATTGGTGTTTTGGGTTTTATATAAGATAATGATGGCTTGCATTGTTGAGCGATTTGTACAATTTGTATAGTATCTATGGTTCAAAATTTGATATTGTTTGGATTGTTGGATGTGCTAAGTATATACAAAAATTTGTATTAATCTAGCAATGAAATCAGGAGATATTTGAGCTTTGTGGAAAGTTGTGGAAAGTTGTGGAAAGTTGGTAATTTAGGGTTGGATAGGATTTTTGTGATAACTAAAGATCCACCAATTGGATCAACGTAAATTTTGGTATGGTAATAAAAGACTTGTAGTTTAAGCTATATACCAAGTTTGAGTTGAAGTTAATGATGAAAGAATGAGAAATCACCACTGGAGTTTCTGCATCAATCTTCAAGTTGGCAGCCGAGTGTCATCAATGCGCTTTTTGAAAATTTTCTTACAATTTGTAAGTTAGGTTGAGCTAAATTTTTTTGAACATGTAAAAGGCTTATACTAACATTTGTGTGCAAAATTTCACACTAAATGAACGATTGGATTAAAAGTTATTGCTTATCAAAGCTCACTGATTAGAATTAGGGCTTACAAACAAAAATAAAAAATTGCTTAATTATAAAAGAAACAAGGAAATTGGGATGTATGTATAGTTGATGTTACTAAGAGGAGTGTTTTCAAACACTTTTGAATTGAATTTTGAATCATATTCTTCATATATGGATAAAACTTATTATGATTTCTTGATTATTTACAAATATAACTTTATCTTCTACAGCCAGGTGCCTGGTGCATTCTCAAATAAGACAATACGTAATACGACAACGGGGCTTAAAAAAAAAGTGGAAAAAATAAGGTGTGGCAAAAAGAACTTTAAGGAAACCCAGCAAGATAGTAGAAAAGGAAGACCACGTAGAATTCCAAGAGGTGATTACTGCAACGACAGTTGTACTCGACGTGGTGATTGAAGAGAGTAATCAAGGACAAGGAGGTGAAGAACCACCATTGGAAAGATCCAATAGAGCATTAGAATTAGATTCTTTTTTAACCTTTGAGATAGTAGATAACAAGCAAATTTTAGAAAAATCAATTGATACGGAACCTAGGATAGATACAGTTCTTCAAAAAATGGCTCAAAGACCATCAATTGATCCATTGGTGATGCCACAAGGCTTATCCATTGTGGTGCCAAGAGACTTAGTTACAATAAATATTCCTAGACATCTATCAAAGTTTTATGGCACAAAAGATGAAGATCCATCCTTGCACATGGAGCAGTACATTGAAATTTTAAGCACTTCATTAATTACCAATCCAGGTTACTATTTGGTCTGGTTTCCTACTACGTTACATGGAGAGGTATATGAATGGTACCGTAATCACCTAGAAGGATATTTTGTGGAATGACCACAATTATAAGAAGAGTTTCTAAATCATTTCCAACTAAAGATAGGACAAAGTATAGTACTAAAGGCGGTATCAACAATGAAGCAAGGACAAGAGAAAGATGTCTCTTCTTATGCACGAAGATTTGAGTTGGTTTGCACCCAATTTGTAGGAAATATGTTCAATGATGACACCTTGAAGCAATTTTTTATTCAAGGATTTTTTCAAGGATCTACAATTAAAAATATATTGGAAGGAAATCTAGGACTTTAAAAGAAGCCAAGAGAGCGGCAAGGGAAGTAGATGCCATAGAAAAAAATTATGAGTGGCTATGGAGGAGGGAAGATGAGGCAATTCTGCAATTCATTCCTATCAGGCCACGTATGTTGAAATTGGAAGGGGGTCATCAAGGTTCTAATTCCAACCTTTTAATAGCCAGATTAAGCCAGTTATTGATGCCACTAGCCACATGAGAACTAGCACCTGTATTTGCTTTACCTGATTTAAACTTAAAGAAGAAGGTGGAAGACGTGGAAAAGAAAATACACGCAAACCAGGAAGGATTTTAAGAAGTCATTTTAAAGCAAATGCAGACTTTGACTGAACAAATGGCATGTGTAGTAAGGAACCAAGATCGTAATCTACCACCACCTCAGATAAATCTGAAAGCCACACTTCAGAAATATGGTGTACACATTGCAGGTAGAATGGCCATTCTTCTCAATTTTGTAGAGTTGGACCACCACCGGTTGTTCATAGGTAGGATTATCAAAATTTTCAGGAACCTCTTAGGTATGCCAGACAATCAATGGTATTAATTAAAAAAAAGAATGAGAAACTTTGAGTATACATAGACTATAGAAAGATTAATAAGTATATCCAAAAGAATCACTTCTCTTTTTTATTTATAAATATCATCCTAAAAAAAATGGTTGGATACAAATTGTATAGAATTATGGATGGATATTTAGATTACAATCAAATTTTTATAGCCTCAAAGGATTACCACAAAAAAGCCTTTACTATATTTTGAAGCACCTTTATCTATGTGGTCATGCCTTTTGGATTTTGAAATGCTCCTTCAATATTTCAAAGAGCAATGTCATATGTCTTCTCAGACTTGCTACACAAATCAATGACAATGTTTGTTGATGATTTTAGTACCTAGTCTTTTATAACAATACATCATGATTGTATAAGGTCTTATCTTCAAAGGTATAGAAAAGCTAAGATTGTTTCAAATTGTGATAAAATATTCTTAGCAGTTAAAAGAAGAGTCTTATTAAGATATGTAGAATCAAAAAATGGTAGAAAACCAAACTTAGAGAAGGACAAGGTGATTGTGAAATTAAAACCTCTATCAATGATAAAAGAGGTATAAAGAACATTGGATGGTATCAAAAATTGATACATAATTATGCTACCATTTCTATACCTAATATTAGACTTCAATAGAAAGATGTGAAGTTTAAATAGAATGAAAAATATCAAGAGGCATTTGTTATTCTTAAGGCAAAGCTTAGAATGTATCTTATTTTAAGATTACTAAATTGGTCATCACCTTTCCATATGCTTTGTAATGCTTCATGCATGGTGGTAGGAAGCACCTTGTATCAAAGAAGTGGAGAAAGAGGTAAGGACTATTCTATAGTCTTTGCTAATAGACAATTAAATTTTACAAAAAAGAATTATACTATTATAAAATGAGAATGTCTTGCTATGGTTTTTACTATTAAGAAATTCAGATACTACCTCCTCTTAAATTTGATAGTGTTTTTTGTAGACTACATGGCAATTAAGTACCTTATTAATTAGGCAAAATTGAGTGGTAGATTGACAAGGTGGATGCTTCTATTAAAAGAATTTGATTATATGGTAGAATACAAGCCAAAAAAGATATACATATATGCCAATCACTTATCCAAGTTGTTAGGACAAATGGACAAAGATCCAATCAATGATATTTTAATAGATGAGAGTCTATTTTTTGTTTCAATTACCTCCACTTGGTATGAATTAATTATCAAATTTTTAACCATCCAAACCTTGTCTTCTTATTTATCTAAAATAGAACATGAGAAGATCTGAATTAATAGTAGATATTTTATCATAGTTGGTGGCAAATTATATTAATGTAAAATAGATGGGATGTTAAAAAGGTGTATGATGGAAAAATAAATTCCTACAATTTTATCGACATGCCATAATAGTACATGTGGGGGTCATTTTTTGAGGACATTGATAAGACAAAAGATCCTTAGAGTTGACTACTATTGGCCTACATTATTTTAAGATGTCTATAGGTATACTACAATATGTGATGCATATCAAAGATATGCTCGAAATGACCTCCAAATGAACTTATTCCTCCATATGTCCTTAACTTTAGTCTTATTTGCAAAATAGAGAATAGATTATATTGGGGAAGTTCATTCCAATTCTACCAGTGGAATAAAGCACATAGTGGTAGCAATTGAGTATCTTACAAAGTAGACTAAAGAAAAGGCATTTAAGGCCAATAATACTAAGCAAGCAGCCAAGTTCCTTTATAAACAAATTATCACTAGATTTGGATTTCCAAAAATCCTAATTATTGATAGGAGCAAATATTTTTTGAATGAAGTGATAGAAGACTTGAGCTCATGGTTTAAAATTGATCTAAAGATGACTATTCTTTATTTTTCTTAAATCAATGGGCATACGGAGAAGGTGAATCAAAATTTGATCAATATTCCTAAAAAATCATAATAACTTCTATATGGGATTGAGATACAAAGCTTCTTGTTACCTTACAGATTTATAAGACCATATTTAAGGTGACCACTCAAGCCATTTTATTTTTCTTGGTTTATAATACATAAAGCATTTTATCAATTGAATTTGAAATCCCTTCTTTTTGAATTGTCTTGACAAAAAGATTGTCAACTAAAAAATCTTTGATAGATAGATTGGAATGTCTAAAAGATTTAATTGAGGATAAAAGATAGAATACTCAATACATAGAGGCTATACAAAGAAGAAGAAAAATTACCTTTGACAAATGATACAAGATCAAAATTCTTAAGATTGGCATATTGGTCCTTTTACAAGATGCTAGGAGATTAGATTTTCTATGAAAGTTTGATGTCTTATGATTGAATCCTTATGTAATTAAAAAAGTCTATCCAAATAATTCAATTTGGTTATAAACAATGAATAAAGAAGAATTTTAAATAAGCAAAGAAGATATTTTAATTAAACACTTATAGTTTTAAATATTTATATTAAAATTTAAAATATATATATATATATATATATATATATATTTGAGTATTAAAATATGTGATTTTATATCTGATAAACATCCCAAAAAAAATCAAAGTATTGGTCATAAGAGAGTTTGTTAATAAAGCATCTTAAGTTCAAAATTTGATTCAAAAAATGGATTATCTCAATGAATTAGTGTTAGTGTAGGAAAAGACCAATCTTGATATTTAATAGACATATAGGTCTTTGAAGGTTGATATCAAAATCTTTTCATGTTGAAAAAAAATCTAAAAATATTATCTTTATAATTTTTATTTTTTAGCTTTGATTTCTTTTTTTATAATCATTAATTTTTTAATTCTATCAAATAAAACTTATTTTATTCTTTCAGATTAGTAACAACTCACTTATTCTTATTTTAAATAGTTGTTAGAAATTTTGTAGATAATTCTTTTATTTATTCAATAGCATTTTGAGAGGTCAATTTTAAATTCTTCTCCTTTATAAGTCATCCCAGATAGTCACTATAAATGAGTCACCAAATTAATTCATTAGCTATTTTAGAATAAAATAATACATTTAGAGTGCCAAAATTACAATTGTAAAGTAAAGATATGTCTAGAAGATGCAAAATGAAGGAAAATAGTATTAGTGGAGAAGAAATAGAGTCTTCATAAATCTTGGAAGTAATTATCTTAGTTTATTTAGTATTTTTTCTTAATTATAAAAATTAATATTTAATTATTGAGACCAATGCTTCCATTAGTCTTTTATCTACATGTATTACTTATTAAAAACATATAAATATTACTTAGTAGGTAGAAGAAGCATGAGAAACAAATCTTATATCTATTTAATTATTTATGAAAGAAATAAGATTTTTAGTTGATTTAAATTAATTTTATTATTATAAAAATTTATTAAGGTAGAATAAAATAGCTTTAAATTAAAATCATCATCTTAAAAATATTATAAATTTTTTTAGAATTTATTTAAAATTTATTTAAAATAATTTAGGAATTTTTAAAATAATTTTGAAGACCTTGGTAAAAATAAATTTTACCACCTTAGGAACCATTATGAAGAAATAGAGTAAGATTTGAAGGCCATTCAAAGGTTCTTAGGCTAATTGGGTATTTTTGAATACCATAGTGATGTCAAAATTGAAAAATAATGAGTTTTACTAGTAGAAAATAGGAGGACCAGTAGCTAGTGTAGTCTTTATAGGAAGGAAGGTGCACAAGTCCCATATGGGTTGTGGCACCTTGGATGTAGGTAGGAGGATAAGACTAAAGCCTCGTGGCCCTTCTAGGATACCTTTATACACTACTTGTGAGCCTTGGTGTGGTTTGAACTCATAATCTCTTAAGCAAGTTATCCTTGAAGTAAAAAATTTCCACTTAATTTTTTTATTATTTATCTTCTATCTTTGGATTATCATAATTTATTCATAATAACTCAGATTCATATGTTTTTTAAACTATTAGAAAGATTAAAAAATTATCAATTCAAAAATATAAGTTTTATTTTTTATTTTTATTTTTTATTAGATGAAAATATAGTGAATAAATTATGATATAGTTTTGAATTGTGTACTTGCTTGATATCCTTTATTTTCCTTGTTTTGTGGTTGTTATTCTTGTTGTACTTGCTATTTGATTCCTTTACTTCACACCACCAATTACAAACAATTTTTAAATCAAGCCATCTTGTAATTTGAATTAAAGGGAGAAAATTTATCCTCATAGTTCACATGTAATATATAAGATATTCTAGAAAGGTTTCAAGGACTTAGTCTTATATTCCTACTTACATCCAAGGTGCCATTAATCCATGTATAACTTGTGCACTTCTCTTTCTATAAGGACTATATTAGTTGCTGATCCTCTTATTTTCTATTAATAAAATTAATCATATTATATTTTTGACTTCACCGTGGTATTCAAAAATATCCAATTAGCCCAAGAACCTCACATGGCCTTCAAATCTTGCTCTATTTCTTCATAATGGCTTCCAAGGTGGTAAAACTCGATTTTATCAAAGTCTTAAAATTTTCTCTAAAAATTGCTAAAAAATTCTAAATAAATTCTAAATAAATTTTATAAAATCTTATAATATTATTATACTCCTAATATCCTTTTAAGACTATATTTTCTTATCTTATTTATTTTTTATAATATTTAAATCAATTTAAATCTACTAAAAATTCTATTTTTTTTATATAATTATCTAAATAGATATGAGATTTGTTTTCATACTTCTTCTAATTACTAATTAATCATTGATAAGATTTTTATAAGTAATGCATATAAATAAGAGGCTAATATAGATATTGATCTCAATAATTAATCATTAATATTTAATAATAAATAAAAATATTAAATCAACTAAGATAATTACTTTCAAGATTTATTAAGATTCTATTTTTTTCTATTAATATTACTTTCTTTCATTTAGTACCTTCTAAACACATCTTCACCTAACAATTATAATTTTGGCATTCTGAATGTATTTTTTTGTCCTAAAACAACTAATGAGTCAATCTGATAATTTATTCATGGCAACCATCTAAAACAACTTACAAAGAAGAAGAATCTAGAACTGATTTCTTAAAATGCTATTGAATGAAAAAAAAAAAAATTATTTAGAAATTTTTTAACAACTATCTAAGATATGAATGAATGAGTTGCTATTAATTTAAAAGAACTAAATCAGATTTTGTTCTATAGATTAAAGAAAGAAAATAGAAAAAATTAAATCTAACTTAAGAATTAATGATTATAAAAAAAGAAATTAGAGCTAAAAAATAAAAAATAAAAAAATATTATTATTAGATTTTTTTTTATTATGAGAGGATTTTAATATCAACCTTCTAAAATCTATATATCTTTTAGGTATCAAGGTTGGTCTTTTCTTATACTAACATTTGTTCATTGAAATAGCTTATTTTTCCAATCGGATTCAAATCCGAGATGCTTCATTAATAATTTCTTTTATGTCCAACATTTCAACTCTCTTTGAATATTTACCAAAAAAAAAATTATAAATTCTAACACTTTAATTTTTTATTTTTATTTATACATGTTCAAAATTATAAGGATCTTATTAAAATACCTTCTTTACTTACTTAGAATTCTTTTAATTGTGTAATAAACGATTAAATTTTATGAAAAAAAAAAATTATAAATAAATCTATTACTTCTCTAAAATTCTAAAATTCTAATATTTATCTTCTTGACTTCACTAAGTTTTGATGACTTTAGTTTTTTTTAATCTTGGATAAAGATGAATATAAAGATGAGATTTTTTTTTTTGGTGTAATAAAAATCATACTTTATATTCCTTATATCTATTTCCAAAAGTTCTAATTATTAAGAACATATACTTTGGAGATTCATAGAATCATCTAAAATATTTTAAAGATTCATGAATTAGTGAAAGTCAGTTGAAAAGCTTCTTAGTTGGTGAAAGTAGCTCAAGAAGCTTTCTAATTAGTAGAAGGAGCTCAAAAAGCTTCCAAGTTGGTAGAAGGACCTCAAGAAGCTTTGTATTTAGTGGAAGGAGCTCAAAAAGCTTCCAAGTTGGTAGAAGGACCTCAAGAAGCTTTTCAATTGGTAGAAGCTGCTTGAAAAGTTTCTTAGTTTGACGGTGTCATAATACGTGAAGTCTTACTTGAGAATGCTTTGGGCACCTGGTTGTGGAAGATAAAAAAGAAATACGCAAGAACAAGATCCAAAAAGAAAAAAAATCTATAAATTTGCTTGGGTGTCGGCTGGCCTCCTTCTCCAATCTTGACACCAATATTCCAATACCTATGCCTCCTATTTTCACCATTCAATTACTTTCAAATTTTATATGTACATAGGAAATTAAATCTTCTATCTACAAATAAAAATTTCACTCATATCCAATTGGCAGATTGCTCAAAATCTGCAAAATCCTAACTGACCTTCAAATCCCAATTCCCAAGACCTTAACTCACTTAGATCTTAATTACTTACAATTAAATCATTAAAATTAGATTAAACTTAAAATTATAATAAAAATTAACAACAAAAATATTAACCAATCTACAAAAATTTTGCTATAGATTTGCTATAAAACTTTTATAATTGTCCAAAACATAAATCCTATTTTATTTCACAAAATCCAAAGTTGCCCAAAACAACCCTGTCTTTGCAAAGCTCTTACAAAGTTAATTTTGATCCAAATCACTCCAAATCAAATCCTATGCAAAACCTCTCAAGTTTTCTTTATAATCCCATTCTTTGATTTGCCAAAAAGCCCTTCATCTACCATAGGCATGCTATTTTATGCCTCGGGATCTGATTTTGATCCAGGTTCATAATCAGCCCTCTTCGAGTATCAACTCTTAGATATTTGTGGTAAATTTTTTTGAAACCTATTTTCAATTCCTTTCTAAAGATGCTTATATTGTTTATTTTCTAATCTATTTTGTTTTTCATTATTTATGGCTATACAAAGTAATTAGAAGTCACTTCTATAAAAGACAACATTAATATCTTTTGATTTTTTTCGACCTCTTTATCTATTATTTATTTTTTTAAGATAATTTTCTCAAATATTCTTATTTGAGCTTTTCTATAATATAACTACTCTTTTTTTCTTTCACCGAATGGTCATATTACTACACGACAATGGAAGAAGCTCAAGAAGCATCTTAAACAGGGGTATATGTGGGAATCAAGGCTGAAAAGTTCTTTAGTCTCAACAACGCATTTCTTAGAGTTTTAACTAACCTTTTTTAGTATTATTTGTATATTTACATCTGATTAATTCAAGTTCTTGTTGCTTTCTTTTGAAACCTTATTCTAATTTAGGTCTCTTGCTCTATATTTATATATTTTTGACAATAGTAAAGAAATATTTTCTGTTTAATATTTACAATCAAATTGAATTATTTCAAAAGACTTCTTTAATTATATAAGAATTTAATCATAAAGAATCAAAATTTATTGAAAAATCTAATCTCCTAGCATCTTATAAAAGAACCAACATACCAATCCTAAGAATTTTGACTTTGTGTCATTTGTCAAAGATGAATTTTTTGCTTTTTTATATAACCTTTATATATTAAATATTCTATTTTTTAGCCTCATCTAGACCTTCTAAATATTTTAATCTATCCATCAAAATTGTTTTGGTTGACAATCTTTTTATTAAGGCAATTCAAAGAAAAGAGATTTCAAATTCAATTAGTAAATTGGCTTTGTGAGGGTAAAATTCACCCTTCAATCCAAATTACAAGATAGCCTCAATTAAAAATTGCTTATAATTTGTGGTATAAAGTATAAGAAATAATTAAAAACAATAAAAGAGAAGAATGATACAAAACAAGTGAAATATGTGTAATTAAGATATTACATATTATAATATTAATTATAATCTATTTACTGGATTTTTATCCAATTAAAAATAAAAATAAAAGATAAAAAGTAATATTTTTAAGTAGATAATTCTTTTATCTCTCTAATGATATAAAAAACATATAAATCCTAATGATTATGAATAAATTATGATAGTTTTAAGAAAAAAGATAAATAATAGAAAAATTAAATGAATAATTTTTACCTTGAGAATAACTTGTTTAAGAGATCAAGAATTTGAACCTCACCAAGGCTCATAAATAGTGAATAAATGTATCATAGAGAGGCCACAAGGCCTTAGTCTTATCCTCCTACCTACATTTAAGGTACTACAACCTGTATAGAACTTATGCACCTCCTTTCTTATAAGGACTATATTAGCTATTGGTCCTCCTATTTTCTAATAAATAATACATGTAGATAGAAGGCCAATATAGAAATTGGTCTTAATAATTAATTATTAATTCTTATAATTAAAAAAATATTAAATCAACTAAGATAATTGCCTGCAAGAGTTATTAAGATTCTATTTTTATGACTTTTTTTATAAATAAGACTCTTGTGACTTACAAAATCTTCTAAATTCTAATGAATATTTAAATGATCAAATAGAATCTCTAATTTTAATATTTTGATAACTAAATAATTTAAAACTATAATTTTAACTAATCCACTAATTAAAATGTATTAGTAGAATTGACATATGGTGACCATCTTGAATTATTTGTAAGAATACAAAAAATCTTTCTCTTGCTTTTAACATGGTCTATAAAGAAAATGATAAAAAAAATTATAACTTGGATATTATAATCTATCAAAAAAAATAGAATTGAAGAAAAAAAAAATATTCAAATTTTGATCTAAAATAGAAAAGACAATTATTTGTTTCCAACTTAAAATAGTTTCATATATAACAATATCATGCTTATTTACTACTTCAATATCTATATTTTATTAAGATTTGACTTAAAATCACTATACAAATGATATAATACATTGGTATTTTAATCAATGTTCACATCTTATATTCTTTATAATAACTTCCATTAATTTGTATAAGAAAGTCTTCTCCATCTAGCATTTTAAATTGGATTGAGTTATTATCAAAGACCTCTTTGACAACATATAGTCTTATCGAAAGTGCATCAAACTTAGTTGAAAAGTTTAGTTTTCTAGTATCTTAAACCATCATCCACATCCCTAGAATAAATAATAATTTATTTATTTTTTAAATCAAAGATCTCTTTTTTTTTCTATTGAGAAGTTTTTATATAATGAACTGCAAATCTTTGATTCTCATTTAGTCTTTCTAAATATTCTAATTATTCTTTCAAAGATTCAAAAATATCTTATCTTTTGTCAATGGCAATGCATAAAGATGAAACTTCAAATTTTATATGCAAAATGGCTTCTATTCCCTAAATTAAAGAAAAGAGTTTAGCTTATGTAAAAACTTTGTAAGTAGTTTGATAAGTTCAAAGAATTGAAGTAAATTTAAAATCCCAATCACACTCAGAATCCATCATAATTTTTTTCAATATCCAAACTAGAGTTTGATTGATTCTTTTTCCAAGACCATTTATTTGAGGGTGATAAGAAGTAATCTTCTTATAATTGATGGTAAATAATGTGGTTATTTTTTTAATGGTCTCATTTAAAAAATGAGAACTATTATCACTTATAAAGAATTCTCAACAATCAAAATGTGCTATAACATTTTCATACAAAAATATGGCAGTTTGTTTAGTATTAGCCTTATTGATAAGTTATACTTTTGCTTACTTGATCAAATATTTTATAGCTACAATAATATATTGCATTTGACATAAAGATGTAGGATAAACATGTCCAACAAAGTCTATATCCCATTTTTTAAATGGGACAAGTAGAAGTGAAGGATTTAAGGCATCACAAGATTTAAATTATTGCATGCATAATTTTAGTAAACATCACAAGTTCTTATAAGTGATTCTAAATTGATAAATATTAGAGATTAAAAATAGCCTATTCTAAAGATTTTTTAAGTTTTTAATCTATTAGCAAAGTATCTATTATAGGCACTTGAATGACAAGCTTCTAACACGAGTGATACTTCTTTATAAATAAGACAGCATTTTAAAATCCTATCAATCTTCCAATGATATAATTTTTTGGTTAAAAGAACAAAATAAATACTATTCATTCTAATCTTCCATCATTCATTTTTTGATAAGATATTGAATAGTTATTGATTTTGGTTTGGATTTTAATTATATGCTAAAGATCTTTGTAATATTCTTTGATTGATTTGAATTATCATTGAAGGTTAGAAATTTTGACTATTGCTTGAGTGGTCATAATATATATTTGATAAACCATTTATAATAATAAAATTTATAAATCTAACTTTTCACAAATCTCTTATAACTTGGTTGGTATAATTTTTTGAAGAAGAATTTTAAAAAAGTAATCTTATTGCATTTTCTACAAAAATCTGTAGGATGAAATCTTCCACAATTAAAGTATATTATTCAATTTTCAATCCAACATTGACCTACTTGATGTGATTTTCTATAATATGATAAGATGCCATATTATTTTTTTGATTTAAAAGAATATTTGGACCTACTTGTCTCAATTGATAAAGAGACTTATATAATTGAGATTGATTTTTTTCTATATGACGTTGTAAGAATTGTAGACAAAATTAGAATGTTGTCATACTGTAATTATTTATAATGTGTAAAAACTACTTAAAATATATAATATATTCATATTGGTAATTCATATTGAATTGATGAAGTTATTACTTATTTATAAGACCTGAGTAATGATGCTATAAATAAGCTTTATCATAGACAATGGCAAAAAAAGTGGCTATGGTCAAATTAGATTTGTTGGTATTATTAAGTTTATACAAATCATTTTTCAATAAACAAGTGATAAATATTTTACCAACACTATTTTTTAATGATTATTTTTTTGTTTTTAATATTAAGCTCTCCACTAGATTTATTAAATTGTGTTATTAAAAATAAGTTTTTAGTATGGCCATGAATGTGTAAAATACTAAGTATTTTTTTTTTTAATTCATTATTGAGTAAGTTTATTGCAACATCTCCTTGACCTTTAATTGCATGGTTAGTATTATTACCAAAAAAAATTAAATGACTATTTGGACATTATTTATAATTTATAAAAATCATGTTGTCATAATATATATGTTGAATGACATAAGTATCTACATACCTATGATTATCAATTATAGATGATTTATTGATTAAATTAAACAATAAAGATATATATTATCATTGATTTTGTGGATTTGATTGGTATTTATAGGAATTATTATTATTTTTCTCAATTAATTTTAAAAATTGACAAACTTTAATATAATGTCTTAATTTCTTGTAATTGAAGCAACAAATTATTTTTGTATTATATCTTGTATTATTTGCTACTTTAATATTAGAATATTTATCCTTATAATTGGGATTTTTCTTCCAATATTTATTGAAATTAGAATTGTATTTGTAAATATATAGGTTGATTAGAAATCTATTATATTAATTTGAATATTTATGTCATTTATAAAAATTTCTTCTTGTATTAAGTCAAAAATTAATAATTAAAGAATTAAATTTGATTTTTAGCATAAAGAACTCACAACTATATGATATTAAAAAGATCCGCTCTTCATCAAGGCATAGATAACATCTTGATTTAAAAGTTGACTACCAATTGCACCTAATTGTTAGATTAATGATCAAAACTTATGAATATGATTTATCATAATATCATTGGATTTTATTTTTAATAAGTGTAATTGAGTCTTAAGATGCATTTTGGTAATAAGACTTTTGGATTCAAAAATTTGGGCCAATTCATCTAAAGTTGATTTTGCTAACATACAACTTCCTTCATAATATGCTACAATAAGATCTAGGCTATTATTAATTATTGTAAGAGCTATTATATTGTGCTCTTTTCAATGATCTATACTTCCTTTTCTTGTTAAGGGGAGGTTCTTGCAATGTTTGTAGTAATGTCAGTTAATGCAAGTGGTATTGATGTAGACTCATCACCATAAACAATGGACCAAAATTTCTTTGCTTTAAAAAACAAGGTAAATTTATGCTTCCATATAATAAAATATATTCTATCAAATTTTTTGAATGTGTTGTAAATTTTTAAATGAGCATTGTTGTATATAAATATTTATCTAAGATTTCGCATCATAGAATGTATTGACACATTCTAATCATATGCAAAGTACTAAAATTTTCTAAAAAATGTAATCCTACCATATAAGAATTAATATAATAGATTTCTAATCAATTATATACAATCTATTATATAAATTGTGTTAGATTCACAAACTTTGTCAAGGTGAGCAGCACAATGAGGTATGTAGTACATCTCCGAGCAAGCTCGAATAGAGCACCCCGTGGCGGTACCGTTACGAGTTTGCAGCACGTGAATTTTCTGATATAGTTTATTCGCAGTGCATAAAATACCCAATTACTGTCGCAAAAGATATCGCTGCCGAGAAACGTATGTTGTACAGTAGAATTGGGTTAACCATTTTGTCTAGTCACAAAAGTCCAAAGGGAAGGGTCTGAAAATCAGCATACGAGCAACTTGGATGTCAGCTACCTCAGCAAACAGTAACATCAATCTAGGTTTAGTACAGCGAAGATTACTACCAGCACTAAAATAGGAAACTGAAGTTTTCAACGTCAGCACGATACCAATGGCTGCCCGACCGAGCAGTTTCTTCAGACTGGTACGTCGAACAAATGCAGGAATCGCAACATGTTTTTCTCGCCTTGTCCAAATAAGGGTTTGACGTGTTGAAAGGGCTTGTAAAGTTGTAGCTGGGCCTCGAGATTGAAAACAAACAGCTGCGAGCTATCTAATGAAGTATGTGTTAAAACAAATTCAAGGTGCGATATATCGAATTTCCAGTTGAGTGTGCAGAGGAAGCCCGATGCAGGTTCAGTAACAACCTTCAAGCACCTGTGAATTACTTCCAAGGGATGCAAACTTGTGAACCTAGTGTCTTTGAGCCGCTTCGAGGTATTCTCGAGCTCGAGGATGACTAGCACTGTCCAACTCGGTAGGTTTGAAAACTTCAAGCAGCTCGCCAGCAACCACCAGGCACACATGATCTGCAATGCGTTTCACTTGTTCAAGGCTGTGCGAGACCATAATTACCGTCAGCCCTGATCTCTTGAGCTCCAACACCGACTGTTCTATGTGATGCGTGGAAATCGGGTCAAGTGCACTCGTCGGTTCATCGAGCAGGAGTACCTGAAACAGCGAAAAGAGGAAATGAGGTGATGAACACTTAGTAAGAATCATTGAGTCCAAGGTAACAACGGCACTAATAATTTTTCCTGCATTGATTTCAAAGCATCTAACGCACACGTCAATTGCTCCAGGGCTATGACTATATTAGGCACCAGCACGATCAGTCCATCGACTCCGCATTCATTTCCTTGTTAGCACTAACAAGATCACTTGAAAAGCAGAGGACCACGATAACCTGTACATATGGATCTTACTCACATCTGGCTTATTTGCAAGAGTTCGGGCGAGTGCCACTCGTTGGGCTTGACCAACAGAAAGCCCAACAACAGGTTTGTGGACAAAGGACGCATCCAGATCTGCTTGTTCAAGGTACCCTTCAACTTCGCTGTCTGTCAAAGTCTTTCCTTGAAGGTTTGGCCCGTAGCGAACATTGTCGGCCACAGTCCCTGCAAGAACTCAAGGTCTTCATCTCAATTCAGACGATGATGTTCATCATCTTTCAATCACCCGGAGCCATCTCCCTGTGGGCCGTTCTTTCAAAGTACATGACGTGGATCTCGTTAAATTAAATGAAGTAACGAATGCAACCATTCTCGTATAAGCAGAAACTTGACTAGCATCCTTGGACATTCTTTCTTTCAAAGATGGGCTTACCATCAAAAAGCATAGGACTTTGAAACAACATCCCAATTCGTCTACGAACGGTCAACACATTCATCTTAACAATGTCCTCCCCATCGAGAAAGATGGTATCAGCTGGAGGCTCCCAAAGTCGATTAATAGCTCTCAAGAAGGTTGACTGCAAAACACGGCAATCATCATAGATAAAACACCCTATCTTGGGAATTTGAACACAAACCTAATGTATGAATCTATTAAAATACAGACAGGGAATAAACTTTGCACTGGAGTGCTCAGAAAATCTACCTTTCCGCTTCCACTTGGCCCAATGATGCAATACACTAGTCCTCCGCTAATCTCAACAGAGATCCCTTTAAGAAGTAAGTTCTTGGGCTCAACAAGATTCCGGATGCTGACACAAGCGGAGGATTTACACCTTTGAGAGGCTTTCGCCGAGAACGATCTTGACCCGGGGTTCGCACTCCCACTCAAATCGTCAGAAACATTAAGTAGATGTTCTCTTACTTCTTCATCCCTAGTTCCTACAAAGACAACGATAAGGTCATTTGGATTTAGCAAATACTGGTATATCCGCTCTTCAGCTGCGAGGTGTCCACTACTCAAAAGATCCCACTGAAGTTTTCAGTAATTCAACAAATCTGCAATTAATAATTTGTATTTCGAAGTTTCTTAGCGCAGCGTTCTACAGTGAAGGCGCACGGCCAAAAGATTTACTAGAATTAAAATTTAATTTTTGAAACAAAATACAAAAGAAGAGGAAGAAGAAGAAAAGAGGAGGAGAGGTAGAAACGAGACAAAAGAATGGTACAAGAGAGAAAGAACTGTGGTGATATCGTGGAACCTCCGAAATATAACACGATTCTAGAATACGTGATCAGAGTAGCAGTAAAATGGGTTCACGAGGCGCCTGTACAAACTCCAGCACAGTTAGGAGCCCTGAAGAGGGTGCTTAAATCCCTTAAGTCCCTGCTTGGGGCAATTGACAGATACTGTGGAAGTGCTGGTAACGACCAAGACCAAGTGATGAATGAGGCATTGTGACGTCGGATTAGATATGAATACTAACATATGCTCGAATCCCTGTCTTCCGAACTACACAAGTTATGCTAAGAAGGGATTTCAATCAAAATCAAAACGCTCTTTACCCAACTAGAGGATGTAAGAGGATCGAATGACTGAGGAAATGACAAAAGGGAGGTACACGACCAGACCAGAGCAGACCGACCTCTCCATTCCAGAAGCTGCAGACCCTCATCGTTCGACTCCTCCGAATGAGCCATATTCAAACTTACTCTACATGCTCAGATTTGAAGCTCTTCGTCAATAGCCAAGCGTGTATCACTCGCTACAAAAGGTAAACGGTAGGCCACCACTTCCTCTCTTTCTGCCGCCCATGCAGAGTCTCACACACAATAATATGTTCAGACTCTAAATGCATCTCAATCTCTGCACAGGTATGCTATAAATTGGGAACCACGACGGGACCCGATTACCAAACGAAGCGCACAAGCTACAACCAAGGTAGATCAATTGACACTGAGCTTAAAATCAGAAGAGCTTCGCCTTCTTGGCAACCATTCCAGTTTCTACGACTTGAGCGTAATCGATCACACCATCAGAGTTACTAAAACTAAATCCATCAAGCTAGAATTTCATCATGCGCTGGCAACAACCGCATTCAGACACAGCCCTAATTCACACTGGTATCGCAATTAGCCCATTAAACTCCAAAAATCTCCATCCACCCACATTGTCATGAGATTGCAACCAAAATTCGAGCCATTAGTGGCCTAACATCAAGATCACAAACGTCCACAACCCTCCAACATCCTACGAGCGCTAACATCCACTTCTTTACTCGGCCCAAACTACCTTGATCACAAACCTACTATCCCCCTCTGCCCAAATCCGCCAACTCTACCTCATCAGATTTCCAAATATCTATTAATCAAATTACTTAGAGGCACTCACACACCACTTACACCAACTGCTCAAAGTGGAACGCAAGTTTCTACAACACTCGCACGTCGCACACACTTGTCCTTGGATTCACAGAAGACCCACGTTCCAAAAAGGACTACCATCGCACAAAAGTACAAAAATCATGACCTCTACTTCCAGGAGCCGAGAAAAACGCGGAGCAATCCAGGAGAAACGTCATCAAATTCCCTGCGAAAAGAATGGATCAATGCGAGTCGGCGGAAGAGTGGTGGATTACCGGAGTGGGAGAGCGCCATGGTGGAGCGGAACAACAGCAGCAGAAGTGGCAATTGATGAGAACGATGGAAGCTCTCAGCAGGGCTGGGATGGAAGCAGCAAGGGGATCCAGCAGGGCCTCACTTTCGCATCCAAACTGGCAACCACCCCCCTCGACGCGGAAGAGCCACCAGGCCAGGCCTTCGTCGCTTCCATGGTAGACCCCGCATGTACTAAATATAGCCCGTCTTATCAACCTGCGGGATTGTGTAGCAAGCGAGCTGATCTCGTACCCGCGCCTGCGAAAACACGACGTCGACAACGATGACCTCCATCGCCATCATTCCCAACACCTGCACTGCCAGGCTCTCCCCTTCTTCATTTGTTTAATATTCCTCCCACCTTATTCACACTTTTGTTAATAATAGATTTGTTTTGTGAACAGAAGTTGAGTTGTGGGTTGGGCTTTTTCGCCGTGAAATCTACATCGGAGTGTGGTGAAGCTCTCAAGGCTGTGGCATCCCCCAGCATCTTTCTGTTCTCGGGCAGTGTGTGCACTTGTATGGCTTTATATTCCAATTGATAAAATATTTAATCATTATATTATTATCAAATGCTCCAAAAGCAATATCCAACAATGAGAGGCTATAACACTTTGATTTCTTTAAATTCAATGAGAGTGTCACTAAGTATTGTTTGTTGTATGCTTGGGATTGTTTAAATGTGTATTTAAAACATGTTTTCACTGAGATAGTATAAAAAGATTGTACTCCAATCTCATATTATCTTTATTTTTAGATATTTCTAAAATTTATGGATTTTTTTTTTTAAGTACAACAAAAGAAAGCATTATTGATTTAATTGCCTAGTTTTTTCATCCAAATGTTTATTGAAATGTCTTTGTATCTATCACAAATATCTATCTATAGAAGATTCTAAAAGGTTCTAAAAAGCCTTGAAATTTCTTTGAAGATCTTAGAAGGATCTAAAAGATTCTAAAAGGCTGTAGAAGATTCTAAAAGGCTGTAGAAGATTCTAAAAGGTTCTGAAAAGCCTTGAAACTTCTTTGAAGATCTTAGAAGGATCTAAAAGATTCTAGAAGATTGTAGAAGATTCTAAAAGGTTGCTAGAGAAGATTCTCTAAATTGTTTGACTTCCAACCAATATAAGAAGTAATAAGAGAAGGTTGTTATAGTTTCTTCACATCGAAGCAACAACAAAGCTACTCAAGAAGCATCCTAGGATGACTTGGAGACAAAACCTTTCATAAGAAGTTATTAAGAAGCTTCCTAATTCTTAATATATATAAGTATTGAGATTGAAGGGCTTTTTAGTCTCAACAATACATATCTTGTGGTCTAGTTTGGACCTTTTAGTTTTATTCTTATTCTTATATTGAGTTGCTTTGTAATAAGACATACATATATTATTATCTTATATTAATCTTACATAAGTTCTTTGATGTGATCGATAACATTCTGTTAAAATTATTGACACTAACATCCATCTATGAACAATTTTAGAAGATTTTAGAAGGTTCTAAAAAATTCTTGATAGTATTAGAAGGTTCTTGAGGTTCCTTCACATCAAAGCAACAATGAAGCTACTCAAAAAGCATTGTGGGATGACTTAAAGGCAAAGTCTTTTATAAGATATTATTTAGAAGCTTCTTAATTCCTAGATAATATAGGTGTCAAGGTTGAAGGGCTCCTTAGTCTTGATAATACATGTCTTATGGTCTAATTTGGATCTTCTAGTCTTGTTTTTATTCTTGTATTATGTTGCTTTGAAATAAGACTTATCTATTTTATTATTTTGTTATAATCTTGCATAATTTTTTGATCTTATCTACAATAGTTTGTTGAAATTGACATAGCACAATATTAGAGCTTGGTCTTTGTGCATAGAGAGTAGATTATTCTTCTTCTTGGATGTATTAAAGTGCTTTAGAGATTATAGATTATTTTCTTGCAAATTATTATTATTTTTTATTTTTTTAAAATTTTTAAAAAAAATTATAAATTAATTATATTTATTTTGCCTTGTTTATTTCTAATTTATTTTTGAACCTTCAAAAACCTTCAAAATATTTAAAAATAAATTAACTCTATTGCTTATTAATTAAAATTACAAGTATCAATGAAGATATATCCTATTTTTTATACTTCTCTTTTAGAATCTTATAGAAAATTAAATATATTGAAAAGAATACAACTGCCATTACTTTATATTAAAGTGGATAGCCATGAAAATTTTGAAATAAAAAAAATACTTGATTTGAGGTTAAGACAAGGATAACATGAATACTTTATGCATTGACATGATTATAACATTAATAAGCATATGTAGAAGCCAATTTCAAACTTAATCAGTGTATTGTAAAAGATACAGAAATTTCATTAATAACATTCTTCTAGATGTAAATTGACAACACATATTAGGTGTCAAAGATACAAGAGTATAAAGCAAGAGACTTAAATTAGGACAAAGTTTCAAGAAAAAATCAACAAGAACTTAAATTAACCAGATGAGTATACAAACAATATCAAAAATACGACTAATTTGTAATTTAAAAAAAAAATTAAAAGAAAAATAAAAAAACAATAGCAATCTAGAAGAGAGTAATCTATAATCTAAGAGATGCGTTGTCAAGATTGAAGAATTCTTTAGCCTCGACTCTTATATATACTCCTGTCTAAGATGCTTCTTAAGCGGCTTTTATCAAACAAAAAAGCTTCTTCAATAGCTTCTAGTAACTAGGAAGCTTCCAAGCTCCTTTCATTAGTTAAGAAGCTTCTCAACCAACTTTCACTTATTCAAGAATCTCTAGAATATTTTAAAAGGTTCTATAAACCTTTAAAGTATATATCCTTAACATCACCTTCTTTTCTAGTAATGAATTTCAAGAAGAGCTCAATCTTACTACATACGTAAAAAATCAAAAATATGCTATACTAGTGAAGCTATGTATTTTGTTTTTTTTTTATAGGCATTAGATTCTACTCATCCTCAAAAAAGTCACCTATGATCTTAAGCTACTACCTCCGTTGTTGAACTATCCCATCCAAAGATCTGATTTTTATTACGGCCTTCAAAACACTTTCCAAACAAGATCTCAAGATTAACCTTTCCAAGCTCAAGCAATATTACTAAAGCTTGAGTATTGGAATTGAGACTTGTATGGTAGGATCTTACTCCTAATGGCTCCAACTAAGGTCATACTTGGCACTGAAATATATTGTCTTCACTTTGCTCAATTGAAGGCTATAAAAAGTACACTGGTTTGTTCAAAGCTTGCGTATTAAATGAATCTTCTAAATCTTATTTTCTCCACGCTTGAAGATTTGACATGGTGACAAAATTACTCTACTACTCTATTCTATCTTGGAATAGATGACTATACTGATAAAGACTTTAATTTAACTCTCTTCTTCTTATAACTATTCCTTAAATCCAATCTTCACTAAGAAATTAGCATTGACACGTTGTCGTGTTGTAACACGTTCATATAGTGAAAAATATGAATAAGAATAAATCCTATTTAATACTTAGTTATCTTGATTTATTAGAAATTTAAGATATTTAAGAAAAGATTTATGAAAGCCTTTTAGAATAATTCTTCTTTTAATAGCTAATAGATAAAAGTTAGTTATTAAAATTTTCTTCTAGGTTGTAGAAACCGGTTTTTAAAAAAAGTCATAAGTCAATAAAGATAGGATAAAGGAGAAAAAAAGTTAGTATGGTAGAGATCAAGGTTGAATTGAGGATAGGATTAAGTTTAAATATCCTCAAAATAAGTTGGATTAATACCTGGAGGATGACCGGATATGAGACAGGATCTAAAACAAACCTCCAGCCACAAAAATGAGCACCGAAGGCAGGGGTTTGGAACATTTGGAGATCAATGAGTCAGGGTTTGCGTTGATGATTTGGATTTTATATAAGAAAATTAGGGCTAACACTTTTTATTGCTTTGTGCAATTAGTACAACATCTATAGTTGCAAATTGGATAATTTCTGGTTGATTGGGTGAGCTAAGAGTATAAGAAACCTTGTAACAATCTAATAGTGCGGCTAGGAGATATTTGCTCATTAGTACGACAAGGTATCGGAAGTTGGCAGTTTGAAGTTATTTAGGGATTTTATAATATCTAGAGATCTATCAGTCAAAATAAGATGAAAATTAGGACAATATTAAAGGATGCAAAGACCAAGCTATACGCTAAGTTTGAGCTAGAGTTAATAGTTGAAGAAGGAGAAGTTGTTGCTGGCATATCTACAACAAACTTTGAGTAAGAGGCCGAGAGACACTATTACAAAATTTTGGCATTATCTTATAATTTATAAGTTGGATTGGGCTGAAATTTTTTGAGCATATAGATAACTTATAGTGGTATTTGTATAAAAAATTTTATATCAAGTGGATGATCAGATTAGGAATTAATGCTTTCTAAAGCTCACTAACTAGGATTAAGACTTGTGAAGAAAATCTAAGTTGCTTTATTGTGAAGGTAACAAAAATAATTAGAGTTTTGTGTAGTTGAAATTACTAATAAG
Source organism: Physcomitrellopsis africana (assembly GCA_036785485.1). Taxonomy (NCBI): domain Eukaryota; kingdom Viridiplantae; phylum Streptophyta; class Bryopsida; order Funariales; family Funariaceae; genus Physcomitrellopsis; species Physcomitrellopsis africana. Next base: position 77,694 of record JAWRVF010000266.1, read on the forward strand.
AGTGTTTTTTAGCACTTTATATCAGATTTAAATGCTTTTGCATTAAAATTTGGATTGTGTTTTTCTTATATGGAGTGAAATCTATTAGGATTTCTTGCATTTTTATTAACACAACCTTATATTCCATAGCCAAGTGCTCAGTGTATTTCCAAACCAAACAACATATTATACGACAACATTTAGATTTGTAGAGATGAAATCAATGAAATTCTTGTACCTTTTGAGATACATTAGCGAGATTTTTGGCTGGTTCCTATGTGCACTCATTAATATCATAGCCCTTCCAATGAATAAGATATTCCAATTTGTCCCACTTTTGCCATGAATTAAATATCTTTTCAACCTTGTATTCTTCATAGTCTTTGATTTCAATACTAGGCAACAATTGTTGTATTCTTTCTAGAATATGCGACTTTCTATAAGGTTCTAAAAGAGAGATATGAAAAATTGGATGTATATTTATAGAAGATGGAAATTCCAAATGATTTGAAATTGGATTAATTTGCTTCTAGATAGAAAATGGTCCTATTCTCTAATAATCTAATTTATTGTATTTATTGTATGATTTGTTTGGCGCATATCAAAAGATGCGCAAATTCAGAGGGAATGGATTTCATATTTTATAACATGTTTATGTGGTGAAAAATATGAACAATAGTGATTTCTACTTAGTATTCAAATATCTTAGTTTAATAGGAACTTAAGATACTTAAAAAAGATTTTATGAAAGCCTCTCAGATTATTTTCTTATTTTAATAGCTAATAGATAAAAGTTAGTTATTAAATTTTTTTTCTAGGTTGTAGAAACTCTTTCACGGCTTTTAAAAAGCCATAAGTTAATAAAAATAGGATAGAAGAGATAAAAAATTAATATGGTTGATACTAGGATTAAATTAAGAATAGGATTAAGCTTAAAAATCCTTAAAATAAATTGGATTGATATCCGGGATTGACCATGTATGGAACAGGGTTGAAGTCAGACCTCCAACTACAAAATAGCCAGTAAGGGCAGAGGGTCAAGGCATTTGAGGATTGGCATCTAGGATTAGAGACCTAGCTTATTCCAAGAACATTAGATTTATTTTTAGATGGTTTGAAAAAACTTTGCAATTGCTATCTAAAGCCAGGCTTATATTAGGGATTAAGTTTATATGTAATAAAGTTAGGACCAGCATTCTTGGCTATTGCATGCAATTGAAGTGACATCTATTATTGAAAATTTAATAGTATGTGGGTGATTGAGTGTTCTAAGAATGAATTAAAATTTGTAGCAATCTAATAGTGCAATTGAAACTTATTTGATCTTTAATACAAAGAGATACCAAAAATTGGTAGTTTATGATTGCTTAGATTTTCTATGATATCTAAAGCTCTATTAGTTGAATTAAGGTGAAATTTGGCATAATATTAGAAAACTTAAAAGGCAAGCTATATACCAAATTTTAGTTGAAATTAACAGTTGGAGAAGAAGAAATTGCCACTATGATATCTGTATCAACTTTTAAGCTGACGGCCAAGTGACATCAATATGGATTTTAGTTGATTTTTGTTAATCTAATTCTTGGATATATGTGAGCTGCAACTTCATCTTCCACAATCAAGTATACAACGCATTCTCAAATAGAACAATATGTAATATGACATAAGTGGTGAATCCAACGTGAAAGTTTGGGATAGAAGGTGTTGGATTTTATTGTGATTATTTGGAATTGATGGCGCAAGAAGGCAAGAAGGTTGAATTTGGAATTTTTGGTGGAGCTTTGGATGGTGCTTTAAGTGGATCTTCAAATGGAGCTTCAAGTGGATTTTCTTTTGGTGCACAAGATATGTATTTGGATCCAAACACTACATTTATGTTTCAAGCATTTACATTGTTTATGTAACAACAATAGGACAATGATCACAAGGAGGCTTTGGCAATCAAAGCACTCCAAGTAGTGGTTAATAAAGTTGATCAATTTGATAGAAAAGATATCTTTAAATACTTAAGATAGTATGTACAAGAAATAGAATTGAATCGAGTCTTTACAAAGGATATGATTTTATTATTGAGCTTGCTACAATACCGGAGATAAGAAAACATGAGAAATCAATTATAGAGCAATTTAGAAGTTCTTAGAAGAGATTCTCTCACGCATTGAGAGATGAATATTTCTTAGAAGACTCTGATCAAGTCACTAAGAATTCATTTTTGGAATGGATTGACTGCCCTAATAAGAAATTGTAAGCTATTAAATTATTAAGGGAGTTTGAGAGGCAGTATTCTCAATGATCAAAAGTAGGGAAGGTAACTTTGGGACCAAACTAGATTGAAATATATCTCCAAGCAGCTAATAGAAAATTACAAGAAAGATTAAAAATTCTTCTTGAAGATAAAGAAGAGGATGTAGGATTGACAATAAAATGGAAAGAAGTTGAAGATGTAGTGGGATTCCTTACAAAAAAGGAAAAGAGAAAGGATAGAATTGGTATTCAAAAAATTATACAAGTACCTAAAATTCAAGTGCCTACTTTACGATCAATAGTACCTATTGTCCAACCTTCAATAACTATATCAAAGAAAGAAGATGTGGAAATTGAAGAACTTATACAAGGAATGCAGGATCTTCAAATTAAACTTACAAGGCTTGAGGAGAAGACTTCTACAATGAATTCAAAAGCTACTTTTAAGTAAGAGTATGTGCAAAGATGTATTTGATATGATGATGATTCTCATTTTTGAAAGGATTGTAGTGAATTCAATAAAATGGTGCAACAAGACATTGTTTTTTGAAAAAATAGAAAAATATCATTCAAAGATATTGGTGATTTTTTCCAAACTAATTTTAATAAAAGAGGTATAAAAACATTGATTAAAGATTATTTGGCAACAAATGGGATTGCAATAATGAAAGTTATAAATTATGGTACTAGAATAGATGACAATGGCAAATAAGATTTTTTTAGAAATATTGAATCAAGTGGACTTTGATCTTCTACCAATGTATAAAAAGAAGATGCCACAATAAGCTTTATTGAAGACTGCAGTAATAATTTGTGGAACTACGGGTTGGGAGGATCCTATAGAAACTTTGTCAATGCATGCCTATATTATTAAGAATCAACATGAAGCTTTGATAGAAGAAAAAAAAAGACAAGATTTTAATAAGATAAGAGAAGAAAGTTCTTTCAAGAGGTAGACTCGAGGAGATAAGGCTCATGAGATGGCTTCATAAGAGTTATCAATGAAAGATGCCTTGACATCATCAAAAAAAAAAAATTAAAAGATTCAAGAAAAAAAGATAAGTTGACAACTTATAAACTGCTCTCTGATATTGAAGTGGGAATAAATTTAAAAGAGGTGCTTGAAGAACATGTGCTCAATACTAAAGTTGAATTTACATTGAAAGAGATTTTGAGTATTGTAAAGAAAGAATTTCATGATGTCATTATTGGTAGTATTAAGCGGAAGAAGCAATTAATGGATGAAGTTGGATCAAATCATGCTATTAATGCACATGTATGTGAGAATGAAGAAGATGAAATTAACAATTGTTGCAAACAATCAACAAGTGGAGGAAGGAGTTATAATCAAAGAGCACGTTTTGATGATCCAAATGACAAAGAAAAAGAAATTTTGAGTCATTATACTCAAAAGCATTGGGCTAAAGTAACTACAGAGGCATTAGTAAAGATTGGAGATATAGATGAGTCAATTGTTGCTTTGATTGACCATGGTTCAAAAATAAATCTTATATCTAAAGCTCTTTATATGAAGCAAAAGTGGCTGATTGATATGGAACATGGATAGATAATACTGGCAACTAATAATACACTAAATGAATTGTATGGTACTTACTTAGATGTAAAAATTTGGATTGGTGATGTTGTAATGGAGATAAATTTTTTTGTTCAAGATGCAACATCTTATCCTCTTATTTTGATACAATTATATATTATTGTGACTTGAACGGAAACAAAAGTGCTCAATGATAGTTCAACTTATACATGGATTTGTAATGAAGATGGGAGAAGAGCAACATAATTTTTTATTGTGCTTCCAAATTATAAACGTAATTTGTCAGATTATAAAAGCCTCTCAGATTATTTTCTTGTTTTAATAGCTAATAGATAAAAGTTAGTTATTTAATTTTTTTTCTAAGTTGTAGAAACTCTTTTATGGCTTTTAAAAAGCCATAAGTTAATAAAAATATGATAGAAGAGATAAAAAGTTAATATGATTGATACTAAGATTAAATTGAAGATAGGATTAAGCTTAAAAATCCTTAAAATAAGTTGCATTGATACTTGGGGATTGACCGTGTATGGAACCTTCAGCCACAAAAATGGCTACCATGGGCAGAAGGTCATGGCATTTGGAGATCAACAATTAGGATTAGAGAGCTAGCTTTAAGCTTGTTTTAAGGACATTAGGCTTGTTTTTAGAGGATTTGGAAGAACTTTACAGTTGCTATCTAAAACCAAGCTTGTATTAGGGATTAAGTTTTTATGCAATAAAATTAGGACCAGCATTCTTGGCTATTGCATGCAATTGAAGTGACAAATGTAGTTGAAAATTTGATGGTGTGAAGTTGATTGAATGTGCTAAGAATAAATAAAAATTTGTAGCAATCTAATAGTACAATTGAGACTTATTTGATCTTTAGTACAAAGAGGTACCAAAAATTGGTAGTTTAGGATTGGTTAGGTTTTTTATAATATCTAAAGATCTATTAGTTGAATTAAGGTGAAATTTGGCATAATATTAGAAGACTTAAAGAACAAGTTATATACCAAATTTTAGCATAAGTTAAATGTTGGAGAAGGAAAAATTGCTAATAGGATATCTGCATCAATTTTTAAGCTGGTGGCCAAGTGAGATCAATGCGGATTTTGATTGATTTTCTACAATTTGATTCTTGGGTATATATGACCCATAACTTCATCTTCCACAGCTATGTTCCCGGCACACTCTCAATTAGGACAATATGTAATATGAAAACGTACTTCATAGATCAAGCTTTGAGTGATATCTATAGTTGAAGTAAAATGATGTTTGTTGAGTTGAGGCATGAATAATATTATTATATGCAAACTCTGCTAATGATAAATATGAGATCCAATGGCCTTGTTGATAGTTGATGCTACATCATAAATACTACTCCAAAACTTGATTAACTTATTCTATTTGGTCATCAATCTGAGCATGGAAAGCTAAAGAAAGTTTAATGCCTACTTTTAATATTTCAAAAAAACATCTCCAAAACTTAGATATGAAGTGGATCCTCAATTGAATATGATTTCATCTAATAGGCCATAATATCAATATATATTGTCAAAAAAAAGTCTTATCATTTTTTTACTAAATGTAATCTTTTTACAAAGAATCAAATGAGCCATTTTTGTAAGTCAATCAACCACCACAAGGATGTTATTGAATGAATTAGATGGCAATAGATCCATGATGAAATCTATCAAGATAGAAGATCATAACCCTCTTGGAAGAAGCAAGGATTGTAAGAGACTATAAGGACAATGTTGAGGATTTTTGGACCTTGAATAGATGTCATAAGAGAATACAAAGTCCTTCACCGCCTTCTACATTTGAGGCCACCAAAAATCTTGGGAAATAAGTTCCAAGTTCTTGCTAAATCCAAAATGATCTATAGTTGGAAAGTCATGGCAAGATTAAAGAATACACAGTTGTATAGTTCCTTTTGAGATATACAAATGTTCTTCAAAGTATAGAAGGTCTTTTTCAATTTTGAACTTATCAGAATCTTTTTTTAGGTGACATTGTCAGGATAGAGAGAATTTGCCTTAAGAAAGCGCTGGGCTTCTAGCTGTCACTAATTTCTCAATCAAGCTTCAAAAATGAAGAAAACTCAAAGTTTATATATATATATTTTTCCCTTTTGAGAAATTACATCAAATACATAAGCCTCAAGTAACTAACAACATCCAAAGTATGATAAAATCCTCTAAAATCTTATATATCTTTATGTGGAAATTTTTTCAAACTTCAACATCTCATATCTCCTGATCTGACCGTCCAAACATGGTAAAATTTTACATGAAGTACTGATGTATTCTTTTCAACCTTTACAACAATTTTCAACTGCAAATTCATTGCAGATCTTGAGATATCTTGAAAACCCTAAAAGCCGCTTCAAACCCTTGTCTTTTTACACCCACATACAAATTTCTTCATATCTCACAAATTATAAGCTCAAATTCCATGAAATTTGTATGTATAGCTTTTTAACACAAAATGTCACATTCTCCAAGAAGTTTGAGCCAAAATTTTGTCTAAAAACTCAAATTATGGCTCAAAGCATAACTATTAACAACACGGTGTGCTTACTACCTTGGAATTGAATGCACTGTCTTCAACTCTTCATATTTCCTTCGTCTAAACTCAAAACTTAAGAATTCCTTCACAATAGACGTAGATCTTGAAATCACCTTTTCAACCGCACCATCCGATCTCCAAAAGCCTCCGTACAACTCCGCGAAATCCCAAAAGCGTGGCAATATGTATGAAATCCACTCTTTAACTTTGAACAAGTATAATTTCTTCACCCTAACTCCAAATCGCCTAAAATTTCCTCTCAAACTATACCCAAAATCCTAAACTTTACAACCCTTCCTCTGAAATTGCAAATCCCCCTTTTGAAGTTGCCGAAAACCCCCTGTTAAGGTCGCAGGCAGCCTCCTCAAAGCCCATTGGGCATGGTATTCGACCAATAGGAATGAGGTTCCCTATTCCTTGCCTTCATCCGACCATGGCTTGATTTCATCCCTCCCAATTAGCCTCTTACTAGCTTAAATTTTCATCCTTAAGTCCCCACCTTCTCTCAAGGCTTCATACTAAACATTTAGATCTTATAATTTTTAAATACCATAACTAAAATAAGTAAAATAAAATAAAATAAAGTTTCTTCTATCAACCATTTTTAATTTAACTTACTAACCATTCTAATACACATCTAGATTCATAAACATATAATATATTTTAATTAATTTTTATATATTGTAAGTAATTACAGTACAACAATGTTTAACATCAAGGGTCAAAGCATCATTAGTGGTTGTAGCATGCACCTCATTGAAGAAATTAGAATTAATAGATATCAATGTAATAGTAGTACAAAAGCAAAATTGCTCCACTTTCAACAAAGTTGTATATTGTCAAATGCTACCTCTTATATTCTTGGTACAAGATATGATTTCCTCAATAAAGCATCAGACAATCTTTGTTGCTTTCTAGGTTGATAAATGATAATAAAATTAAATTGAGATAGCAACATGTACCATTGAATTTGGCGACGATTAAAAATCTGAGCTAACATAAAATATTTCAAGTTCTTGTGATCTGTATATACAGTCACAAGATGCATTGTTCTTTCAAAAAAATGATGCTATTCTTCAAAAAAATCTACAATAGCAAGAAGCTTCTTATCATAGGTTTTATAATTAATTTTGACAATAGAGAATTTTTGAGAATAAATTACAATAAGATGGAATTTATTGTCTATACCCATTTGTGAAAGTACGGCCCCTAGTGTAAAATCTGAAGTATCAGTCTCTATATAGAATATCTTTATAAAGTCAAGATACACCAAAATTGAGGCTGTAATAAATGCTATCTTGAAGTCTTGAAATACCTTTTTTATTTGAGGCTTCCATTCTAATTTGTCCCTACATGTCAATTAAGTAAGAAGAGTGGCAACTTGAGAGTAATTTTTGATGAAGATCCGATAGAAGTTAGCAAATCCAAGAAAACATTGTACATCTTTTATAGTCTTCGGAATGGCCCATTGCATAACTGCCTCTACTTTCTGGGGATCCATTGTCAACTCCTTAGTAAATACAATCTATTTCAAAAATTCCATCTTAAGTTGATAAAATACATATTTCTCTAATTTGACATATAAACATGCATCTCACAACTTTTATAATACCAACTTGACATGCCTCTCATGTTCCTCCAGATTTCTTGAGTAGATCAAGATGTCATCAAGATAGATCACCACAAACTTGTCTATGTGCTCTCAAAAGATGTCATTCATTAAATGCTAAAAGATAGTGGATGCATTTGTTAGTCCAAAGGATATGACATTATTTCAAAATGTCCATACCGTGTCCGAAATGTGCTCTTCCATTCATCTCCATTCTTAATATGTACCAAGTTTTATGATCCATGAAGATCTATCTTAGTATAGATCTTAGCTTGGCTAAGTTGTTCCAAAAGTCTTGAGATTAATAGTAGTGGATAACGATTCTTTAATGTTATCTTATTAAATCTCTGATAATCAATGCACATATGCAAGGAACCATCCTTATTCTTCACAAAAAGTAGAAGTGCACCTATTGGAAATTTTGAATGCTTGATGAAGTTCTTTGCAAGATTTTCATTAATATAATCTTTCAATATCAAAAATTCATTTTAAAAAAGATTATAGATTGAGCCAAAAAATAGTTGTGTTCTTTCCTGAAGATCTATAGCACAATCTTATGGTTGGTGCTCTAATAATATATTAGCATTTTTCTTCTAAAAAATATCTTGAAATTTATTATATTGCTTTGAAATGCTTGCCGATAAAGTGATATTTTCTTTAATTGGAGTCACATAAATAACAAACAATGTACCTTCTTTGGCCAATCTTATAAAAGTCCTTACTCCAACAAATAACGACTTATCAATTCATGACTTTTTACAAAAAAAAATTGCATGGATTTCTATCAAAAATGTCATTCTTTGCGACTTTCAATCCATAGATGGATTATATTTTTTCAACTAAGATAGTCTAAGAATAATGGGATTTGAAAGAATTCTAATAATGTTGAATACAATTTGGCTTCTATGATCTTTGAACGATGCTTCTATAGGCGTAGTTTTATAGGTGACATTATAGAGAATAAGGATCGTCCATCTATTACCTCTACATGAATAGATTTGGATTTTTGCACTAGAGGAATTTTATGAAGTTTAGTGAATGCCTCATCTATGAAACAAACTGATATTTTCAAATCCAACAAGGCGGTCGTCTAAAGCTTCTGAGGGCCAAAATACAAAAGAATTATAAAATAACAAGCAGATTGAATAGAAAGAGAGGAACTTGAATAATTTTGTAATATTGGATTGTCCAACCGCACGATCCCTACTATGATTGTATATTGTTGTTTTTTTAAACAATTATACTTCCAATTTTAATGAAGTGCCAATTTTATTTTTTTGGACAGTTGCCAACCTTGTGGCCTTCTTCACTATAATATAGACATAGATCTTCTTCTATTTGATGCTTCTTTTCTTGTGGACTAAGAAGTTTAAAACATATTGTATCAAATTGCATGTCTTTTACTTCTAAATGTGAATTCAAAATACTTGTTAATATAGCAGGAATATATCGGATTAGATATTGTCTTATTGAAGTCCATGAGCATTGATTTTAATGATATTGAAATAATCAATTATCACATTTTACGGCTTGATTAATGGCTTCATTAAGCAATTGTGGATCTAGAAGCGACAATAACAAATCTTTTACATCATCTCTTAGCCCCTAATAGAATCGACTCATTAGGGTTTTTTTGTCCCAATTGATATCACATGCTAATTGCCTAAAATTGAATGCATAGATTAATGTAGAGCGTGCCCTTTGATACAATGCTTGGATCTTAGCTATTGCCGAATAAGTCTTATCATGTTTTCTAAATATTTTTGCAAATGCTTCCATAAAAACTTCAAAGTTGTTCAAAATTGATGATCTTTTTTCAAATAAGAGAGCAAATCATGATCATGTTTGTCCCAAAAGTAATGTTCCTACCAATTCAATCTATGATTCTTTTGTTGGATAAGTATCAGGTAGTAGGACCATTATTAATTAAATTTGGTTGACAAACCTTTAGAACTTTAAATGCGTACTATCATATTTTTTCAAAAGACTAACTCAAGGTTCCTTATATTATTAAACATGTGGATTTCATTAGCATAGCATAGATAGTACTGCATCCTCAAGTATAGAAGTTAGAGGTGGATGCAGTCTAAATTGTAGCACTCCAGATGTTGTATCATTACAAAGTTTTGCAACAATCCCTTCAATTTCTACATTCCTAGTAAATAACGTATTAAGAGCAATTATAATGGCATCTAATTTGGACTTGGAAGATTTGATCTTACTAATATCTTAATCTCAAGCTATTTTAAGAGAAAAAAATTTGAATTTATAAGAAGACAATATTGGTTTAGAAGAAGGTAATAGGTAACCTTTAAAACGCTTTAAGACCTTTAAAAAGAGGGATGATCTAATCTCTCATAAGAAGGACAAAGCTCTAATTTGTAATGAAGAAAATATCAATTTAGAGGAGGATAATCTGCAACCTCTAAAGTATTGATATATCTTTGAGTAAAAAAATAATCTACTCTCTAACAAGAAGGATCCAACTCTGATATTGAAGATGAAGTCAATCTTGACAAATTGTCAAGCACATAAGTGTACAAAATAAGAGACTTGAATTAGAATAAGGTTTCAAGAAGAAACCAACAAGAATTTGAATTTACTAGATGAGTATACAAATAACATGAAGAAAGGTGAGTTAAAACTCTAAGAGATATATTGTCAAGATTGAAGAACTCTTTAGCCTTGACTCCCATATATATCCATGTCTAGAATGCTTCTTGAGCAGCTTCTACTAATTGTGAAGCTTCTTAAGCTCCTTCTACCAACTAGGAAGGTTCTCGAGCTACTTTCACCAACTAAGAAGCTTCTCAAGTGACTTTCACTTATTTAAGAATTTCTTGAATGCTCTAAAAGGTTTTATGAACCTCCATAGTATATATCTCTAACATTATGTAATATTCTTAATTAGTATATTCAAATATGGTACATTCTAGATTTTACAATTTTTTTATAAGAAAAATAGAAGCAATTCCAAAAGTTTCAAATCTCAATATTTATATATATATATATATATATATATATATATATATACATATTAACAAATTGAAAAGTAATCTTATTCCACCTTAATATTGCAATATGTTTTTTATTTAACTTACATAGTTAGATATGGATAGTCAAAAGGGTAATATCATACCAACTAAACTATTTCAACCAAACATTTCATACAATTGATCTTGAAATAAAAAACTACTTGAACCAAAAATATATTAAAGAATATTCAACAATTACTTTGTAGCAATGATAATCAAATAAAACTTGTCTAGAAATGATGCCTCAAATCAATTTTTAAAAGACGTTTTCACAACAAAGATATAGAAGTTTAAGCTTTGCCTATGATAGAAGGCGTTGGACACTATCATTGGTTGCAAGGACCAATGAATCTTTTTACTTTCAAAAGATAGCTTAAGTATGTAATAGATACTATATGACATATCTTTGACTTCCTTTATTTTTGATAAAATTCAACTCTATTTCTCATTGTGGAACTCAAAGCTAAAAGAGGAAGTGGTATCATAGACATATAATAGAAGAAATATCTAGAAGGTTCTAGAAGATAGTACTTGATCTTAGAAGATTCTAAAAACTTTCCAATCGTTTCGAGAAGGCCCTAGTAGGTCCTAGTAGATTTGAAGAAGGTTTCAAAAGATCTTAGATGGTTGTAGAAGATTCTTGGGGAGTTAGATATTTTAGAAAGTTGCTAATAAAGGATCTTAGGCTTACAGCACCTTCAAATATTAAAAAAAAATTTTAAGAAGCTTCCTTATATATGATATATATAGAAATTGAGGTTGAAGAAATCATTGGTCTTAACAACACAATCCTTATGGCTCAACTTGGACCTTTTAGTCTTGTTCTTTATATCTTATCATAACTCCTTGCTTGTGATATAAAGTAAACATCTTCTATTTTAATTCTTTAAAATTTTAGAGTCTTCTTCTATTTGAATTGTATGTCTATAAAACTATTTTTATAAAGTACTTATGTTTAGACATTCAAGACATAAGAGTAGATAATTTGTAATTTATTGAAGAATTATATTTTATATTTTATATTATAATTATATTAATTAATATAAAAATAAAGAATTTTTTTAAAATAATATTTTATAATTTATTACATATTTTTAATCTCATATTTTTATTTATTTTTTATTCTATAAACAAGATTGTACATAATTAGATGTTTAACAAATAATTTGATATACAAATGTACATTAGTGAATATATTATCATTTTGGATACCTGTTATATTTCTTATTTTATTTTAAATAAGTAGTGGTTAATATTACTTTGATTTTAAATCATTGCTTATGTTTGACCACAAGAAGTTCTGAATGGAAAAGACTTTCATAATTCCTCTCTATGCTATTGCAAAGAAAATTAAAAAGATAATTAATATAATTTATAGAAATATATTTATATCAAGAAATAATTTTAAAAAATACTTAAAATTACTAATTAAGTCTTTTTTGATTGTGATGAATATAACCTTTGTTTATTTATTAAGTGATAATATTTATAATAAAATAATAATAATAATAATAACCATAATTAATTTATGTAATTATTACACTATAATTAATTTTGATTATATGCTGTATTATTTTTTTGTTAAAAATTCAAAGGACTTATTTTAATTTTAAAAAAATCTAATTCTAGATAAATTTTTTATTTTTTTATTTTTTTACAATATGTTTTATAAATTTGATTTTTATTTTAATTATTATGGTATTCTTGGTATAATATTCATAATAAGCAAAGAGATTATTTAGGATGATGAAGATAGCTCAAATAATTGATGGTATAGTTAAATTTTAAAAAATTAGTTACTATTAAATAAATCCATCCATTAAAAACATAAGATAATATCAATAATCTTCATTTAACCATTTTTAATTTAAAGAAATTCTCTCTGAAACAAAAAGCCCTCAAGGTGGAAAACTAAATATCTTAAACTTTTATTAATAATTTTAACAAAATTAAGCTTTATTGATTATAATAGTAGATGTAATATTTTTAGAGATTGGTTTTTCTATTAGTATTTTATTTTTCTATTTCAATTATAAAATATTTTTCTATTAGTATTTTATTTCAATTATAGAATTATTAGGGTTCATATTAGCTTGTAGATATAAGACTTTTTGGATGTTTATCCTAATAAAAAACAATTGGTATCATTGTCATGGATTTTTTTTATTTTTATTTTGTACCATGTGATGGTTTGTAATAAAATAAATATTAATTCTATAATTTATGCATCTCATAAAATGGATGATTATAAAATAGATGATTAGAACCTATCAAAACAAAATATTTTTATAAAGTTTTAGATTTTTTCTTTTCTTATTGTAACTATTTTTGTAACAACCTATTTCAAAATCTGTACAAAAAATTGAACTTACACAATTTATATTGTTTGCATCTTCACCACAAAAATAGTCCAGTTGAAAAAATTACTATGTAATATTAAATAAATACATAGATAATTTTTTACTAGAATAATCCAACTAAATAATTCAGCATACTAATAACTTTATAAATAGTTGCTATTTTTTCTAATTGATTAAAATTTCAAAGTTATGCTTAAAAAACTCAAACATCACCAATGATATAATAAGGCAACAGAAGTAGAAAGTTTTTAGCAACATATCTTAAATAAATTTTTTAAAATCAAGAATCTTTTGCCAAAGATTATTTTTCCAAAACACGTGGTATTGTTAGGTCAATCACCTGCATTGTATTGCAAGTTCTTATGTTATTATTAAAGGAAGAAATAAAAAAAATAAAAAAATAGAATACTTTGTAATGTATTAAGCATTAATAAAATAATTAATAATCTTATAAATAGATTAAGATCTATTGATCAAAATTTACTCTTTGTTATTATGAAGCATGTCTATTAACTCACATGATTTCAAGCACCAAGCATGATTTTTTCTTGGCATAAGAATTTATCATTATAATAATGCAAAAGTATAAAATAATGCTCATGTTAAAAGCTAAAAATATTAAAATGTTTTGATTTATTTAACAGTCACACTAACTGTTTAAATCTTACTGTGACAAGTGTGGGAGTCTCCCAGATGTATTAATCTTTTTTCTAATCTCTACACCTGTTCAATGGAAATCAACTATAGGCTTAGACATGCATGGATTCCAATCTGAGGCAGGGATGACATAGTGTTTTTGACATAATACAAATGCATTTAGGTTTTGTGAAATCAAACTTTCTTGTTTTAAAACTATAGAATTTAGAGTGTAGAAGTTCATTTTGCATAATTTCAATTAACTCAATCTGATACAGCGGAAATTGAATACTTTAGGTAAGGTTTCAAAAGAGAAATCAAAATTGAAAAAGTTTTGTTTTAAATCGGAACTTATTCAATAAACTTCTTTGAAGAAAATTAACTCATTTTTTTCCAGTGAAAGTTATTTGTAAATACCATGGTACATATATACACTTCAATACTCTTTGAGAGGTTAAATGACTCATTTATGCAAATTGGTATACACTGTTCACAAATTAATTATATTCAAACTTCATTTGTAAGAATGGTAGCAATAGTTTATAAACACACACACCAAAAAAGAAAAAAAGAAAAAGAAGACATGTAGTCTGTTCATTTTGTAAACACACAACACAAGAAAAATGTTCATGATTTTGGCACAAATAAGCTTCTGAACTAATTTGGTACTGTTAGTAAAATAATTATAATATGCCACAACTGACTCAAAATTTAATGTCTTTACTAAACATAAAATAAGAAAAAAATGTAGTTTTATTTTGAGTTTGCTACTGCAGATGCAACATTAATAAAAAAAAAAAAAAAAAAAAAAAAAAAAACCTAAATAAAAAAAAAACTTAGACATATTAAGATTTATATTATTTTGGAATATCAAATATATGTTTTAATGAAATATAAAATTAGATAATTAAATAATAAAAAATTGTGAATATGTTTTAATTGTAGAAAACATAACAAAATTTGGAATACAAATAATGAAACTTTAATATATGTTCAAGTTACAAAAGTGATTCTCCATACAATTTAATTTTTATCAAGTGTTGTTGGCACTTTGATGAAATTTATCTTTAGAAATAAAATAATTTAGTTAAGTGAAAAATATGTCAATTACTAACTAAGTATTTAAAAAGTATATATGTGCATTTCATGATATTTTTTGTAATCAAATATTTGAAAGTTACTGCTTTTGCATCATCATTTCACTTGATATGAATTGTTTACTGGTTAAATTGCAATTCACACACACACACTCAATATAATTCTTTGGTGATAAGAGAGAAAAAATGAACAAAGAAAAAAGAAAAACTGTATTGTTCTTTGCATTCTCTGTTGCATCAGCCCTACAATTCACAAATCAATATATATATATATATATATGTGCGTATACACATATATGCATATATATATATATATATATATATGCCATCGAGAATATTCAAAATTGAACATATTTCTCAAACGAGAAATAGACATATAAATTACATACCCTATAAGGCTGAGAAAAAAATAATTTTTAGAGTTGACATCATAATAATATATACATAATAGAATATCAAAATAACTTGTAGATGATTGAGAGCCATTTGTTCATTTATTAATGTAATAAAAGAATGCATCAAAATTTTATCATTATTTAAATACTGATGTCAACTTTGGATCTTCAAATTACAAAGTTTAAATGATTTCAGTCATTTGTCAAGTTAGTGGATTGCATATACCAATTTTCTAGTAAAATTTTGAATTTTTTTTTTCTCATTTTCAAGGTCATATTGTTTAAATGTTGTAAAGTTTAGTAAAATTAGGAGTTGAATTAGAATTTAAAAATACTCTTTTTATAATTATTATAATTGAAATAAAATGCAATTTATTGTCTTCATACATATCAAACCCTAATATGATTTTAATGGTTTTATCAAATTTCAAGTGCAAATTGTAGATAAATTCATACACACTTAGATAGTATTGTAATATTGAGTAATCTCCAAACAATTCTAGAATACATAAAGATGTTGACAAAGTTCATTACAGCTTCAATTTGCTTCTTTATATGTACTAAGTAATCAGGTCATTTGAAAGGCTTTTAAATATTACAAATATTGAGGAACCAACTTTCATACAATAGGCCATATATATATATATATATATATATATATATTAGAATAGTGATTCTTGATTTTCCGTACTTAACACACACATCTGTATATATATATATATATATATATACAAATATATGTATATTTTGTCCAATGTACATAATTCGTTTTACAAATCTCCATTTGCAATTCACTCACTAATAAGATACTCCATTACTTGTTCGCTAATTGACTTGTTATTCAAATGAATAGTTATCCAAAATGCTAAGTTGCACTAGTTAAGGGATTCAGGCGTAATAAATGTCACTAATAAAGGAACGAAGAGAATTTATTTGCAAGAGAGATATACGGACGCACAGTGTGGACATGGCCACGTGTGCGCCCAGCAAGGAATGAACCAGGGGTCCGGTTTTCGCACCATATTCGAATGCAGGGGAGGGGCCTTCAGAGCCACCACTGTGCACTTGGCATCACCGCATGCGTTGAGAGACCCCTTGGTCTTGCTGGCTTCATGGCCTGGCGCCCTCCCATAGGTTAAGACCCCCTGCCCTCGTCCTCGCGTTTTCACTGCTTCTAGCGGCGTGGCATTGTAGTCGCTGGCCTCGTCCCCTTTCCGGAACTGCGACATGCTTTGTGGCCCCCTTCCGCAATGTTTCGCAGCCAATTGTGAGGCTGTCACTCATGGCCCCTGTCTCCATCACCACGAACTCGCTTCCTTTGCTTTACCTCCGTTCTAGGATATTGTTTTTTCTCATTTCTTAAGTTTCGGCTGGCGTCGGTTTTGATCGGAGCTTGTTCTGCATTCAAAGCTCGCTTGGTTCGGGTGCATTGAATTAGTTGTTTGCTAAGCGATTTGGAGCAATGATTGGGGAGTTAAGGGGATATGAAGGTTGATGAGTTGTTGAGGTGGTGAATTTCTTGCCAGGTTAAGATTTAGTGAGTATTGGAGAGGGAAGGTAGGAATCGGAGGAGTTGGTTGTTTGAAGTGGTGCTCTTTTCAAGGGATTGAAGTGTAGTGAGTATGAGCTGGATTGAGGTCGGCGAAGAGCTGGTGGAGGATCGTCATGGTGTGAGGACTTAGCTACAACCTAATTTTAGATCGTTGGATGCTCATAGGTATTGTTATTGCTTTGTTCAGAGAATGTTTGTGGTTTTTGTGCCTGGTTGTCAGATCAAGGTTAGCTTACCGGTTTAGTTATTCTGTTTTTAACATAATCTTTTCTCCTAGAGTGCAGTTTAGAGGTTTCAATGTAGGCATTTCTGCTCCGTCTTGGTACCTTCAGTTTCTTAAAATGCGCTCTGCTTTTCTGACATTATTGTATTTCTACTCTGTTGTGGGGCATATAGTCGGCTTGTACGCGGATAATTTTTAAAAATGACCTTTCGAAGGTTAATTTCACGGAAAGGTTCAAACAATGTAGTGGAGGGTGGATGCAGTGTTTAATTGGGAAGTAATACTCATTTTATCATTTTGCCTCTTTCAAAACACATCGCATGGCTTGTTTTGTGAATGTAATTTCTGAGACGCAGTTTCGGGTTTTTTGCAGTATTTTTGCTTCGGATTTTTGTGCTTGTGTTTTGTGCATGATTGTTGACCCTGAACGAACACAAGAAACGATTTGCATTTGAGTTGTTGGACTTTTCCACATGTATTCACTTGAATTCCGCCCCATGACGATTAATTGAGAGTAGGTGTTATGTCATTGCTCACATGGAGCTTTGCATGCTTTTTAGCGATTTAATATTGGCGATTCGTTGCACACTCTCAGAGTTGGTCATTTCCTCTGCTATGTTTGTAGATGCCCACCCTTAATCAGTGGTTTGGTGCATTTTTTAGTCCTGGACATATGACTGAGTAGATTAGGTATTCGATGTTGATCCCGCACGGGGCGTCTCGTAGGAAAACATAGTTGTGGTGTTTCAATGGACGCATAGAATCAGTGGGATTGTTAATGGACGGTACATGTACTGTAAACTTCAAGACATAGTGGTGTGTTCGACAATTTTATTGGATCCGTTGTTGCTGGAATTTTTCATCAGAGTTAGGATTGTTAATGTGCTAGCAATGGCTTTGATAAGGATCTTGTATGCCGCTCATTGCTTTTTTGAGTCAGCTAGGTCATATGAAGATGAATGATTAGATGGAAAATTATAACGTGTCTCTCTCGCGCCCGAGGCATTATCTTTTATGACGTAGATATCCGTCGTGAATAGAAATTCTATAACTTTGATTGATTTGTTTTTTCGTCTGGATGAGGTCGAAGGTGTCCAGTGCGTTTGTTGACCCCAAATCGGAACGATGAGCCCTCTTTTGTCTATGAAGCTTGGATTTTGAGAATTGACCAGTGATCTGAGACGAAGAATGGTGTATGGAGGAGCATCACATGTTCATCACAGCTATAATAGAGAATGTTGTTTGTACAGAAGTGGTTTGCGATGAGTTTCGATGATGAATGAAACGTAATTGAAAATTGTAAAATTTATTCATTATGTGCTTCCGGAAGCACGAGGAAATAAGTGTATTTAATATTTTAGCTGAAAGTCGGTCTCTTTCAAAGGACCAACCAGTATTAATTTAGCAGTTCGAAAGTGCTTGATATTTTCAAGAGATTTGTTGTATTGCTAAACTGAAAGTTGTTTCCTCGGGTTGCAGACTATAATCTGGGGTTTCCGACGGTTTTGGAAGTTGAGAAGGTTTTCTTTTCTTAGCTGAGATAGGTGTTCCACTCTCCTCCGTTCATTCGGCTTATCAAAACCAGTTTGGTGTATATACTGGGCGTCTATAATGACGATGTCCGGGGAACGTGACGTAGGAGTCAGTTCCTATGTTCCTCCAGGCACATCTTCTAAGGCTTCAAAACCATTGCCTAACAGCCCACAGGTCCCTCTTCAGACCACATTTCCGGCTCAAGTATCTTCAAAAGCTCTGCCGAATTTAGCCGCGGACGCTGGTTCTGGTAACAGCAATGAGAGTTGTGGGATCATGTCAGCACTTCTATCCAAAGACGAAAACGAAAGTGCACTTTCCCAAGTTGATCAATTGGACATTGCAAATGAAATAACATGGCCTACTCGTAGGAGGCCCGAAGAAAATGTCCCTAATGAAGTTCCATATGTGAATGAAATTCCAAATCCTACAGTCACCAGGTTGTTTGTTTTATCCTCCCTTTTCAGACGTTTTTAGATTTGGTGAAGTCGTGATAGTGTGATCATTCTTAATCAGGATTTGTTTTTATTTGTTTTTATTTGTTTTTTTTGTATTTTCTTCTCCTGTATAATGTCCTTGAGATGTAGCATTTTTTTAATGGTACAGTGCAGAATTTTGCATTGTCCAGCATTCCATACATCTTTGTCTTTCACTGATCACATGTTTTGTAACATATTTGGTTAGGTCCAAGGATGATCTTTTTAACGATTTAGATGGCAACATGGCATATGGAAATGGTGGTGACAAAGGCGATTCAGAGGGCGGGAGAAAATCGCTTCTTGGTCCGAAGTCGAAGGACTTGGCAAAGGTCTTTGTAACTCACAGTGATTCTCATTTACAAGTTGCCATAGGCGATACTCAACACCATCGAGAACCTCAGCCTTTTCCATTACATAGTCCGCAATATGATCTGCAGGTACTACATCTCGTTTTTTTGCTTTGGCTGGTTGGAGGGGAGCTCCTATAATTCGATCACCATTATTTCTTTTGTGGATAAATTTTACTAATTGAGTCCATGCCTTCATATTGTAAACGGTGGAATGACCTTTCGAGGTTCCTGTTAATCTGCGGAAGTAATACTTATAGTATTAGAGTATTCAAATGAAAAATTTACTTTTGTTTTTAATAGCCAGGAAGTGAACAAAAGACACCAATCGAGGCAGGGAGGTCCCTACAGGCCACACAATCTCTTCCTGTCTGGATGCCCTCTACTGTTGCTAGCACGGATGCCCCTGAAAGCATAGCAGAAGAGGTTGAAGCCCTTGTAACTACCTTTCCAACACCACGAGCAATCGAGGGGATTGACCAAAGCAGTCTCGGTGGAACTCCAGCAGAAGGTAACGTGTTCTATTTTGTACTGCTATAGTATTTTTTTATTTAAATTAAATCAAATTTTTGTTTTAATTTGGAGCTCCAGGGCCTGTATATTTTACATCAGGGCATACAGCTTTGAAACTTTGAATCTTTTTCGATCTGCGTGGAGTTAGACTTTATATGTATTTGCATCTTACTTTAGCATGCACTCCAAAAAATAAGTTTCAGGACGGTTTTTTCGTGACTTATTGTACTCCTTTTGAAATCTTTACATTCTCAATTATTCAACTAAGCAGGAACTTGATGCAAAAGGTAAACCAAATTCCAAACGAAATACTTGAAGCTCAGTGTAGCCACATCAGATTCACTACTGTCTAATAGAATATAATAACTTGTAAGACCTACAGATTTAGACAAATTTTAATTTTTGCATTTTGGTGTTCAGACCAAATGCCCAGGACAACTTCGATGCCAGAAGCAGACTTTCAAATGTCAGAGAAAATTCGCCAAGACCATCTGACGCAGTCCAGCATACAGAAGAGAAGAATTAATAAGAATCGTGATAATGCGAATGTTCGAGTTGTTGCAAGGTCCAAGTTGTTTGATCGGAAAAAGGTTTCGTAACGCTCTTCCTCTTCTTTCTCCTACAGCAAGATTAATTTGAACAAGGTGATGTTTGTTCGAGGTCGTTTGTATTCCATCCACTTAAAAATGGCTTTGATTGTTTACTGTTCCAGAAAAAGCTTATGAGACAATTTGCTATGATCCAAACGGATGGAGGCGTGGAATTTGACCTCCGTCAAAGTGGCCAACTGGCCCGGGATCTCTTTGGAGACCATGTCATGGATGAAGAGGAAAGTGATCATGGAATTCCTGCAGCTGACCGAATTGATGAGGGAGACGAAGAGAATGATCAAAGTCCAGTTCCTCCTTTGAAAATAGTCATGCTCATTGTTGGTACACGTGGGGATGTTCAGCCATTCGTTGCTATCGGCAAAAAGTTACAGGTTATTGAATTTGGTCATTTCCAGAGTTAATATCATTTTATAAGAACTTTTGAATGGTTTTTATTTGTTGCAGTGAATTTTGAAGTTAATTGGCAATGAGGTGTGCTGCAGCTTGTGGCACTTGGATGGAGTTTTTACAAGTTAAGTTTCTCTAACAATAAATATCCTGATACGCTGCAGGAGTATGGTCACCGAGTACGATTAGCAACTCATACCAACTTTCGAGATTTTGTGAAGAAAGAGGGATTAGAATTCTATCCACTAGGAGGAGATCCGAAGGTTCTTGCTGAATGTAGGTCACTTAATATTTAATTTTCTTAATTGTAATATGATTTTTTTGGTTTTTTTTTGGTCTGGGAGTGAATTTTAATATGTTCATTTTTTTCGTGCTATGATGTTAGAAATAGTAGGATGAACATTTAGGACTGAACTCTGCTAAAGAATTGTAATTGAATCAAACCTACCTGTTAGCACTTATTCATGCTGAAATTTCAGACAGGCGTGCGTAAGTATCTGTCGTTATGTATGTGTTTGGAATGGCTCAGCATTTTTTCTTTGAAACCTTCACTCTAGATCTTGTTGCTCAAATTCTGGCATTTAGCCTGATGAAGCTTCAAGCAGTTCCGAAACTGTTGTGTTAAATACATGCAACTTTGTAGCGTCAGTATTATCGTAAAGAAGTAAAGTTTATGTTTAATATGTAAAATCAGGCTTCACACTGTAAGTCATGAATATTGAATGCAGTTTGTCATAATGTGAAGGTCCTTAAGTTGTAAAGATTTAATGACTGAACAATGTTGACCTATGATGTGGTGTTGGCAGATATGGTGAAAAACAAAGGCTTCTTGCCTTCTGGACCCTCTGAAATTTCTGTACAGCGAAAACAGATCAAGTCTATTGTTTATTCCCTGCTGGATGCTTGCATTAAGCCGGACAAGGAATCTGGAGTTCATTTTCGTCCTCATGCTATTATTGCCAACCCTCCTGCATATGGTACATCTTTTTTTCTTTTGAGGGACTAGAATTAATTTCCGCGTAAATTTATCTTGATGAGGGGTGTTGCGATGGGAATTGCTAAAGATTGATATGATTGCTCAATTTGACTGAGTGCTCAGTGGTCAGTACTTGGAGACCCAAACCTTCTCCATAGCTTACCTAGTATGTAGTTTGTGTAAGCTGGATCAAGTGATACATGATATCAGCAATTCTCACGCGAACGCTGGATCATGCAGGGCATGTCCATGTTGCAGAATATCTCCAAATTCCATTGCACATATTCTTCACAATGCCATGGACGTAAGTAGTTGCATCTCCTTTGTTTAGTGCTCAAATTTTGTAGTTACTTTTTGTCACCTTGATCATGCGCATTGGATATGTGTGTTCCTGATTTTGATTTATGTTTAAATTGTTTTCCTTACACAGGTCAACCAGTGCATTTCCTCATCCTCTATCTCGAATTAAACAACCTGCTGGGAATCGGGTAAGTCACGCGCGTGGCCTTGCTAAATGGAATAACATTCCTATTTCAATTTTGTGGACATTGGGGCTGCATAATTGTGAATGCAGTTATAGTCATGTTCTTGGCTTTTTTCAATGTGCCGTTGGGTTGTCGAGAGGGGCACGGACATGACTTGATCTATTGCTGTTAATTGTGGTGAATTTCAGTTGTCATACCAAGTGGTGGACTCGCTGATCTGGTTGGGCATTCGAGGAATAATCAACAGCTTTCGTAAGAAACAATTGAAGCTACGACCTGTCACCTACTTGAGTGGTTCTCAGGGCTCTATCGCCGACTTGCCAACAGGATATATTTGGAGTCCTCATCTTGTTCCTAAACCGAAAGGTTCGAGCTATTGACCTCCTCACCTGATACGTTCAGATGTTTTTGACATTTGTTAGGCCGATATGTTGATTGCAAGCTACGTCAGAAAATCCGATTGTGCTTGCGTCTGATTTAGTTTGTGACAATTGAGTGCTGAAATTATCAGGATTCTTACAAGGACATCTCACTTTTACAGATTGGGGGCCTCTTGTCGATGTTGTGGGATTTTGTTTCTTGAATCTTGCTCAAAACTACGAGCCCCCTGATGATTTGGTGAAGTGGTTGGATGCTGGTCCACCTCCCATTTACATAGGATTCGGGAGTCTGGTAAGTTCATTGCAATGTATATAACTTTATAATTTACGATTATTTTGTTATGAAATGTCGTATCATTGGTATAAATTATGATTCTTTTTGCCCCTACCATGCATGTAATTTTCTACTGGTCTGTTTTGCCTTTGTCAAATCGTTGTGAAATTTATTTTCAATTAAGAACATTTAGGGTCGGATTTTAGGGTAATTCCATGATAGTCTTATCAGAGTGGATGTTTCATCATGTTGGTGCTCTATAGCCTGTGGCAGATCCCGAAGGCATGACGAAGATAATTGTTGAAGCGCTGGAGAAGACTGGACAACGAGGTATCATTGGCAGAGGATGGGGTGGAATTGGAAACTGTGAGTATTCTCATTTCCTTGATGTGGAACGTTCCCACGTATAAAATGTGTGTGTTAAGGTGTTAACTCACCTTTGCGATAGGCACGTTTACAGCGATATAGCGATCCATAATCTGCTACACTTCTGTTACTATCCCATTGATGCGTGTGTAATGTTGCGGATGCAGTGCCCGAGGTACCAGACAATGTTTACCTTCTATCAGACTGTCCCCATGACTGGTTATTCCCTCGATGTGCTGCAGTTGTACGTGTTTAAACTCCTTTCCATCTTTTAATTATAATTTTATTTTAAAAAAAAATAAAAGAATTCCGAGTAAACGTGCAGCTGTTTTAATTTTGATTTGTTATCACCTGGTTATTAAAAATTTTTAAAGTAATTTTGAGAGTGATACTTTTGGACTTTTTCTAGGTTCATCATGGAGGTGCGGGTACGACTGCTGCTGGTCTTAGGGCTGCGGTAATAAATTCTATTTACTTGACTTGTTTGCTGTCTTGCTTTCGCAGTAGTGTGCCTTGATTATTAATCCACTTCCTTGGTCTGATTTTGATTGAGGTATGATAAACTCCAGGAATTCCACCCTTGTTAAGTTTTGAATTAGGGTGCATTGTTTGCTTGTTATCTTTCAGTGTCCCACGACAATTGTTCCGTTTTTTGGGGATCAACCATTTTGGGGCGAACGTGTTCAACAAAAGGGCGTAGGACCCGCTCATATTCCCGTCAAGCATTTCGATTTAGAGAAGCTTGTCAGTGCCATCGAGTTCATGCTTGATCCTTCTGTAAGTTCTTGTTCTTCTATGTAGAATTGACTGATGCTATATGTGGCCTGCCGTGTATTGCTTTCAATTGTAAGATCATTCTAGGCATTACCATTAGAAAATCTGTCAATGTGTTGGACATATTTTTAATTTCATTTTTCTTGTGGTTTTCTTGAAACTTTAATCTGATATTCCTGTACATTTATTATCTTCAGGTTAAGCAAGCAGCCTTAACTTTGGCTAATAGCATGAAAGGTGAGGATGGAATCAAGGGGGCGGTGAATGTTTTTCATAAGCATATTCACAAGCATGTGCCAAATATTTTGAAAGTGACGCCTTTGGAAGATCTCCATCACCACCGACATCATGGGATATTTTTCCGGATAAAGAGGAAGTGCAAATCTATGATGCACCGCTCTTCATATAACTCGTCTTAGTGCTTTATGAAGTTTTCAGCTTCTATTTAGTCATGCTACGCCAATTTTTGTTGTAGAAAATGTAAAACAACTTTTGAGCTGTATAGTATGAGTTATTTTCAAAGTCATTCTCGATACCCTTGCAAATTGTACCGATTTTTCAATTGTAGATTCGTAAATGATAAGTAATCACAAGTTTATCGGACTGCGAAAGTTTTATCAGTGGAGTTAGTTTTCGAGCTCAGTTCTAGTTCTTTGATCAAAGAATGGTAATGATTGGAAAAGCTAGTTCTCAGGTTTTTCAAGGTACTGGAGAGAATTAGGTTCTTTGCAGTGAAGAACAGCAGATTTGTGTTAGAGCACATCTATGGTTGTGAATCAAAGAATAGTTGATGAGATTCTCAAGAGAGTTAATGATGTGCATATGGAAATGTTCGAGAGCTAAAGGTGTGGGGGGATTGGAAGAGGGAAGCCTCAAAGATACTAAATTTTTGTATATGATTTGCATTTCCATTTGTATTTTTGGTTTGAAGAGTGTAATAAGTCCATTAATGCTACAACCTTGTAAAAATTACAAGATATATTTGCAAAAACTTATAGAAGACAACAAACTTTTATTCCAATATCCAAAAATTAAGTGTAGTGAAGTGCTATATATTTTTAGACAAATGATAAATACTAAAGTGGTGTTGCATGAGATAACAGATTGGATTATCACCAAAGTCATGTATTAATTTAGTCACCCTATAGATCGACTCTCAGCTTTTGTACCTTTTAAGTATGGGATCTTAGCTTCAATCCGCGATCTATATGGAATTTGGATGGTAACTATGTGTATTCTTTCAAAATTCCAACTTAGGTTGTTTTGAAAAGTCTTCTGGAAGAGTTTGTACCGGTGGCACCTAAGATTGTAGCAGGCTATGTAAAGTCTTAGGCGCTGGTTTCGACAACAAGAAAACAATGGAACTGCGCTTCTGCATCACTATAGACTTCAGAGCTGGGTGGGAGCTTAAATTAAAAGTTCAAATCCCAATTACTAACAAGATGAAATTGGTGTTTATTGATTATTTGAACCTGTCTATTTGGTGTCAATTTTGTTTGGAAAGAAATCATCATATGAAGGAGTGTTTGGCTCTGGCCAAGGCAAAAGCAAGAAACCAAATACACTAGATTCAGACCAGTCAAAAGTCTATACAGCTATTACTGATAGAACTACGTTGAATTTGCAACAGATAATACAACGTCCAGGTAAGATCATAACCCCTCCACCAGCTTTAAACAAGACAAGCAGTCACAAAACTTGTATCTCTTAACAAAGACAGAGAATCACTCAAAAAAACATAAGAAGAAGTGGAATCTAGAGAGGTTGTGATTAAAATCACATCAACCTCTATGGCTGAACAGGAAGAATTTTTCTCGGGCCGTAACAATCAAGCTTTGGAATTTGGAGACTCTCACAGGCCCGATGGTAATGGAGTGGCAGTCTCAATGCTAGATAAAAGTTTAATTCTGCAAAAAAACGAGTTACAAATCAGACACATGGAGTTGGACCCTATTCGCTGGACGTGCAGATTCACAAATGCAGGAAATCATTACATCTACACTACCAGAAGAGAGCATTGACTATATGGATCATGAGAGTATGCTATGTCCACACACGGCGGAAGTTGGAACAATTCAATTTATCACCACAAGCAGGCCAATGGCAGGAATTACCGCAAATATCTTAAGCTCAAGAGGACAAAGTGTATTAATACTAGGCAAGGCCGCGTCAGAAGCTGTCAACAAATTTGGAGACTTTAAACTCCATCAAGACTCCGCCCACACTACAGAGCCGGTCTGTTTAGCAAGCAATAATACAGACACACAGTCTCCGAGGTTCGAGGCGACCAGAAACCTTGATCACATCTCTGATCAAGGTTCCTCTCTGTGGCTAGTGGCGGACCACCTTTCTCCCACAGGGTACAGATCTAATTTGGAGCACCTTGCCTCAACGGTTCAGATCCTCTCTACTAACCGTAGTCTCAAAACTAGACCAAATATGGAACTGGATCCACTTGTTCCCTGAGCGGCGTTGGAAAGCACGTAGATTGTAGATTCTTACAATCCCCGTGTTGATGTGACCAAGCAAATATTGTTAGAATATATGGGGCCGGCAACCAGTAGTCCATACCCGCACGCCATTGAAGGACCTGGATCGCGGGTTCCTCCCAATTCGGTCCTCGGGAGGCGTGTCCAGGGTCACGGGATCTCGCGGTGCCCAATTCCAATACATTCCTAGGTCCGGCGGATTCTGCGTCGAGTATCAAGGCAGCGCCGATTGAATACATGGCGGTTATCGCCCTTGAGAGCCGCGCGGCGGAGCCGGGGCTTAGGGCTGCGGGAGTTGTACCAGTAACAGCCAATCTAAAGGCTAGTGGTTTCAAAGGGACTCAAGTCATGGAGCATCGGCTCATAGTAAAATTATGTAACCAATCTCCCTCAATGCTCCAGCTCTGTATTGCAGCATGATCAAGATTATTCAATTTTCTTCTACAGTAATGCTTGAGAAGGAAGTCACTTCCATTCACATGACGGAGAAGGTGGTATATAACATGATCAATTTAAGAGCATCAATCTTATGATAGCTCAAGAGCATCAATCTTATGATATTGAGGGAGATTTCTCTCCATTGAATTATAACAAGACAAGTAGATGAAGGCACTCGCTCCATTGATAGGCAAGTGCACATCTATCCCCTTCCTTTTACCTCAATGACATTGCCTCTCACTCATTTAAGGATTATGCAAATGTAAGATACTTAAGAGATTTTTTTGCTCTTAATTCTCCCAAGATAAGGAGAGAAAAAGTGAGAGGTGAATTATATAAGGGTAAAGTTCATCTCTCAATTCAAATTACAAGATGGCTTCACTTAAGAGTTTCTTGTAATTGGTGGTGTGAAGTGAAGGAAGCAAATAACAAGAACAAAGAGAAGAATAAATATAAAACAAGTGAAATAAATAGTAACAAGTTAGTATACAATCCAAAATTAGGCCATAGTTTATTTATTATATTTTTACCTAATAAAAAATAAAATTAAAAAATGAAAGTTATATTTTTAAATAGATAATTTTTTTTTATCTTTTTTATGATGTAAAAAATATATAAACTCACAATGTTGTAAAAATTCTTCAAAAATTCTAAATAATTTAATATCAAACTAATTTTTTTTTATAATACTTTAAAAATAATAATATCAATTTAAGACTATTTTATTCTATCTTGGTAATTTTTTATAATAAATAAATTAATTTAAATAAAAAAAAAATCTTATTTTTTACATAAATAACTAAAAAGATATGAGATTTATTTTTCATGCTTCTTCTACCTACTAAATAATATTTATATATTTCTAATGAACAATACATGGAGATAGAAGGCCAATGTAGACATTGGTCTCAATAACTAAATACTAATTCTTACAATTAAAAGAAAATACTAAATCAGCTAAGATATTGCATCCAAGACTTATTAAGATTCCATTTCTTCTCCGCTAATATTATTCTCTTTTATTTAGCGTCCTCTAAATACATATTTATTTCATGATTATAATTTTGGCATTCTAAATGCATTATTTTGTCCTAAAATAACTAATGAATCAATTTAATGACTCACAAATTATTATAGGATTGAAAATACACTAAATCTCTAAGAAGGCAATTATTACTTGATGAGATGCATGGTGACTTTTCTTCTCCTATAATTTTATGAAGTTAAACAATTTATCATATAAGTTTCATGGATTGAATAATCTACCAAAAATTTTCAAATTAAAGAGTAATATTCAAAATATCCAACCTAAATGTGATATTCTATTAATTTAAGAATATAAGCTATGCAATTCTAAAGCTTAAAACCTTGGCAACCAACTCTAGCTTGGAAGTAGATATATATTCTTGAGGTGATATTAGGATACATCAAAAATCCAAATAATATAGATGTGGCAAATGTGTACATCTTTATTTCTCACTCTATTAAATTTTTAATAAAGAGTGTTGATTTTCTTATAAATACTAGATTACTATGGTTTATAATGGAGAACTTCTATAAGATTAAGTGAATGTTGCAAATTTTTTTATTTCTAATAAATATCAAGAAAGAAATAAGCTATAGACTGGTATAATAGATCTTCTACCATCAATTTTTTTATAGATTTTTGGTAGGGATTGAAATATTATTCAACATAATAGAGATGAATTTTTAAATTAAAACAAAAGGCTGAGAAGAGCAAAGGCTTCCATATAGAAATTTTTTAATGATTTTTTTTATTTATAAAGATACCTTTATTACTCTTGAGATAATAGGAAAGAATACATAAGAGTATTAGTGTAATTTGACAAGTTCTATTTAAATTCCAATTTATTTTTTCAAAAGAATATACTTAGTCATAGAATAAGAAGTGATATTGCCTTATTTGATCATCTCTTAATATAAATATATATTTAATTTTTATATATTTCTTCTAAATATTTATATTATAAATTCAATAATTATTATTTTTAAATCAAAGCATGAGAGATTAAATATATAAAATATGGATCTATATAAAGAACAACTAAAGATCTTTTTTATTAGACTTAGATAGTTTATTTGCTTCTACAAATTTTGATGCAAAGACAAGGTCCATCAAAGATGAAAGAAGGAATTGGAATACAAAGGACAATTATTATAAGTACAATATATGTTACAAGGTAATCTACAGCATAATCTTGTATATTGAATAGCATGATTTTTAAGATACATGAATAAAACTTTATTAAAGATGTATGCTATGAATTTTATAAAAATCTCTATTTTAATGCCACTATGCAAGGTAGAAGAAATATTACAACAAACATTTTAGACTCAATTCAATCTAAGGTATTAATTTAAATGAACTATAATCTATGTCTATCTATCATAGAAGATGAATTCAAACTTGTTATAAAAGACATGGTTTTGAAAAAAGTCCCAAGTCCTAATTGCATTGATTTTCAATTTTTAAAATTCTATTAGAAATCTATTAACAAAGACTACAAAAATATAGTCAACTTTGCTATAGAGCAAGGCTAGTTTCTCTAAAGTGTTATAAGAAGAACAATTGTCCTTCTCTCTAAAAGCAAAGATAAAAAAATCCTTACCAATTGAAGGCTTATTATTCTATTAAATATTTCATATAAGATACATACCAAGGCCTTGCAAAAAAGATTCCGAGTGGTCTTTATAGAGATTATTAGCCAAACCAAACTGCATTTCTTTTTCTCTGATATATCCTTGATAATATCTTAGTCATATAAGAAACCATCCATTAGACTAAAGCCTCCAATCAACCTTTCTTGTTATTAAAATTTAATTTTTTTAAGACTTATAATAAGATCTTTTGATCTTTTTTATTATTAACTATAAAAAAATTAAGATTCTACTTAGAATTTATTAAAATAATATAATTATTATTCATAGAAGTAAAAGCAATTGTGTGTATAAATAAAAACTTCACCAAATGGTTTTTAATCTCTAAAAGAATGAAGCAAGGATATTTCCTATCATTTTTATTTTTTATTTTTTTTTAATTGTTATTATTATAGGTAAAATACTCAACTTAATTATGCATGAAAAAATAAAAAAAGGTCAGATTTAAGGCATCTTGCTCTTAAGAGGCAAATCACAACAAATCCTTAGTTAATATGTCAAAAATTCTACCTTAATCTTAAAGGGAGATGAAAATTTGGTATTGTAAGAAATACCTATTCTAAACCAATTCAACTATGTCTATGGCCTAGACATAAACTGGTCCAAATTACTAGCTTATTAGTAACACAAAATTATGGTATAACCTTCATGGGCTAATAACTTTGGATAGACATGGGTAAGTAAAAATGATATATCAGAGATACTAGGGACTCCATTTGGTTTATCAATGACCACCCAAGACATTGATAAATTTTTAGTTGATAGAATAAAAAAAAAAAAACTCAATTTTTGGTGTGCAATAAAACTCAATATAATTGGTAGAGCTATTATAATATACATTGTCTTTTTTCATCTCCACATTTTTTAATATCAATATGGAGTAGTTTCTAAAAAATATTAACTTAATTTTATCATATAAAAATCTTAATTCTTAATTCTTAATCATTAATTTTAATTTCTAAAAATTAATTATTAAAAAATCTTATATTTTTTATATATAATAATTAAAAAAAGACTTGGTATAAAAAGAGTTTAAACAAGAAAAAAAATACTAAATAAGTGGGGTCTAGACTTTACATAGGTTATACTCTTTATATACAAATGGAGTACAAATTTGAAGATTTGATTATATATTGATAAGACTTGATTAAAAATAATTACATATTTTATAATCAATACTTTTAGATTTTTTTTTGAAGTTTGAAATAGATTTTTGTCATGGAATAATGAATTTTTATTAATTAATTTATATATCTTTTTAATAATAATAATAAAGCTATACAAGAAAAGTATTTAAAAAATCAAAAATAATTTCAATTAGAATACAAATTATTTTATGACACTCAGTGAGGCCACTCAAAGCTTATATTTAAAAAAAAATTAAGCAAGATTTTGGATACATCTTTCTAACAAATATCTTGGCTCTTAAAGAAATATACTAGGTTTTGGATTGTGTGAGTTTCATTAATGCATCTTATTAGTAGATTTGTTAAAAATAAAGTTTTTAAATTATTTAGATATAAAAATATTAAGATTAGAGAGTCTATTTGATTATCTAAGTATTTGTTGGATTTAGAAGGCCTTATAGGTTATAAGAGTCTTATTAAAAAAAATTCATAAAAATAAAGTCTTAATCAGTCTTAGAGATAATTATCTTAATTGATCTATCAATCTTATATTTATTAATAGATTTTTTTCTATTATCAATTCAATCGTGCCTATTAATATCACTTCTTCTAAAAAAAATGGCATTTGATCCAAAATTACTAAGTATATAGCTTTAGTTGTTGTAATTATGAACACGTCAAAGTAATCTATTATCTCCTTCTTTACATTTGCTTCTTTTTATAATACCACCTTCTAATCCAATCTATTTAGATTATCAAAGAAGAATACTTGAATACATTGGCTTGGAAAAATAAATAATTTTGATAATCTAGGTAACTTGTATCAAAAGTTTATTACAAAAAAACCACCTTTGTTTCTTGTATATATCAAGTTTCTTTAATTATCCACTTATTTCAGCAATTCACATTGAAAGATAATAATAGATATTATCATAGAGCCATAATATAGTTTTAATATCTTTCATCACTCCAACATAGTTGATAATAGCGCCCAATGCATTTGCCATGGAAATATTAAAAATTGAAGCCACACCACTATCATATGTTTGCAGAGAAATAGAAGAGAAATCCTCTACTTTGAAATGATTCCTAAAGGCCTTCATCTTCTTGTACTATAATACCTTTTACAATAGCCTCTTACATAAAAGTATAGAATTAATATTATTTGTATTGGTTTTATCAATTCTTCTAATGTTTATACTGTCTATGAATTATTCTTAAAATGGTGCAGTGGTTAGATCTTCAAGATGTAGTGCTTGCAATTTTCTGAATAAGATGGTTTATCAAAATTAGTTGCCAATGTCATTACATACTTTAGTATTGTTGCATGTAATGACATTCTTTATATTAACCATTTTGGCATAGATAATAATATTTGTATAAAAGGCAAATTTATAATTCTATTATCTATATTCAATGTTCTATCTCTATTTGGTCATCTATCCTTGGTTCTAT
Organism: Physcomitrellopsis africana; assembly: GCA_036785485.1. Taxonomy (NCBI): domain Eukaryota; kingdom Viridiplantae; phylum Streptophyta; class Bryopsida; order Funariales; family Funariaceae; genus Physcomitrellopsis; species Physcomitrellopsis africana. The sequence goes on from JAWRVF010000266.1 coordinate 110,245, forward strand.
ATTGAAAAGTGTATGACCCCTATAGTATTAAAATAAGACTCACTACTAATACATATGGTCACTGATACAATTATAATATGACTGCAATGACTGCTATACAATCATTGTATTATTATGTGTTGTAAATATAAGATTTATTCCAATAATTATCTAATTAATATGGATAGGTAGATGTAGGTAAAAATAAATAAATTTGATAATATTTTATAGAAAAGCTTCTTAAAAGCTTCATAATTGTAATTTCACCTTTACACATGTCTATAGATGATTAGTAGGTTAAAAACTTGGCCAACAAGTTAGCCACATGTTGCACATGTTTGTAGCTTATTGAACAAGCTAAATACGTGGCACACATATAAGAAACTTATCTTGCAAGTTTGATATGTGTCTTGCAAATTAGACATATATTAGAGGTCTTATAGAATGTCACCATGTAGCTTTAGGTAGATAGTATATATAGAAATGAGAGTGAAGCCTTTTTCACTCTTGTCAACATCTTTTTTGTTCTTAGTCTTGTTTCAAGAATCTTTAGTCATCATATCTTTGGCAATAGCCATTCTAATTTTAATAGTATTCTATCTTTAAATGATTTTTTATTTTTTTAAGTAACACAAGAGTGTATTGATATTTTATTCTTTTATGATTCATATTCTTAAGACTTTGACAAGAATGAAGATTCATTATTTTTAAGAAGTGATTGGATTATCCCACTTCTATTGTTGTATTTGAAGGTTATGGACTATCCATCTTTAAACTAATATTCTTTGATTTTTAAACTTAATTTTTTTGCTGAAAGAGAATGGATCACCTTTCTTTGTAAAAATTTTTATTTGATATTAGAGATTGTAGATTATCTTCCTTTAATTCAAATTGTGGAATTATTAAATTATCTAAGATGGAAGGAAAGATCATAGATGCTACACTTAGCAGAAGAGAATAGATTTGCAACTATTACAAATCTTTAGGAGCTTATCAACACACTTAAGGTGGAAATTTCACAAATCACTTATATCAATTATGGAAGCATTATTGTTACATCTATGGAAGAAGTCTAGAGCATATGCCAAGAAATTATACAATTGAGGGAAGCAAGAAAATTAGCCTCATAATCAAATCCAAAAAGTCTTACTTCTAGAAGCATGAAGGAGGCAAAGATTAGTATGCTTGAGAAGTTTGATCAAACAAGATCAAAATTTTAAGGATTTTTGCAATAAATAAAGCTATATGTAAAGTTGCATTGTTTCTAATATCCTAATGGATTTATTCAAGTTGGATTTATAGATGCTCTTTTATTTAGAAGTATTTTTTTTTAGTTTGTATATTTGATGGAAAAAGATTCATGATTTCTTTATGATTTGAATTCATTCTTTAAAGTATTTACGACCACATTTGAAAAAAATGATGAAGAGAAGGTAGTAGAAATCAAGCTCTCATTTTTATAATAAGGATCATAGTGTCATGGTAGAGAGAATTTGCTTCAAGAAAGCACTAGGCTTCTAAGTGCTACTAATTATTCAATCAAGATCTAAGTATAATAAAAGCTCCAAATTTATATAAAGGAGATTTTCATAGGGCTATTACATCCAATATATAAGCCTTATTTTCTCAAACCACTCAAAATATAATAAATGCTATAAAACCCTCATTCCTTCATAGAGAGGGAATTTTTTCTAAACTTCAATAATCTATAACTTTTAATCCAACTGTCCAAATCCACTCAAAATTAATAAAAAGTATTGATATATTTTTTACAACTATCACCACAAATTTCAACTATCGATTCATTATCAATCTTTAGATATTGCCAAAATCTTAGCAGTAGCTTCAAACCCTTGTTTACAAATACCTATATACTAAATTCTTCATATCTCACAATCTAAAAATCCAAATTCTATGAAACTTTTATGTATAGTTTTTTAGCATAATAATAATCTTCTTAAAAAGTTTGAGATAAAAATTCATCCAGAAACTTAAGATATGGCAAGCTCCATTACTATCAATAAAATGGCCTACTTACTGCCTTGGAATTTGATTTGCTATCTTTGACTTCCAATATCTCCTTCTTCAGAATTCCAAATATAATAATCCTTCCATATGAAGTATAGAGCTTCAAATCATCTCTCTAGCTACATCTTTTGATCTCCAAAATCTCTTATACAACTCCTCCAATTCTCAAAAGAGTGATAGTAGGGACAATTTGTACACCTTTACTTCAAGCACCTACTTCTCCCTCATTAAAATTCCAAATTCTTCGATTTTTATACCAAAATTATAATATAAAAAACAAGCTTTTAAATCCTAATCTTTGATTCTCAAATGGCCTTCTTGAAATTGCCAAAATCCTTATTCTTGTTGTAGGCAGCCTCCTCAAAGCCTATTGGACATGACCATTGACCAATAGGAATGAAGAACTTCACCTCTTGTCTTTATTCATCCTCACTTTGTCTTCATCCTTCCAAATAGCCTCTTAGTAGTTTAATTGTTCATCTTTGGATTCCAATTGCCTTTCAAGGCTTTATACTAAATATTTAGGTTCTATATAATTTAAAAGCCATAACCAAATTAAGTAAAAATCTAAAATAAAATTTCTTACATCAACCTCCTTTAATCTACTTTACTAACCATTTTAATAAAAATCTAAACCTATAAACATATTATATATTTTGAGTGGATTTTACATATTGTAAGCAATTATAATACGACAACGGTCAGCCACAATATATGCTACAAAATTCCAAAACTTTACTTGTAGTATGGAGTGGAATGACAAAGCTCTTATCAATTAATTTGTTAAAAGATAAAGAAGAATATAATTGCTAAAGAAGATAATATCTCGGAAAATGAGTTTTTCCAGCTACAATAGGGATTGTGCAGCTGGAATCATGTGCAACACTATGTAAAGGTCATATTTTTTTTTCAAATTCTTCACCTTTTTTTATAATAGATATATTTTTAGGATCTAAAAATCACAAAGTCTTTATCTTATTAGATTTAGGAGCCTCAACTTGTTTCATAGACAAAGATTTTGTCAAAAAATAAGAAATATTTTTAGTTAAGAAAATTAAATCTAAACATATAGAGGTCATAGATGGTCATTTGTTATCTTCTGGAGATATTATCCATCAAATTATTCTTTTAGATGTAACAAGTAAGGAACATAATAGCATAGTAATATTTAATATGATTAAATCTCTTTCCAACTAATTATTTTAGGATTATCATGGTTAGAAAATATTTTAGGATTATCATGGTTAAAAAATATTTTAGGATTATCATCATTAGAAAATATCTTAGGATTATCATGGATAGATTGGACTTCTTATAACCTTGAATTTTCTTGTAGTTTAATCCAAAAATTTATTAATCAATAGATGTACATAATTTTAATATGTCCAAATCCTTATTGATAAGTGCAAAATCTTTCATACATGTAGCAAAAGAAGGATCATTTTTTGCTATATATGCTATATTTATTTTTGATGCTGAAAAGACTAACTAGTATCAAGATTTTTAAGACATTGTTGAAAAAAAGAATGCAGATATTCTTCCAAAGCACCAACCTTATGATTATTCAATTAATCTACAAAAATGACCTCAACCACCATTTAGATTAATCTATAGTTTATTATAGAATGAATTGGCTGCACTAAAAGAATATATTAATAAGAACTTGGCTAAAAACTTCATACGCCATTCAAAATTTCCAACAAGAGCTCTTATCTTATTTGTGAAGAAAAAAGATAGATTATTGTAGATGTGTATAAATTATTGAGGACTTAACAAGGTTACCATCAAGAATAGGTATCTTTTATCTTTGATTTTAAGATTTTTTGATTAATTTAGTCAAACAAAGATCTTTACAAAAATAGATCTATAAAGAGCATACAACTTGGTCCACATTAAAGAAAGTAATAAATAGAAGATTGCATTTCAAATTAGGTATGGGCATTTTGAATATAATATCATGCCTTTCGGACTTATAAATATACCAGCTGCTTTTTAATATCTTATAAATGATGTTCTTTATGCGTTTCTTCATGATTTTTTGTTTGCTATTTAGATGACAAATTCTATCAAATAGTTTTTTATTCCAAAAAATTTTTAGTACAAAAGATCAACTATAAAATCCATAATAAAGAATTTCTTGTAATTATAGATTCCTTTTAAGAATGGTGTCACTATCTAAAAGACGCTTTTAATTCAGTCATTATATATACAAATCACAAGAACCTTGAGTACTTTATGACAGCACATGTATTGAATTGTTGTCAAGCTCATTCAAATATGTCTTTATCAAGATTCAAGTTCATTATCACCTATTGGCTATGAAAATAATAAGGTCTATCTAATGCCTTTTCTAGACATTCTTATCTTATACCAAAAGAAGGAGATTCTACTTTTAATCAGCAAAGAATGATCTTCTTGAAGCTAGAGTAATTTCATCTTTAAGTAATGAAATCAACATTGACTATTGATTCAACTTTCTTCAAGCAAGTTTAATCAAATATGTCTTTAGACCTTCTTATTTATGATATTGAAAATAATTCATCTAAGTCTCATTATACCTTTAAGTTCAAATTTAAGAACAATCTATTTTATTTTGAAAGATGCTTATATGTTTCAGAAGATGAAGCACAATTATATACTCTTGAAACTTACTACAACTTCCCTGGAGTAGGGTATTTTGGATATATTAAGACTTTGAAGCTAATATCAAGAAATTTTTGCTAGCCTCAAATGTAGAAGGCTGTTAAAGAATTTACACAATTATACAATGTTTCTTCAATATTAAAAACTCCTTGTCATTGACCTTACAAACTCCTCCAACTATTACCTATATCAAAATAACCTTGGTCTTCTGTTTTTATGGATTTTATTATAGATCTTTTAAATTTAAGTTCATATGATTTTATATTTGTGATTGTAGATTATTTCACTAAAATGGCATATTTTGTATTATATAAAAAATCTATCACAAGTGAAGAAATAACTAAACTCTTTCTTAATAAAATCTATTGCCATCATAAATTACTAAAGGATATTATATTAAATAGAGGGATGCAATTCATATCAAGATTTTGGAAGACACTTTCTAAAATATTGAAAATGGATATATAACTATCTTCAACTTTCCACCTTCAAATTGATGGACAAATAGAATAGGTAAATCAAGTTTTGAAGCAATATTTGAGATGTACCATCAACTATGATCAAGATGATTGGATAATTTTTTTGACATTGGCAGAGTTTGCTTATTATAATTCAATATATTTATCTACTCAATAAAATCTATATTTTGTAAATTATGGTTATCATCCATAATTTGATACTTTTGACTTTTCAAAGGCTTATAATCCTATGGCGAAAGATTTGGCAAATTGATTATTAGAGCTATATCCAATAATGAAGGCACAATTAAAAAAAGCTCAAGAACAACAAAAGATCAATGTAGATGTCTATCATAAGGAACAGCCTCAATTCTACTTGGATGATAAAATATGCTTACTTTGTTATAATATCAAGACTAATCATTCTTGTAACAAACTGTATTATTGTGGGCTTGAACCATTTCTAATTTGTGAATAGATTAATCCAATTGCATATCAATTACATCTACCAAAATCTATGAAGATCCATTCTATATTCCATATGTCATTGCTTGAGCCATACAAGAGAATGGATATACAAAGAAGAAAATAAATACCGTTGCCTTCTATAAAAGTAAATAATAATAAAAAATTTGAAATAGAAGAGGTCTTAGATTTGAGATGGCATCAAAATCTACTAGAATATCTTATACATTAGTGCGGATATAATATCATTGAATGCACATGGAAACCATCCAAAAATCTAAGAAATGAATCAATAAAAGTCAATGCATTTCAATGATAATATCTATCAAAATCACAATGAAGAGTTAAGAAAATCATTGCTGTAAAGCTAAGTAAGTTCAAAAGAGGTTTCATTCTATCTTGTATTATTGTTTGTTATTTTTTTAAATTTGTTCATGCCAAAAGAGATGAAGAATCAATAATTTTCAAATTCAGCTGAAAAACCATCGTTTCTTGATTTTCTTAACTCTTGAGACATTATGACTATCACAACCTTCAAGACAACGGAATAGAAATGAAGATCCTCAAAAATGATATGTTCTTCCTTGGATTGATGGTGAGATACAACATGTTTCATATCACGACCTTAGAAGAGACTCCCAGTGTTTGATAATACTTTTAGAAGTAGGAACTATTCTTGATGGTGTTTCAAATGTTTTCTTTGAAAGAAGTTATGAAGGTTTCAATAATAATGAAATAATAGGATGCTTTTCTTGTCCTAATATGAGACACTATCGATGGCTAAGAGGACCTATGAACTACCTTTGAAAAAAACATAGATCAGAATATGTAGGAAATATAATTTGATACATCTTGAACTTCTTCAATATATAATCACCACTCCTCGTGGAACTTGTCTCTAGAAAGAGGTAATATCACGGTCAAGACTTACTCCAATAATCATCTAATTAATATAGATAGATAGAAGTAAATAGAAGTAAATTAATTTGATAATATCTTATAAAAAAACTTCTTAGAAGATTCATAGATGCAGATTTATCTTTATATATGTCTATAGGTGATTGGTAGGCTAAAAACTTTGCCAACAAGCTAGCCACATATCGCACATATTAGTAGCTTGTAGAACAAGCTAGCCACGTATTGCACATGTTGGTAGCTTAAAGAACAAGCTAAGTATGTGGCGCACATATAAGAAACTTGTCTTGCAAGTTTGACATGTGTCTTGCAAGTTGGACACGTATTGGAGGTCCTCTAGAATGCCGCCATATAGTTTTTAAATAGATAGTATATATAGAGACAAGAGTAAAGCCTTCATTTTTGTCAATACCTTTCTTATTTCTAGTCTTGTTTTAAGAGTCTATAGTCTTCTTGTCTTTGGCAATAGCCATTCTAATTTTAATACTATACCATCTTCAAATAATTTTGAATAACACAAGAGTATATTTTATTCTTGTATGATTCATGTCTTTATCCTTGATACCTTTTTTTTATAAAATAATAATTAATCAATTCTTAATAAGTTAAATTTTCAATAATTTAAAAAAAAATTATAATATTCTTTCAAAATCTCATCATCATATCAAAATTTTATTATAGCTCTATATATTTATTTTTCTACCTCCATAAAATCTTGGCTCTTAAAAAATTCCTCTAATATATACAAATATTCAAATAGCAATAAAATCTTTCAATAGCTTATTCACTCGTAAGGATTGATTTCTTTGTAAATTTTAGAGTCCAATAACTCTTGATCAAGCCATTTAGTTTTTATCAAATTTTTTTTGAATGTAGATTATACCATTAAGCTTCATTATAAGAAAATTTAATTATAGATTTACTTTTGATTGTCTGATATCTTAATAATTTTATGAAATACTTAAAACCCTAATTTATAAACACCCAAGTATTATTTTCTTCATACCTCAAAAATTCAAAATCCTAATGCTATAAAACTTTTGTATATTATTTTGCAAAATAAAAATACATACTTTTAAAAACTTTGAGCCAAAATCTTATCAAATTGTTATAGATATAGCTCAAAATACAACCACTAATTACTTGTTACCTTCAGATTGCAAGCATTGACTTCAACTTCTAATATCTTATTTATCTTAGCTTAGATTTTATTGAATTGTACATAAAAGTTGAAGTCAAAAAGTGTTCTTTTCAACCTTGATTGTTGATCTTTTATTGCTTTTGGTATATAGGAGTTATATCCAAAAAAAAAATAATAGCTACAAATTCAACACCTTAATTTTAAAAGTCTATATCTTTTTTATAAAAACTCCAAATTATTCAATTTTTGCACCAAAACTATAGCCAAAATCCTAAACTTGCTGATCTTAGCCTATAATATTTGAATGCCCTCAAAAAAAAATCTTAATTTCTAATAAGGCCTTAGGCTATCTACTTGAAGCCTATTAGACATGACTTTTGATTAATAGGAATAAAAACTTCTATCATCCATTTCCATTTATCTATATGGATGGCCTAATTACTTGTAAGTAAGATCTCACCACCTTCAATTTGTATTTGTAATCCAATAGTGCAATCTTACCTAAACGTTATCATGAAGGAGAAAGCCCTCTTCAACAAATTGTTGGGATCTTGGCTGTCTATTAAATGAAAAAAAAGAAGATTGGTGAGATATTTCTATTTATATCTTAGATGATTTTCTTCAAAATATCTTGTTTATCAATTCCATTGTTTATTATAAAGATTCTTTATATAAAATTCTTTTGATTCTTCTAAGATTTTTTTCAGAGATTCATTATAGATTCTTTATAATTCTTTTGTTCAAAATCCTTGATTATTTTTATAGATTCTCTCAAAGATTTCCAATTCTAAATTCCCTTTATATCTTGAAATTCTCTTACAGATTCTCTATGAATTTCCAATTCAAATTTTTTTTTTTGACTATAAAATCTTCTCGTAGATTCTATATAAATTTCCAATTCAAAATTCTCTTTGTATCTTAAGATTCTTTCATAGATTTCTTATAAATTTCCAATTCAAAACTCCCTTTTGATTTTGAAATCCTCTAATAGATTCCTTGTAAATTTTTAATTCAAAACTCCCTTTTGATCCTAAAATCCCCTCATAGATTCCTTGTAAATTTTTAATTCAAAACTCCCTTTGTATTTTGAAATTTCCTTGCAAATTCCCTATAAATTTCTAATTCAAAATTCCCTTTGTATCTTGAGATTTTTTCATAGATTCCCTATAAATTTTCAATTCAAAACTCCCTTTATACCTTAAGATTCTTTCATAGATTCTCTATAAATTTCTAATTCAAAACTCTCTTTGTATCTTGAGATTCCCTCGTAGATTTCCTCGGAGATTTCTAATTCAAAATTCCTTTTGTACCTTGAGATTTCCTCACAAATTTTTTCAAAGATTTCCAATTCAAATCCCCTTTAGTATCTTGAGATTTCCTTATAGATTTTTAATTCTATCCCTTTTAGTATCTTGAGATTCTTTCACAAATTTCAAATTCAAATTCTTTTAATACCCTGAGATTACCTCGCAGATTTATAATTCTAATCTCTTTAGTATCTTGAGATTCCTTCTCAAATTTTCAATTCAAATTCCTTTAGTATCCTAAAATTTCCTCGCAAATTTTCTCTAAGATTTCTAATTCAAATCCCTTTAATACCTTGAGATTCTCTCATAGATTTCCAATTCTAATCCTTTTAGTACCTTGAGATTCTCTTGTAGCATAATAAACTCATTCAAGACTCAACACAAAAAAATGACAAAAAAAGTCCATATTTTTAATCCTAAAAGGGTTTAAATAGGCAACTTAGCGAATACTCGGACAATACTCGGTGTATGCTAATACTCGCCTAATACTCGCTTGATATCCGATTGATATTCGGATCTCATGTATCCCATAACCTTAAGATTTTTTGGTTGATATCCTAGAATCTTAAGATTTTTTGATTGATATCCTAAAATCTTGAGATTCTTTATTTGATATTCTAAAATCTTAAGATTTCTTGATTGATATCCTAGAATCCAAAGATTTCCTATTTGATATCTTAGAATCATAAGATTCCCTATTCATATTGAAGTTTGGAACTAGTTCTAATCTATCCCTATTCACACTGCAGTTTTATAACTAGCTCTAAATTAATCTTATTTTTACTATAATTTTGGAACTAGTTCTAATTTATTCCTGTTTATACTATAGTTTTTATACATTCTTATTTTATTTTGATGTACTTGCTGCAAGTGCATCACAAAAATGTAAAATCTCTAAGTTTTATTTTTAATTTTTTAATTTTTTACAATTCACACTTTGGCTGTTGCAACTGCATTCGCATCAGTCTTTCTACAACCACCTCCTCTTAGTCTTTGATACTCAACTCTAACGCTACACTCGTATGCACCCTGAATTCCTACTCACAAATTCGTTGTAGTCTCTCCGCTCTCATACTATAATTGCTTACAATATGTAAAATCCAATCAAAATGTATAATATGTTTATAGATTCTAATATGTGTTAGAATGGTTAGAAAAGTAAATTAAAGGGAGTTGGTATAAAAAACTTTATTTTAGATTTTTGCTTAGTTTAGATATGGTATTTAAATTATATAGGACCTAAATGTTTAGTATAAAGCCTTAAGAGGCAATTGGGATCTAAAGAAGAAGAATTAAACTACTAAGAGGCCTATTTAGGAGGACGAAGATAAATTGTGGATGAATGAAGACAAGAGGTGAAGTTCTTCATTCCTATTGGTCAATGGTCATGCCTAATAGACTTTGAAGAGGCTGCCCATAAGGAGAAGAAGGATTTTGGTAACTTTAAAGAGGGCATTTCAAAATCAAAGACTAAGATTAGAAAGCTTGTATTTTGTAGAATAATTTTGATATAAGAATTGAGAGATTTGGAATTTTTATGAAAGAGAAGTAGGTGCTTGAAGTTAAGATATACAAATAGTATCTAGTGTCACTTGTTTGAAGATTTGAGGAGTTTTATGAGAGCTTTTGGAAATTGGAAGGTGCATCTAGAGAGGTGATTTCAAGCTCTATACTTGATATAAAAAAGTTGCTACATATCTTGCTATATCTTAAGCTTTTAGACAAATTTTTATTTCAAAATTTCTAAGAAGATAAATCTTTATACTAAAAATCTATACAACAAAGTTTCATAGCATTTGAACATTTATTTTGTGAAATATGAAGAATTTAGTACACAAGTATTTGTAAACAAGGGTTTGAAGCTACTATTAGGATTTTTATAATACCTAAAGATTGATAAAGAATTAATAGTTGAAATTTGTTGTGCTAGTTGTTAAGAATACATCAGTATTGCATATAAATTTTGAGTAGATTTGAATAGTTAGATTAAGAGTTATAGATTATTGAAGTTTGGAAATAATCCCTTCTACAAGTGAATGAGGGTTTAGAATATTTTATTATATTTTTAGTATTTTTGTGAAATAAGACTAATATATTGGATATAATAGCCTTAAGAAAAATACTTTAATATAAATTTGAGGATTTTATTATTTTGGATCTTGGTTGAATATTTAATAGCAATCAATAGCCTAGCACTTTCTTGAGGCAAATTCTCTCTACCATGACACTACTATATCTCTGCCTTATAGATTCTTTGCAAACTTGTTTCAAACTCCTTTGTTGCTCGTAGGACTTGTTTTCATTGACACAACAATAGTTGCACTTCTTTCTCTCTACCGGCTCCCACTCTTCCTTTGTCAATATCTCTTTGTTCTAATACCATTGTTCTCCTCCCTTTGGACTCAATTGTCATACTCCTAAGCTATTGGTACACCGTGCACTCTCCAAAACTATGTCTTGCTGGCTTCTTGATATTATTTATAGATTCAATGTTTCTTGTTGGCCTGCGGGCTTTGCACCGTATTTGATTTCCAATGGCATCGCAGTCAAAGATTATCGAGATCCATCACTATTCCAATTTTTTGATAGCCCTCAATATTGTAAATCAGTGCCTTAGCTGACCTCAATAGGATTTGTGCCAATTCTCAACTAGCAGGCCAAGATGGCAAGAACCTACTAGACTTGCCTGCAATTTTTTTTTTTTTTTTGTTTTTTTGTTTTTTGTATTTTCCTCCTCAATTATTATTTTCACTAATTAGTTATACTAATTTTCTAATTCATCCTCTTAACTCTAAATCTTCAATTTTTTTAAATTTTTTTTTTAAATTCTTAAACTAAATTAATATAAGGCAACAAATTTTGGCTCACACTACTCTTTTTTACACTAAAAATTCTTTTCCAATCTTTTTTTTTTAATAAGATTTACATAATACGTGTTCTAAACATCAAATAAAAGAAATAAATAAGATCTCAAGGATCACCAATGTCTAATAAAAGTGATTCAAAATATATAAAAGTCATTATTAATATAAAATCAACTTCAAAATTATCATCCAAAAAAATAAGATTGTATAAACCTCAATAATAGCCTTTTTAAATAAATCTCCTCTAAATTAATAATCTAATTATATTTTATAATCAATAAAAATCCACTAATATATCTCTTACTTAGCTATATAATAAATTATATATTAAATATATATGTATAATATTTTCATATGGTAGCCAAATTACAATACAATAATAATAGTAGAAATTTATGGATGATACTTACGTGAATTATAATTATAATAAATTTAAATTTAAAAAAATGTATAAATAAGCCACATCATGCATTCTTATGCTCATCATGTATGATCTTGTTAAACCTTCTAAATCTTCTTTTATATCACCATATTCTTCATCTGCATTTTATATTCTTTAGTGCATAATATCAAGTCATTGTAAATAATCTATTATGAATCCTAGGCCTTCCTCCTTCAAATATCCTTCCGCCATGGAGGCTTCTAATCTTGCCATATTTTATATATATTTCTTCAACTATTTCATATATCTTTCTATAAGAAATATAAAATGGGTACAAATAAGACTGCATATGTCCAGCTTTTATATTAGATAATATATAAGGAGTGTCATTATGTCAAAAAAAAGGAAAAGAAATTTTATTTCTAGAATAGCCATACTTTTAGCTATATCTAGCTTTATCAAATTGAATTTAATTGAATTATATATGTTTGTGCATATTTACTAAAATACCTTATACATCTTTATTATTGCCATTCTTGGACCAAGCTTCAAAAGATCCTATAGAGGTAGAAGCATCACCTACTACATCAATATGTAATAATTATGTAATTTTAAAGCTCCAAATTTTTTCTTCCTAATCTGCCTATGTAATGATGATAAGTATCTAGTCGAGGTCTTTAATCCTTTGAATATACTTACAAAAATATTAAACTCTTTCTTAAAACATATGAAGCATGTAGCTGTAGTATTTTTTTTATTTTTTCTTGAATTTGGAATTAACCAAAACTGCCTTATGATGTCCTTCCTTTATAGATTGCAATGCACTTTTATAGTATCTTTCTTTCTTGTGATGGTCTTTAAAAAGTTTTTAGCTAGGTTCATCTTACAATATATAGCATTTAATATGTATCAAATTAATTAATTTTATACATATTCTACTAATATAAGCTCATATTCAATGAATATTATATTCTAATTAATTATATTTTTTATAATTTTCTTTATGCATATACTTGGCAATAATGTATTAAATATAATTGTAGTATAATTGCATACACAATTCTTACTTATTCTTGCACCTCATTGACAATTTAAGTGTTAATATATATTAATAATAATAGTACTTACAGATGACTACTACAATTCCTACATGTAGTTGCATCTCATTGTATTACAATCATAAGATTTACTCCAATAATTATTTAATTAATATAGATAGATAGAAATAAGTAAAAATAAGTAAATTTGATAATATCTTATAGAAAAACTTTCTAGAAGCTTTATAGATATGGTTTCATCTTTATACATGTCTATTGGTAATTGATAGGTTGAAAACTTGGCTAATAAATTAGCCACATGTTGCGAATGTTGGTAGCTTATGGAACAAATTAAGTATGTGGTACACTTATAGAAAACTTATCTTGCAAGTTTGTTATGTATCTTGCAAATTGGACATATATTGGAGGTTTTATAGATTGCTGCCATGTAGCTCTTAGATATATAGTATATAGAGAGACAAGAGTGAAGCCTTCTTTACTCTTGTCAATGCCTTTCTTGTTTTTAGTCTTGTTTCAAGAGTCTCTAATCTTCTTGTCTTTATCAATAGCCATTCCAATTTCTTCTTGAATATATCTACTTTCTTATTTTTATTTTGTTATTTTCTTTTGACATATATTTCACTGATTTGAACATCTTCTTTTAATTTGTATCCTTGATAGATTGACAAGAATTGTAGAATGGGTAGGAATTTTATGATTTACAATACATAATTTGTAGGATTAAAAATAGATAGTAAGCCGATGAATGGCTAGTTTAGAAGGCATAATAGATGAGGAAGTTAAAAAAAGTAATAATCATTGGTTTTGTAGCAGTTAACATAGTTGGGGCCAGAGTGTGATAGTGTTGAGCCGGGATAAGCTTGGTGCTACCTCTTATTTTTTTGTGAGATTGTAGTAGAGAATCCAGATTTCATTCCAATTGATTGAACCATGTCGATCATAGAGTACAATAATAAAAACAGATAATTCAATTATGAATGAGTAAGGAATTGTAATCAATTGTTGCTTGAGTTTGGTGTGGCGAATTGGCAGCCGAAGATTGGATATGTTGATGCAATTTGATTGTGAGTAAGAATGTTATGTCGTATTGGTTGTGAGAGTTGAACAATGAAAGAGATTTTTAGAGAGAGATGATTCATTTTAGAAGAAGTTCTTGGTGAGAAGTTATTTCTAGTGATTGAGGAGTGAAGCAAGAGTAAGTAGTCTATTGAGATAGTATAACATTGCTGGATGTTGTTATGCAATCGGAAGAAGATAGCAGATTACAGTAGGAGAATTTGTGGAAGATTGGGTCACAAAGTTTATTCTTAGTTGTAGAGTAGTAGTACCGATTGAGTGGTCGGCATTATTTTTAAGCGTTTACGTGTGCATTGGACTTTGATGTTTGGAGGCGGTTAGTTGTGTGACTCTAATAGTCTAACTCAATGCGGTTAGTCTTTCCCTATGTTTGAATCCCCCTTTACAGGTTTATTCTAGGCAGTATTGGTAGAGTAAGCGAAACGACAAAATGATATTTTGGCACTACTATTGGGGATTGACAATAGTATTGAGTATTAGGAATTAACTGCCAAATGTGTAGCTGAGGATGTCACATGAAGAGGTTACAAAACTAGTCTTGGTTGAGAAGTGAAATCAATTGTTTAATTAAATTAGAGACGAAAAGCAATGTCAATAATAGATGATGAAAGATTATAATTAATAGAAACAAGAATATTGCTCTGAGAAAAATATGTTATCGTGAAGTAAATATATCTATATATAGAAATATAACTTAACTATCTTTTTTTTAAAGATTTATTAAGTTCTTTCTTTCTTCTTACCAATCTAAGTTTTTGTATAGTTTGGGAAAAATTTCTCACTTTCTTTCTTTTTTTTTGGCTAAAATTTAACTTTATCTTTAATCTTAACTTTAACTTTGATTTAGCCTTGAAAACTTCTTTTATTTCTTTTATCTTTTTTCCAATCTTAGATTTTAGTAGATTCAGGGTTATATTTGTAGATATAAGGAGTTTTGACTTTGAGGTTGAATTTAGGATTTTACTAAGGATAAATAGAGGTTTGGATGTCAATAGTTGGCTGCCATTAATAATGCTGATTTGGAGGATTAGATTTGATGTTTTTATAACTTTAAACTATTAATTGTTGACTTGGACTTTGAAGACCTTGGCTGCGACTTCTTTGACGAGCTTGGAAGAGAAGAAGACAGGGTTTTTTGACAAGTTTAGAGAGATATTCAGAGAGAGCTTCTTCTTAACATGAGTTTAGGTAGTAGAAACGCATGATTCGGAGCTTAGATGAGAGAGATATGCTTGTTTGAACTTAGGCTACTGATATGACATCTACTATCACTTTTCTAGGTATATTAGGAGTCTTAAGATACTAGCAAGAAATTGAAAAGTTGGATTAGAAACTAGACTTTAAGCTATACATTTTACATCCAAGAATTGATAGAAATGAATCTAAAATGAATGAGATATGGCTGATTAAAACCAACAAACTAAACTAGGATTTTGAAGAAGTTATATAAATAGAAGGGTTTGCTTTAAGCTAGAACTTGAGTTTCAAGATGAATTTGAAACTCATTTTTTGTGTACATATCACTTAAACTATAAAAAGTTTATGTCTAAAATCTCATATCAATTGAGACTTCGATTAGGGAGTATTAGCAAATTTTGTTCTCAGGTGTCTAGGATTTTGACTTTTAAAAGTATCTAATAAGGATTTGGTGATACCAATCAATTGACAATGAATTTGGAGCGGAAATTTTGTGTGATAATAATCAAAGTTTTAACTTTTATACTCCCAATCTTTGAGCTTATTTGAATGGCTGGATCTCAAATTATGAATTTTTAAGTTTCTAGTTGGGATTTGACTTTCAAAAGTATCTGCCAAGGATTTGGTAATATCTAACGATTGGTAATGAATTCATAGCTCAAAAATTATGTGACAAAGATCAAAGGTATGAATTATGTTTTTCCAAATTTTGAGCTTATTTGAATAATTAGATCTCAAATTATGAATTTTCAAGTTTCTAATTGGGATTTGACTTTCAAAAGTACTTGCCAAGGATTTGGTAATATCTAACGATTGGTAATGAATTCATAGCTCAAAAATTATGTGACAAAGATCAAAGGTATGAATTATGTTTTTCCAAATTTTGAGCTTATTTGAATAATTAGACCTCAAATTATGAATTTTTAAGTTTTTGATTTGGTTTTTACTTATAAAATTACTTGCTAATATTTTGATGATATCTGGTGATTAATAACGAATTCACGATTGAAATTTTTTATAAAGATAATTAAAGAAGTGAATTCTATGCTTCCAAAGTTTAAATTTATTTAAATGGCTGGATTTTGATTTATAAATTTTCAAGCTTCTGGTTTGTTGATTTATTACATACATGGTTTTGTGATTTATAAAAGAGAAATTTAAGAAAGTTTGTGCATATTGGATCCAACTTGATTGTAAAGAGGGACCTTGCATCTATCCAAAGCAAACTTTTGCCACAACAATATTAGTAAAAAAGAAGACAAGAGAGAGCACAAGTAAGAAATTTGTTGCGAGATGAGCAAGAATGGAAGCTAAAAAAGAAGCGTCGACAGAGTTGGATTAAACCATGGTTGCATGCGTGTCGGCACATCCGAGCATACCTAAAACATGAAAGCTCTTTAATATTTCAGACATATATATCGTTAAGGAAATTACCAAGAGCACTCGCGAGTAATTCGGTGAATAGCCCAACGTATTTTTTGAGCCCATTAACGGAAAGAGAATGGAGCACAGAAGAATTGGATACTCTATTTGGTACTTTCCCAATAGTGGATACAACCGATTCTAATAAGAATAGTTCTTCAAAATGACATGTATTCCTTGCCAGTAAGGGCCAATTCAGTGTGTTTCAAAATCCATCATTTTCATCTCAATTTTAACTAATAAAATTATTTGTAGATAATAATAGTAAATTATAGAGGCTTGGAAGTTCGAAAAAGATAATTGGGGAAGGCAGCATTTATTTGAATAAGGAAGTGAGTAGAATATTGTCACCTTCAATGGAGACGGAGGATTCAGTAATACCAATTGCGGTCCAAATGGGTGCGATGGATGATTGCACAACTAGCGTAGCGCCATCACCTACCTTTAGGGGTCTGCCAGGAGCGAATCCATATCAACACTTGTCTCAATTCCTGATTGCATGTGTAGCCAATAATGGTAGAATTAAAGATATTTGATTAAGATGGTTACTAACGACCTTGAAAGACACGGCATTTGAATGGTATAATCGCCAATCCATGGGACAATTTTCTAATTAGAAGGCATTGAAAAATATATTTTTGGCTCATTTTCAACTAATAGGATTTGAAGAACATCTTAAGAAAAGATTAATGAATAGCAGAATAGTATCAGGAAAAGCGGTGCAGTCATAATATAACCGAGTAGTAGATATCCTTTATAAATGGCCAAATAACCAAATGTCAGATTCGTTTGTTATATCTATATTGGTTAATGGACTATATCCACCAGAATTGAAGATGTTTGTAAAAGAGGCTCAACTTACGACTGTGGCTACCTCACTTGACCGAGCTAAGATATAGAAAGAATGTCATTATGACCAATTCTTAACCATAGGAGCCACTATGATTCCATCTCAAGGAGAATATCAAATGCCAACTTGGAATGAAATAATGGTCAGTTATCTAAGAACAATTGATTATGGCGCAAATCTTAGTGCTAATCTGCAGGGGATAGTAAATGTTCTTTCATTGCAGGCTGTACCACCAACAACTGCAATTCCATATTCCCCATACTCCCCATATCAAAAATTAATATCTATAAAATAATTATCTAATGAACTAATATCAAAGGATTCAAATGAAACTTTGTTGTTAACTTTGACAAAGAAGATGGACAAGTTCGCTATTAATCTGGCAAAGAATAAGAAAAAGAGGCATAAACCGACTAATATGCGCCCCAATATTTGGTGCAATAATTGTAAGGGACAAGGCCATTTGATAACAGAATATTCTTCACCACCCCAAAGGACTAAACAATGTACATTTTGTGGAAGTAAGCATATAACCACCAATTATTGGAATTTAAAAAAGTAACAACAATATAGAAATCAGACCATGATTCAACCAACTTTGTGGGATGTTAATCAAGTTCAAATAGAAAATAGGTTTGGCTGCAATGGGAATCGTCAAACTAAACAAAATAGAAATTTCTTTAATTTTCAAAATTTTGAATATAACCAAGAAGGTAATTCCAATTTTTAAGGTTTTGTGTAAAATCAACAAGGATACTTCCAATATCCATCCATTTAGAATCTAATTTCAGATCCTACAATATCAACTGGTCGGCCGGGATCTTTTATCCATCCAACTTGGAACATGCCTAACCGGTATATATCAATCAAAATGCTCCATGTTCCTAATAGAGGTGGAAGAAGACTATTCCTATGCTATTGTTGCAGGCAGATAGGACATTATGCTAGTGAATGTCTCAATCCAAGAGCTAGTGATGATTATGCTCTAGTATGTAGAAATTGTAAGTAATTTGGACACACTTATCAGCAGTGCAATGCTCTATTTATTGTTAATAACCGAGATCAGTGTATCCAACTACAAAGTAAGATAGAAGACAATATTTGAGTTCCACAAGATTCTTTGGTAAATCAGGTGGAATGCGTACATGCGGTATTTACTTAGGCCTAACAAAAAGGAAAAGATCCAATTCAAAAATTAAATACCAGTTGTGACAGACCAATTTAATTCATTGGATGGTGTTCCAAATCTAACACTAGTATCAAAGATATTACTAATGTTGACAACCAATTTGTCTGTGCAACTTCAAGATATTTATAGCTCCAAGATATTGGTTCAACCAAAATCAGTATTGATATCTGCAAAGTTTCAGGAGCCATCTTATCCATTAAAAGATCCTCTCATGGATAAGAATTTTGATACAATCCATTCAATAGTTCTAGTTCCAAACTCCATAAGAAAATTATCTCAAAGGAATAAATTGAAACCCATGAAAAAGAAAAGGGCCTTGAAAAATATTGCCAATATGAAACTATATGATATTATAAAAGATTTGGATGAAATTAAACCTTCTATTTCAATGCAGCAATTGTTAGCAGTTGCACCACAATGTTGTTCTACATTGAATTCCTCGTTAATACGACGTAGAATTTGTAATAAAGAAATTTATGAGATTAGTTTGAATCCCGATCCGGGAGCACCAACTATTGATTTATTAATTGATAGTATTCTCATTCGTAGAGTTTAAGTGGATGGTGGCTCTAGTGTGAACTTAATGAACATCAATACAATAGAGGCGTTGGATTTAAAATAATTATTATCCACAACATTGGTATTGAAAATGGTAGATCATAGTAGAGTGAAACCAATGGATATCTTATGCAGTATTAACACCGTAATTGCGGGAATCATGTATAAAATTGATTATATTATTTTCCAATTTCAGAGTTCTACTTTATCATATCTAATTTTATTGGATTGGCTATGGCTATATCAAACCAAAGCTAAAAACAATTGGGACTGAGAAACATTAATTATTGAGAAGGGTAGTAATAAGATCGTTTTTTAAATGTGCCTAGTTCATTATCATGGGAAGTCTCAAATTATAGACTCAGAAGCAATATCTGATGATGAGGGCCAATCTAAGGCAAAATATGACAAAATTAACAATACAATACAAGTTCATAAGGACCCAATTCACATGCAGAAGCAGGGCGTGTTATATCAGTATAGAGAACCCGGTAAATATTTATGATATCAAGAGGATGTAGCAAATTTTGATGATGTCATCGCAAACTAGATGAATAGTTGTGCGATAAATGAAGTCAATATATTGGAACCAAAATTGGGTAGTTCCAATATAGGATGGATCATATGAAGGATTCAGAGCAGGAGAGGCAAATCAAACTGGAAGTTGATACGGTACCTATGTGCCAATCTATTAACTTGGATTCCAATGAAACATTCTAGATTATCAAAATATATACCAGTATTATAGGTATAGAACTAAGAAATTGGAAAGAATTCTTTCTATATCATAAATCTGTTTTTGCTTGGTCGTATGCAGATTTAAAAGGTGTTCCTGCCAAAGTTTGTGAACATCAAATTACTTTAGAAGAGGATGCTACACCAGTTTATCAAAGACAACACTGCCTTAACTCAAAATATTCTCTCATGGCCAACGAGGAAATAGATAAACTTTTAGACATGGGCTTCATATATCCAGTCCCATATAGTGAATGGATTTCACTGATTGTGATAGTGCTGAAGAAGAATGGGAAAATCTAAATTTGTCAAGATTTTTATAAACTAAACATGGCTATCAAGAAGGATTATTTTTCTTTACCTTTTACGGATAATATATTGGACACAATAGCTGGGCATGAATATTATTCTTTTTTGGACGATTTTTCAGGTTATAATCAAATAAAAATTACAAAAGAGGACCAATTGAAGACCACTTTTATTATAGATTGAGGCACATTTGCTTATAAAGTGATGCCATTTGGATTTTGTAATGCCCCAGCCATATTTTAAAGGGTAATAATACAAGCATTTTAGGATTATTTATGATTGTTGATAGAGATATTTTTAGATAATTTTTGCACATTCAGTACAACAACGAACCATTTGGAATGTCTTGATAAATGTTTGGACCAATGTGATGAATATAGGATATCTTTGAATTCTAAGAAGTGTCAATTTGGCATACCATCGAGAAAGCTTTTAGGACACATTGTTTCCTTGGCCGGTATTCTTAGTAATCCAGATAAAGTTATTCGTATATTGGCTTTATCAAAGCCAAAAATAGTGTCGGGTGTTTGTGGTTTTGTAGGCCATGTCAGCTATTATACGTGATTCATTTATTTATTTACAATAATAAGTCAACCGTTAATGAATCTCTTAAAGAAACCACCATCAGATGGACCTAGTCCAATTTGGACTGAGGAATGTACAGTTGCGTTTGAGGAATTAAAACAAAAATTGGTGTCAGCACCAGTACTTGTTGCATCTTGTTGGACAAAACCATTTCATATTTACGTTGATGCCTCAAATATTGCTATTGGATCCGTGTTAAGCCAGAAAGATGAAAAGGATTTGGATCATGCCATCTATTATGCTAGTCAATAATTTGTTGTTGTGGAACAAAATTATACTACGACTGAATGGAAAGCCTTGGGCATGATCTATTCTATCCAAAAATTTTGGCATTATTTGCTTGATTATCCATTTGTGTTTCATGTCAATCATGATGCTCTTAAGTATATGATTAATAAACCTCAATTGAATGGATGTATTGCTCAATAGATGTTACTTCTTCAAGAATTTAATTTTATTATTAATGTTCGACTAGGAAAGAAACATGCCAATGTAGATCATTTATCCCGCTTGTCTAATATATTAGGCAATAAATCTATCAATGATACACTTCCTGATGCAAAATTATTTGTCGTCGACATGATCATTCCAAAATATAGTGAATTGATCCAGTATCCAACATTTCTGACGTTTCTACCTACATATAGTGAGAAACTTAAGAAATGCCTGATTTTAAAAAGTGCGCTATATACAATGATTGGAGAGGCATTGTATAAGCAAGGGAGAGATGGAATTCTATGTTGCTGTATTTTTCAAAGTGAAATCCGTACCATATTGGAAGGATGCCATTTTGATAGTTGTGGAGGGCATTTTGCCAATGACAACACTGCTTGCAAAGCTTTAATGGCTGGATATTAGTGGCCAATAATGTTTTTGGATGTAGACCAATATGTCTGATGTTGTGATCCTTGTCAGCGTATTGATAGACCTACTCGAACTTCTGCCATGCCGTTGATACCAATTTTGGCTCAAGCACCGTTTGAGAAATGGGATAATGATTTTGTAGGACCAATCGCACCAGCCTTACAAAATAGCCATAAAAGATATATTCTCGTAGCAATCAATTATATAATAAAATGGATCAAAGCGATGACAACAAAAAATGATAATACTAATATAATAGCTACATTTTTATATGAGAATATTATCACTGGATGTCCTAAAGAATTGGTTAGAGATTGCGGAATCTATTTTATTAATTCTATAATTGCGGCTTTAACAACTAAGTACGAGGTCAAGCATCGGAAGACAATTCCATATCATCCTTGGGCCAATGGGCAAACTGAAAAGACCAACGATATTTTGTGCAAAATTTTAATTAAGATGGTGTTTGGTGTCGGAACGGACTAAGATACGAAATTATTTGCAGCCTTGTGGACGTATCTTACTGCGTATAAAATGACTACCAATTTCATATCGTTCCAATTGGTGTACGAGCAAGAGGCAATATTACCAATTTAACTGGAAGTTCCAAGTTAATGAATTGCATTAGATGAACGTCTTGGTGACAAGAAATCCTTCTAATATTGATTAGCCAATTGGAAAAATTGGATGAAGTAAGGGCTATGGCTCTTTTAACTATGGAAGTTATATAGTGCCGCCGTAAGAATTATTATGATAGTAAATTACGTCCTAAATCTTTTATGTCCAATAACCTAGTGCTTCTTTATAATAGTTGCTTTCACAATTTGGAGAAATTCTAGGTCCGTTGGCATGGACCGTATCGAATAATTGAAGGCTTTCCTAATGGTTTAGTTCAATTGGAAGATTTTATGGATATTCAATTTACTATCCAAATTAATAAAAATCAATTACGTCTTTATTTTATATAAACCCGAGATAATTTTTTAAAATTGGAAGGGAAGAAGGTATACCTGTTCATGATAGATTATCTTTATTAAAGGTGCATGATGGTTAGAGAAGATGGTTGATGGTCAATTTTGGGTCCTAATACAGATTAGTCATGCAAATTAGAAGTGATGTTGTGATACACTGCATTAAGAATTGTTAATTCAGACCCTGAGTAAAAAATTAGGAGCAGGGCATTTAGTGGAAGTTTTTGTTAGCATTCTGATTTTTAGCTTGGTTGTTTGAGTGTATGCTTATTGAAGTGTAGAGTTTTTTATAGTCAAAGAATAATAATTAATACGAGCAAGGAGTGCGTAGTAAGTATTACACAATGTCGATATAAAGGTCGAAGAGAATTGCGGACTGAGAGAAAAATGTCCAAAACATGAGAAGTAAGAATAACTTGCAATTGCTGACCCTAGTGGTGATCACTAACATGAAGCCAATGAAGTTGGAAATCTGTTGGTCTCCACAAAGACAGAGAGATTTTAGAAATGCACAAATATATGTATTTTTGCAAAGGTCAGATAACTTACCACCAATTGATATAGAACTGGTAGCAGAGTATATAGAAAATTATGACCCAGAGGATGGTTTGAGTGTAGTAAAGGAGAGAATAATTGGGATCAATGAGAATACCTTACAAAATGTATTACATCTATCAATAAGTGAGCTTGTGGT
The DNA here is from genome assembly GCA_036785485.1 of Physcomitrellopsis africana. Lineage (NCBI taxonomy): Eukaryota > Viridiplantae > Streptophyta > Bryopsida > Funariales > Funariaceae > Physcomitrellopsis > Physcomitrellopsis africana. The sequence goes on from JAWRVF010000266.1 coordinate 133,936, forward strand.
AGACATCGAGGTGTTCAGTGACTTCAAATTGAGAAGCTATTTCAAGAAAGATATGTCATCATTTGAGAAGAATCAAGGCTGGAAGGTGGCGGAGGCACTTACACCAGAGCTTGTGGAGTGGATGCGTTTTGTTCAAAAGCGATTAGGCTTGAACCAGCATACTACATACATGTCCAAATGCTTATTGTTTGCTACAATTGGAATACTTGAAGGCATGGTATTTAATTGGGCAGCCTTTGTAGCAACCCATATCCATGCAGAGATGGGAGCCAAGTGGAAAACGGATAAATACCCATCTTTGCTATGCTCCAATTATGTGCACTCCGTTATTGTATATACATTAAGTCAACCAATAGTGGAGAAAATTGTACCTTCTCCAATGCTAGAATTCTACAATTAGAGGCTCAAGTTCGAGAATTGGGAGTGGATAACGAAGATTTATCAGCCCAGTTAAAAAGCAAGCATGTGGATTTATCGAAGGAAGATGAGGACGTATCCTTAGAGCCAGATGTAGAAGAACTTCCTATGAAGAATCCAGGAGCATCTCATTCTAAAGAGTCAACTTTATAATTAAAAATTCTTTTTATCAATTATGTGTTAGTGAGGGTTCTGTACAATTAGGAGTGGAGCTATGTAGAATGGATAGGAATTTTATGATTTATGATACATAGTTTGTAGAATTAAAAATTAGGCAATAAGTTGATGAATGGTCAGTTTAGAAGGCAGAATGGATGAGGAAGTTAAAAAATGTAGTTATCATTGGTTGTGTAGCAATTAACATAGTGGGGGCTAAAGTGTGATAGTGCTGAGCCAAGGTAAGCTTGGTGCTACTTCTTATTTTTTTTTTGTGTTAGACTGTAGTAGAGAATCTGGATTTCATTTTGATTGATTGAACCATGTCAATCATGGAGTACAATAATAAAAACAAATAATTCAATTATGGTTGAATAACAAATTGTAATCGATTATTGGTTGAGTTTGGTGTAGCAAATTGGTAGCCGAAGATTGGATATATCGATGTAGTTTGATTGTGAGTAAGAATATTATGTCGTATTGATTGAAAGAATCAAGCGATGACAGAGATTTTTAGAGAGAGATGATTTGTTTTAGAAGAAGTTCTTAGTGAGAAGTTATTTCCGATTATTGGAGAATGTAGCAGGTGTAAGCAGTCTATTGAGATAGTGTAGCATTGCCGGATGTTGTTATGCGATTGGAAGAAGATAGCAGATTACAATAGGAGAATTTGTAGAAGATTGGATCACAAAGTTTATTCTTAGTTGCAGAGTAGCAGTATTGATTGACTGGTTGGCATTGTTTTTAAGTGTTTACGTATGCATTGGATTTTGATGTTCGAAGGCAGTTAGTTGTGTGACCCTAATACTCTAATTCAATGCGATTAGTCTTTTCCTGTATTTGAATCCTCCTTTATGGATTTATTCTAGGTAGTATTGATAGAGTAAGAAAAATGAGAGAACCATAAGAGTGTATATATAATATCAAAAATTAAGAATAGATAATATTCTTGATTAAGAATAGATAATTCCTTTCTTTTCATAAGGCATAAGCATATTAGAAGTTGTAGATTATCCACTTATAAATTGATATTATTTATATATATATATATTTTTTTGAATGAAAATAGATATCTTTTTTTTCTATTATATTATTATGGCAAAACTTGTTGAAATGAAGAGCACAATGGCTTAAATGCAAGAATAAATAAAAAAATTAATGCTTGCAATGTATCAATTCAACATACCACCACAAAGAGCTGCAAGATTAGTAGAAAATAAAGATATAGAGATTATTGGAGCTACTTCAATGTCTATACCAAGCCACATTATTTCACCTATGATGGAATACCATTTAAATATCAAAGAATCAAAAATTTGTTTGCTTGAAAAGTTTGATAGGATAAGATCTAAGTTTTGAAGATTCATCAATCAAGTACAACTAGTAATTGAACTTCAACCTCAAAGTTATTCAACTCAAAGATCACAAGTTAGGTTTATTGATATATTACTTTCAAATTTTGCTTTATTGTGGTTTTTATTTATTTTTGGATAATTTGATCAAATATTGGATAATTTGGAAGTATTTTTAGTAGAATTTTGATCTATATATAAAAAACATGATGTAATTTGTATTACAACCAATAAGATTCATATCTTATGACAAGGCAATTGATCAATGATATTATATACTTTACAATTTTAACAACTAGTAACTAATATTAAGTAGAATGATGTTACACTCATTAACCAATTTTCTTATGGATTATAATATAAGATAAAGAAATTGATGCTCAACTTATCTGATCTTCAAAAATTGAGTCAAATAATTGACTTTGTTGTAAAGTGTGATAATCAGCTTTTTGAATTTTGATATGAGAGTTGCACAAGGGAGCCTCAACGTTATTATGAAGCACTTGTGGCAAGTGCATCAAAATTAAACAGGCCTTGAAGAAATGGAAAAAATAGAGCTAGTTCCACAATTGTAGTATAAACAAGATTAAAATAAGACAAATTTAAAAACTATAATGTGAATAAGATTAATATAGAGCTAATTCTACACTGTAATATGAATTGGATTAAAATAAAATAAGATTTGATTAGAAAATATTCTAAAGAATCTTTGAAAAATCTTTAAAAAATAATTTAAGATATCTTGGAGTATTGATCAAAGAATCTTTAAAAAATATTTATAAAATCTTTAGGATATAAATCAAGATATCTCAAAATATTGATCGAAGAATTATTAAGATATCTTTGAAGAATCTTCAAGGAATAAATTAAGATATAAATCAAAATATCTTGAGATATAAATTAAAAAAAAAATTAAGATATAAATTAAGGTATTTTAAGATATTAATCAAAGAATCTTTAAAAAATATTTAAAATATAAATCAAAATATCTCAAGATATCAATCAAGGAATTTTAAAAAAATATTTAAAATATAAAATAAAATATATATTAGGATATTACAGGGTATCATCGATTATTGACCGGGTTGGCTTGGATTTAGGCTTGAAATAGACCTATGTAAACTTATAAAGTTTTGAAAGATGTGAAATATATAAAAATTTGGATTACTTCTGATTTCTTGGTTTCTTGTGGTTTTTCTAATTCTTTTTTTTCACCTAGTAGATAACCAAAATCCCATTGATTTTTTAAAGAGGGTTCTTTTTTTTTACAAAATTTTTGGTGCTTCTATCAAGAGATTCTTTAAGGCTATTAGGTATTCACATAATAGAAAAAATAAAAGAATCTAGTGTTGGTTTGAAATCTAGGAGTACTAATCCATATATTTTGAATGTACTTTCAAAATATATGGAAAAACAATCATAGTAGCAAATAAGGATGCAACACATTCAAATAGAAAAAAAGAATGTTACTAAGATTTTATAATTTATCATTAATCAAGCAAGGAGATTCAAAGATAGAAACATATCTAGGTATCTTAAAATCTATGTATGTGAAATAAAAATATTTCAAATTTCCTATAGAAGGATGTGATTAAATTTTATACTTGCTTGCATTTTTGAAGTCAAAGAAAAAGTCAAGGATTTATATAGAGATGATATAAATTCTTGGGATCAATATGAAAAAATTTTAAAAGGAGAATTTTTTGAAAAAAATTCAGAGAGGGTGATCAAGAGAATATTCTTAGAATGGATAGAACAACAATCTAAAAAGTAGATGGGTCCTAAGGAGTTACATAAGGAATTTGAAAGGAAGTTTTTTTAGCTTTTAATAATAAATAGATAATTAGTGGATGATAGGAAGATAGAGTTTTTCTTACAAGTACTTGATAGAAACTTATAGGATAATTTATTCCTAATTTTGATTAACAAAGGTGGAAGAACATGCCTTATTAATGATTAAAGACAAATTAAGGAGGATGTGGTAACAATCATAGAGCAAAGGAGGATAATTGTGGAATTAAGAATGGCTCTTATTCCAATTCCAATAGCTCTAATGGTTATTATTGATCTAATACTAGCTCCAAAAAAAAAAATTTCAATGATACTTTTAAAGAAGTTGTTCAAGATATGAGAGAATTTAAAGTCAAGTTCAATGAGTTGAAAAAAAAAAAAAGAGTAAGTTCTTTTAAATTTCCAACAGAAACAAAGAAATGAATAAAAAAAAATATATATTATGATAGTGCACACTATAACAAGAAAAATTACTTAGCTTATGAAGAGGATTTGAAGAAAGGGGTGATTTTCTTCAAGAAAAGTAAGATAAGATTTATTATAATTGGAGAACCTATTGAATTAAAATTTAGCAAAGGTAGAATGAAGAAACTTGTGCAATGCCACATTGGAAGTTCTAGCAATGCATCTATGATTAAAGAAGCAAGTGCATACCCCATTATTGTGGAGATGGAAAATGTGGAGGTTTCTATATTTTCTAGTAGGGAAGTTATGCTTAGAATTACACATATTATTAGAAAAAAGAGTAGATGGAATGATTGAGTTAATGCAAGAAGTATCAAAGCTTCTTTAGAAGTTAATGAAAAAAAATAAGATCTAAAATGCTATAATTGAGATTAAAAGAGATAGAGTTGCAAAAGAGAAGAAAACAAAGGAATCCAATAATAAATGGCAGAGCCAAAGATTGATAGACAAGAATCAAGATGAGCAGATTGCCACTTCAATGGGATCAAGGCCCTTTATATCCTATCTTACTCAGAATACCTTGATACCTAGACAAAAATGAAATAATCTTTGATGAAGATTTTATAAAAATTTGCAAATTCCAACAAATATTATACATCTTTGATTGATGATAATTGTTTCCACTCTATAATGATTTGTATCTTCTTTAGATCCATAGAAATTCTATTTTTAGAGGTAATATATCCCAAAAACTTGATTAATGGTTGATAAAAGGAACACTTCTTCAATTTCACATACAATCTAATTTTTCATAATTTTTCTAGTATCATACATACATGGTGTTTATATTCTTATTTGTTCTTAAAAAAGATCAAAATATCGTCTAAATAGATAACTACAAAGTCATCTAAGTATTCTCATTTGAGTCCCACCAATAGATCTTAATTGGTAGATTGGTTAAAAATATAGTCTTAAGTCATTTAATTATATAAATATAATGGTTAAAGAGTTTTTTTGACTATTTAAGTATTTATTAGAATTTAGAAATATTTATAAATATGAAAGTCTTATTAAAAGAAAAGTTACAAAAATGGAGTCTTGGTAAGTCTTGGAGGCAATTATTTTAGTTGATTAAGTATTTTTACTTATTATTAAGTATTAAGAGTTAGTTATTGAGACCAATGTCTACATTGGCCTTCTAACTACATGTATTACTTATTAAAAACCTATAAATATTACTTAGTAGGTAGAAGAAGCATGAGAAAGAAATCTCATATTTTTTTAATTATTTTTATAGAAAATAGGATTTTGAGTTGATTTTTATTGATTTTATTATCATAAAAAATTTCCAAGGTAGAATAAAATAGTCTTAAATTGATATTATCATCTCAAAAATATTATAGAGATTTTTATAATTTATTTATAATTTAGAATTTTTAGAGCAATTTTGAAGACTTTGGTAAATATGAGTTTTACCACCTTGGGAACCATTATGAAGAAATGGAGCAAGATTTGAAGGCCATACAAGGTTCCTAGGCTAATAGGGTGTTTTTGAACACTATGGTGAAGTCAAAAATGCAAAATTATTAGTTCTACTAGTATAAAATAGGAGGACCAGCAGCTAGTATAGTCCTTGTAGGAAGGGAGGTGCACAAGTCCCATATAGGTTGTGGCACCTTGGATGTAGGTAGGAGGATAAGACTAAGGCCTCGTAGCCCCTCTAGGACACCCATATATACTACTTGTGAGCCTTGGTGAGGTTCAAATCCATGATCTTGCAACAAGTTATCCTTGAGGTAAAAATTTCTACTTAATTTTTTCCATTATTTATCTTCTAATTTTGAATTATCATAATTTACTCATAGTAACTTAGATTTATATATTTTTTATATCATTGAAAAGAAAAAAGAAAATTATCTATTTAAAAATATAATTTTTAATTTTTATTTTTATTTTTTATTAGATAAAAATCTAGTGAACAGACTATGACTAGTTTTGTAGTGTGCAATTACTTAATTGCACATATTTTACTTGTTTTGTATTGTTCTTCTCCTTCATTGTTGTTTATTGCTCCTTATACTTCACACCACAATTTATAAGCAACTCTTAATTGAGGCCACCTTATAACTTGGGTTGAGGAGTGAATTTTACCCTCACATAAATGGCGCATTTGTCGGGAGGTGGTGCTTCTAAATGTGTGTGTAAATGTGGAGTTAATATGTTGTAATTCACATTTCGTTTGGTCTTTTTGAGTAAGAAGTTCAAAGTTAATCTTCATCATTGGTAAGTTTTCTACATCTCTTCTTTATTAGTGTATACAAAGCTTTTCAAGTTTTGAATTCATAAATTATTCAAAAAAAATTTCATTATTGAGTGCATGTTGATTTGCTCACAGATTTTCATCAATCAGTTTTTTTTTTATTACATATTTTAAGTTGAAACTTTTTATGTTGGTGTATCTTGATATTAGCTTTTCAATGAATTATTGCACGTTCATTTTGGACTTGATTTGAATTTGTAGTGAATTTTAGACTAGGAAGTGGTTCATTGCCTTGGCAATTTCATGTACCTCATGTTTGGAAAGGCATTTCTTAGTGCATGGTGACTATTTAATAGTGGAATATTTGGTGTATAAGCACTTTGAAGTTAAGATTGTAGTGGTGCAAATTTCAATGCTATTGAACAAGAAGTGAATTTTTGGCGATTTTTGGAGTAGAGAGAGGTTTCTGCTTTAAGTGGAATACAATTGAGGTTAGTGATTTCTATCTCTTCAATCATTTACATTGTTGATTTTATGTAATACTTTTGATTGTTGTGTTTTAAATCTTATCTTAATTATATTTAATTATAATAAAAATAAAAAAAAATAAAAAAAAAATAAAGTAAAATAAACAAACATTAAAAAAAAAAAAAAAAAAAAAAAAGTAAGAAAATAAAAAATAATAATAATAATAATAATAATAAAAAATAAAACTAATAATAATAATATTAATAATATAAAATAATAATAATATTAATAATATAAAATAATAATAATAATAATAATATCATTAAATTAAAATAATTATTTTATAATTATTTTATAATTATTTTATTAATATTTTAATATTATATTAATTTTTATTTCGACTTTTATTTTAACTTTTGTTTTATTTTACATTATTTTATTTTATTTTTCTTTTCTATGTTTACTTTAATTATATTTATTATATTATATTTTATTTTTACTTATCTTTTTATCTTTATCTTTCTTATTTAATGATTACTATTACTTTTTTATACAAATATTGTTTTTCTTTCTTATTATTTTATTTATATACATAATTAATATTTTATATTGATATAAGTTTAATATGTTTTTATTAATTTATTAATTTATTTTTATATAATATCTTTACTTCTAACTTGAAATAATATTTGGTTAGTTTAGTATTAGTGTAGTATTATTTGGTGATTCTCTTTAGATTGGTTGTCACTTTGGAAGCATAAAGAGTAGAGTTCAAGTATAACTTCAATTCTAAGACTAACCTTGGTAAGTTCCAAACCTTAGCTTTTCAATTATTTAAAATTTTAGATAAAAGCAAGGAAGGAGTACAGCTAGGAAAAATTTGGTGGATTTCAAACTTTAGCTTTTCAATTTATTTGAAATTTTAGACAAAAACAAGGAAGGAGCACGGCTAGAAGAAACTTGGTGGGTTCTAAACCTTAGCTCTTTCTTTAAATTGAAATTTTAGGTACACTTAGGAAGGAGCACGGCGGGACTTGCTATCCCATAGGTAACATCTAAAACCATTCTATCACCTTAAATTTATGTATTATAATGTTATTACCTTTAAAATTACAAGGGACATTAATTCCACTTAACCTTCCGAGATTTAATGGATCTATCAATGAAGATCTAGTAGCCCACGTAAAAAGGTTTGTAAAGGTACTTATCATCAGTTTAATAACCAATCACGGTTACTATTTAATATAGTTTCCAACAACCTTAATAGATTCCGCATATGCTTGATATACATCTCATGTAGAGGGGGTATTCACCAAATGGGAACAACTCCTAACAGCAGTCCTTCGTCAATATAAGCCTATAATTTGTCAACAACAAGTCCTTTTAGCCTTGACAAATATTAGACAAGGCCCTTCAGAAGACATTATCTCATATGTGAGGCAATTCCAGATAGTATATACTCGATATGTTGATAATTTGTTAAACGAGGATACCATAAGGCACTACTTTATCCAAGGTTTTGCCATGCCTTCTACAATTCGAGCTATTTTAAACAAGAGACCTAAAGATTTAGAAGGAGCCATTCAAGCCGCTTTAGAAGTAGAGATTATTGATAAGAAAAATGATCATATGCTTAGAAGGGCAAAAGAACCAATATCCACCTTTATACCTTTGTAACATCGACCTGTAGAATTCCATCAACCTCTAGCTTTAAGCTATTCACAACCTTCTACATTTTCCTTGCCAATGAGAAATCCGACATCTTTAGCTATGCAATCTACACATGATCAAGCTCAATCTAAAATCTTTATGATAATAGATTGGAAGAATTTAAAAGTGAAGTACAGCAAGCCAATGAGGTGTTCAAAAATGAGATGATGAATACTATGAAAGCCATTAGTGAACAAATATCTTGCCTTGTCAAAAATCAAATTCCAAATATAGAAGCTAGATATCATGAATCAGGAATTCATACCTGTGGATTATGGTGTACAAATTGTAGACAAGTAAACCACACGGTGTCGGGGTAGAGATAATTTGCCTTAAGAAAGCGCTGGGCTCCTAGCTGTCACTAATTTCTCAATCAAGCTTCAAAAATGAGGAAAACTCAAAGTTTATATATATATATTTTTTCCTTTTGAGAAATTACATCAAATACATAAGCCTCAAGTAACTAACAACATCCAAAGTGTGATAAAATCCTCTAAAACCTTATATATCTTTATGAGGAAATTTTCCCGAACTTCAACATCTCATATCTCCTGATCCGACTGTCCAAACATGATAAAATTTTACATGAAGTACTGATGGATTTTCATCAACCTCTACAACAATTTTCAACTACAAATTCATTGCAGATCTTGAGATATCTTGAAAACCCTAAAAGCCGCTTCAAACCCTTGTCTTTTTACACCCGCATACAAATTTCTTCATATCTCACAAATTATAAGCTCAAATTCCATGAAATTTGTATGTATAGCTTTTTAACACAAAATGTCACATTCTCCAAGAAGTTTGAGCCAAAATTTCGTCTGAAAACTCAAGTTATGGCTCAAAGCATAACTATTAACAACACGGTGTGCTTACTGCCTTGGAATTGAATGCGCTGTCTTCAACTCTTCATATCTCCTTTGTCTAAATTCAAAACTTAAGAATTCCTTCGCAATAGACGTAGATCTTAAAATCACCTTTCCAATTGCACCGTCCGATCTCCAAAAGCCTCCGTACAACTCTGCAAAATCTCAAAAGAGTAACAGTATATATGAAATCCACTCTTTAACTTTGAACAAGTATAAATTCTTCATCCTAATTGCAAATCGCCTAAAATTTCCTCTCAAACTATACCCAAAATCCTAAACTTTACAACCCTCCCTCTGAAATTGCAAATCCCCTTTTGAAGTCGCCGAAAACCCCTGTTAAGGTCGCGGGCAGCCTCCTCAAAGCCCATTGGGCATGGTATTCGACCAATAGGGATGGAGTTCCTTATTCCTTGCTTTCATCCGACCATGGCTTGATTTCATCCCTCCCAATTAGCCTCTTACTAGCTTAAATTTTCATCCTTAAGTCCCCACCTTCTCTCAAGGCTTCATATTAAACATTTAGATCTTATAATTTTTAAATACCCTAATTAAAATAAGTAAAATAAAATAAAATAAAGTTTCTTCTATCAACCATTTTTAATTTAACTTACTAACCATTCTAACACACATTTAGATTCATAAACATATAATATATTTTAACTAGTTTTTATATATTGTAAGTAATTACAGTACGACAACGGTACAATTTTGTCCACAATTCCTACAACAACAACTTAGAGAAAAAAACCAAGTCCAATCGTATAAGCCTCCTCATCAATTGAAACAAATAGGATCTAATTTTTGTTTAATTCAAAGAAATAAATATGACACCTTGTCCTACTCGTGGAAAGCCACATCAAGTAGGTCAATGTTGGATTGAATATAGAGTTGTATGCTCTAATTGTGGAGATTCTCATCCTACGGATTATTGTAGAAGATCCAACCAAATCATTCCTTCAACTTCTTTCTCAAAGAATTATGGTAATCAAGTTGGAGGAAATATATGAAGAGTTAGATTTGCAGATCCTATTGTTATACAAAGTCCATCAAATATATATTATGACCTTTCAAACAATGGTCAAAATCATCACCCTTCAACAATAGTTGAAAGCAATCTTGGGACATTGCAAGGATCTGTAGCATATATCTAAAACCAAAATCAAAATCAACAGCCACAAACTTCTTAGGACGTTAGATATCTAGTAGCTCAACTTGAGGTACTTTCTACATCAAATTTATCATCTCCTCAATCCCACTTAGTGTAAGTAGACAACAAAGAGATCTTCAAGGAGAATGCATATTTAACTTCTTTGATTGTAACCAGAAGTATGAATGCCAAAAAACTAATAGATTTAGCATAACTTGAAGAAGATGAGGTATCTATAGATACTTCAAAAGAATCACCCAAATTTGAAGAATTGTCAAAAATTACTCAAGATATAGCTAAAAAATTACAAGACAAACAACCTTCTTCTGTAGTTGAACCTAATGAAGAAAAATACCAATTTGTAGGCAAGGAAGGACCTTTGATTCCTAGTACCTATTTGAAACAACCAACAACTAATAGAACCTTCAATCCTGCAAAACCTTATGACGTATGGCAAGATCTTTGTAGAGCTAGAGCTAACATTTGTTTTGGACAATTGCTTCAAGTAGCACCAAATATCAAAAAAGACCTCAAGAAAGGAGTAATATTACAAAGGAAAATTAAGAACATAGAAGGAATAGCTCGAATTGAAGTTGATGATCTAGAAGAGAATATCACCTTGGAAGAAGAGAATGACAATAGAGAATATGAACCTGTTGAGATAGATGTAGAAATTGTGGATAAAATAATTTCTAAGGTCATAATAGATGATAGAAGTAGCATCAATATTATGCCTAAATCCACTATAAACAAATTGGGATTAAAAATCACTCACAAGGCAATTATGATGGTCAGATTAGCTGATCAAAGACCTTTTCAACCTCTAGGTCAAATTCGTGACCTCCGTTGTCGCGTGGCATGAACTTCTATCTAGGAATACACCGGGTACCTAGCTGTAGAGAATTTTACTTAATATTTATTGGCTAAACTCTAATGAGTTATTTGTCCTTAATAAGAAGGACAAATACACACGATAATATAAAAAAAAGGTTTTGTATGATTAAAATCTCTTATTTTTAAGTAGGATTGTACATAAGTTTTCTCTATGATATGTAGAAAATCCTTAAAAACCATTTAAAGACTCATCTATATATCAAAATCATATCATGGCTCTATACATCCACCTTTTACACCTCCATGAAGTCTTGGCTCCCAAAAACACCTTTAGTATGCACAAAAGTCCAAATTTGCAACAAAAACCCTTAAAAGTATATTTTCCCGCAAAAGTTTTTCTTCCTAAACTTAAGAAAATCATATCTTCTGATCTAGCCATTCAATTCTCTTCAAACTTTCAGGCAAGGTAGAATTCACCTTTAAGCTTTACCACAAAAAAATTAAACTACAAATATACTTCTGATCGTTCGATATCTCAAAACCCCTAGCAGGTGCTTAAAACCCTAGCTCAGAGACACCCGAGCACTATTTTCTCTATATCTCACAAACCCAAAACCCTAATGCCACAAAAATTTTGCACATAGTCTTGTGACATAAACATATATACTCTTGAAAATTTTGAGCCAAAAATCTATTAATTTGACTAAGATATAGCTCAAAATGTAACCGCTACTTAAGCAAAGTCACTTACTGCCTTTAGCTTATAAGCACTGACTTCAACTCGCAATATCTCCTTGATCCTAGCTTGGATTTTATTAAAATGTACATGAAAAGTATAGCCAAGAAAGTGCGCTTTCCAACCTTAGTCGCCAATCTTTGATTGCTCTCTGTATGCGCGAGATATACTCAAAAGAGTGACAGTAGGTCTAAAATTGACACCCTAACTTTGAGCGCCTATAACTTCTTCATTAAAAGTCCAAATCATGCAAGATTTGCACCTAAACCATACCCAAAAACCTAAACCTGATGACCCAGGCCTCTGATGTTCGACTCCCCCCCAAAAACAAACCCTAACTCCTAATAAACCCTCGGGCAGCCTCCTTGAAGCCCATTGGGTATGATTTTTGGCCAATTAGAATAGAGATTTCTATCATCTACCTCTATTCATCCACATGGATGGCCAAACTACCCTTTTTACACTAAAAACCCTTTTCTAACCCTTCTTCTTATAAGATTTACATACTTGGTGCTTTAAGCACCAAATAAAAGAAGTAAACTAAGATCTTAAGGATCACCAATGTCCAACAAAGGTGACTTAAGATATATACAAGTTACTATCAATATAAAATTAACTTCAAAAGTCACTACTAAAAAGAAAATAAGATTGTATAAACCTTAATAATAATCCTTTTAATAGATCCTTTCTAAACTAGCAACCTAATCACATCCTATAATCAATAAAATCCACTCATATGACTTTCATTAGCTATGTAGTAAATTGTACATTAAATATACATGTACAATTTTTTTTTCACATAGTAGCCGAACCACAATACGACACCGTATGTGAGCACGAGGTGTAGATTATGTGGTATCATTTTATATGATACGGTGTCATGTAGTAATACGACCACTAGATAAAAGAGGGAAGGAGTGATCATATTATAGAAGAGCTCAAATGAAAATATTAGAGAAAATTATCTTAGAAAAATAGATAATAGACAAGGAGGTAGTAAAAATTAAAAGGTGCTAATACTGCCTTTTATAAAAAAAAATTCTACTTACTTTGTATAGCCATAAATATAGTAAAACAAAATAGATTAGAAAGATAATTGGTATAGGCATGTTTAGAAAGGAGTTAAGAGTAGGTTTTAGAGAAATTTACCTCAAAATTATAAGAGTTGATACCCGGAGAGGGCCGGTTAAGAACCTGGGCCGAAACCAGACCCCAGGGCACAGAACCGCGTGCCAACGGCGAATGGAGAAGTTTTTTGCAGATCGAAGAGTGGGGTTAGAAGGCAGACTTGAGGAAGTCTGTATGTTTTTTTGGTTTTGAATGATTTGGATAAAAATTGAATTTGTAAGAGCTTTGCAAAGTCAGAGTTGTTTTGGGAGACTTTAGAGTTTGTGAAGTATATTGGAGTTTATATTTTTGAGGATTTTGTGAGATTGGTTAGAGATCGTCCAGTGAAATTTTGTGGGTTTGTGCATAAGGCTGTGCTTGTAAGGTGCTATGAATTTGAGATTGATCTAACAGTTCAATCAAAGATTATTAAAGTTTATGTGGGTTGGGGTCTCTGGAATTGGATTTTAAAGGTCAGTTAGGGTTTTGCAAATTTTGAGCAATCTATCAGTTGGATTGGGGTGAAATTTATGCATGTGTGTAGAAGACTTAATTTCCTACATGTATGTGAAATTTGGAAGCAATTGAAGGGTGCAAATAGGAGGTTTAGGCACTGGAATATTGGTGTGAAGATTGGAGAAGGAGGCCGGCTGTTACCCGAGCAAATTTGTAAGTTTTTCTTCTTTTTGGTAAGTTGGATCTTCTTCAAACTTGGTGTGTGTTGTTAACTTAATTGTTAAGGTGTATGAAAAATTTCAATCGAGATCAACGGTTTGTTTGGTAGTTATTGTGGTTCTAAAACTGCCTTAGAAATTGCTTAGGGCTTGGTTGAATTTAGGATTTAAGATTTTACTAGGGTTTGAGTAGGATTTGGATTTAGGGTTTAGTTAGGCTTTCATTAGGGTTAGGGTTTGACCAGGGTTTGACTTAGGATTTTATTAGGGTTTGATCAAGGTTTGACTAGGGTTTGATTAGGATTTGGATTTAGGATTTCATTAGGGTTTCATTAGGATTAGGGTCTGATCAGGGTTTGATTTAGGGTTTGATTAGGTTTTGACTTAGGATTTGATTAGAATTTGACTAGGATTTGATCAGGGTTTGACTTAGGGTTTGACTAGGATTTGACTAGGGTTTGACTAGGATTTGACTTAGGATTTGACTAGGATTTGACTAGGATTTGACCAGGATTTGACTTAAGATTTGACTAGGATTTGACCAAGGTTTGACTTAGGGTTTGACTAGGGTTTGACTTAGGATTTAGTTAGGATTTCATTAGGGTTAGGATTTGATCAGGGTTTGACTTAGGGTTGGATTAGGATTTGATCAAGGTTTGACTTAGGGTTTGACTAAGGTTTGAATAAGATATGATTTAGGATTTTAAGATTCTATTTTAAGTATTTTCTAAATTTAGTATTTTATATATTATTTTCTAGTATGATTATTGTATGACTCATTTATTCTTTTTTTATAATTTCTTTAAGATTAAATCAAGCTGAATAATATTGTTAAGATTTAATAGAAGTTATTTAGGATTCTATTAGAATTGTTAGGATTTTGTTGTGGCGTATTTCCTTTTTATCTTCCACAGCCAGGTGCCCAGAGCATTCTCAAGCAAGACTTCACGTATTACGACAACGATTATGTAAAGAAGCAGATAGTTACCCTCTCTTGTTAGGAAGAAGATGGTTGAGGCAATGTAAAGGAGGAACAAACTGGAGGGCTTCTAAGCCTTATTTTACTTTTGGACCTTCAGATAATCATACAACAACCATAGTATCTAGTCACTTTAGACTCCAAGTCATGGTTCTATTAGAAAAACCACCAATATCTAATGAAGCCAAGCAAAGTAGTTTTATCCAATCCAATTCAACATCAACTATATCACCCATAAAATGTATTGGCCCTAGGTTATATGAATATGAAGATGATGGTAATTTCGCCAAATGGTTAGAAAAAAATCCTTATGAAGAAGAAGACATTCATATTTGATTTGTAGAATTTCAAGCCTCATCCTTAGACATAGCTATTGACAAAAGATTGGATGTTTTTTAATCTTTGGAAGAACAATTAGAGCCTTTAAAAAGCTTAGTGGGAATCAAAGATTGCAGCCAACATATAAGAACTTCTCAAAGAAGAAAAAAGGAGATCTTTGATAAAAATAAATAAATAAAAAATAAATAAAAATAAATAAAAAAGACATCTACTTCCTCTAGGAATGTGGGTGATGGTTCAAGATGCTAGGAAATTAGATTTTCTAGCTAAGTTTGATGTACTTTGGATAAGACCATATATTATCAAAGAAGTCTTTGATA
The DNA here is from genome assembly GCA_036785485.1 of Physcomitrellopsis africana. Lineage (NCBI taxonomy): Eukaryota > Viridiplantae > Streptophyta > Bryopsida > Funariales > Funariaceae > Physcomitrellopsis > Physcomitrellopsis africana. Next base: position 149,500 of record JAWRVF010000266.1, read on the forward strand.
ATACCTCAGTCAAACTTAAAACGTTAGATGGAAAAGACTTTCTTATATGAACTAATGAAAGTTGTTGTAAAGAATATAAAGTGTGAACATTCGTTAAAACATCAATGTACCTTGTCATTTACATAGTAATTTTATGTCCATCTTAATAGAATATAGGTATTGAGTTAATAACTAAGCAAGACATTGCTAAATGTAGAACCATGACAAGTTGATAACAACCAAATGCCTTTCTGTTTTAGGTCAAAGTCTTAGTATTTTTTTTCTCTTTAATTCTACTTTTTTTTATAGATTATAATATCAAAGTTATAAGTCTTCTATCATTTTCTTTATAGACCATGTCAAAGGTAAGAATTGGATTCTTTATTTTCTTACAAATAGTCCCAAATGGTCGCCATATGTGAGTCCCACCAATGGATCTTAATTGGTGGATTGATTAAAAATATAATCTTAAGTCATTTAATTATATAAAAATAATGGTTAAAGAGTCTTTTTGATTATTTAAGTATTTATTAGAAATACTTAAATATTTATAAATACTTCTAAATTCTAATAAATACTTCTAAATTTATAAATACTTCTAAATTCTAATAAATCTATATTGGCCTTCTAACTACATGTATTACTTATTAAAAACCTATAAATATTACTTAGTAGGTAGAAGAAGCATGAGAAAGAAATCTCATATTTTTTAAATTATTTTTATAGAAAATAGGATTTTGAGTTGATTTTTATTGATTTTATTATTATAAAAAATTTCCAAGGTAGAATAAAATAGTTTTAAATTGATATTATCATCTCAAAAATATTATAGAGATTTTTATAATTTATTTATAATTTAGAATTTTTAGAGCAATTTTGAAGACTTTGGTAAATATGAGTTTTACCACCTTGGGAACCATTATGAAGAAATGGAGCAAGATTTGAAGGCCATACAAGGTTCCTAGGCTAATAGGGTGTTTTTGAACACTATGGTGAAGTCAAAAATGCAAAATTATTAGTTCTACTAGTATAAAATAGGAGGACCAGCAGCTAGTATAGTCCTTGTAGGAAGGGAGGTGCACAAGTCCCATATAGGTTGTGGCACCTTGGATGTAGGTAGGAGGATAAGACTAAGGCCTCATAGCCCCTCTAGGACACCCATATATACTACTTGTGAGCCTTGGTGAGGTTCAAATCCATGATCTTGCAACAAGTTATCCTTGAGGTAAAAATTTCTACTTAATTTTTTCCATTATTTATCTTCTAATTTTGAATTATCATAATTTACTCATAGTAACTTAGATTTATATATTTTTTATATCATTGAAAAGAAAAAAGAAAATTATCTATTTAAAAATATAATTTTTACTTTTTATTTTTATTTTTTATTAGATAAAAATCTAGTGAACAGACTATGACTAGTTTTGTAGTGTGCAATTACTTAATTGCACATATTTTATTTGTTTTGTATTGTTCTTCTCCTTTATTGTTGTTTATTGCTCCTTATACTTCACACCACAATTTATAAGCAACTCTTAATTGAGGCCACCTTATAACTTGAGTTGAGAAATGAATTTTATCTTCATATCTCACAAGATATCTTTCATCATATATTGAAAGATTATAGGTGTATTTATAAGACTGAAAGGCATAATATTATATTCAAAATGTCAGTTTCTTATATGAAATGTTGTCTTCTATTGGTCTCCTTTTTTTATTCTGACTAGGTTGTAGGGGCCTCTCAAATCAATCTTTGTAAAAATCTTTGCTTGTCCTAGTTATTCCAATAATTCTAAGATTAATAGTAATGGATAGCAATTTTTTATAGTTATATTTTTCAGGCCTCAATAATCTATACATATACATAAAGAACCATCTTTCTTCTTCACAAACAAAATAGGAGCTTCCGCACATGATTTGAAATGTCTAATAAAATTCTTAGCTAGATTTTCATCAATATATTCTTACAAGGCTATAAGCTCCGTTTGTGAGAGATTATAAATTGAACCAAATAGAAGTTGAGCTCCATCTTGTAATTCAATTGCATAATCATAAAGATGGTATTCTAATAACATGTCTGCTTTTTTTTTTTTGAATACGTCTTCAAAATCATCGTATTAACTAGGAATATCTTGTTACATTTGCTCCGTTGGATCTTTCATTAGGATAGTATACAATGCAAATGCAATTCTTTTTTTTATTGTGTGTATAAATGCTTTAGTTCTAAGAAATGAAGAAATACCTCCTTTCTTCTTTTGATATTTGAATCTTGAAGATATCTTTTGTAAATTCTAATTAATATCAGAATTATGTAATTCAAATTAAGGGAGTCAAATGACAATAGGATTTGTTGAATGTCAAATGATGTTGGAGACAATGTGTGATACTTGATCTCATAGTACTACTTTCAATGGTTGGATTTCTTCAATAACATCCCTTCATGCTAGGTTTTATCCATCAATGATCTGAAGGAGTATAGTGTTGTATTATAACACATTTATATAGTAAAAAATATAAATAAGAATGATTTCTATTTAATATTTAATTATCTTGGTTCAATAGGAACTTAAGATACTTAAAAAAAGGTTTATGAAAGCCTCTTAAATTATTTTTTTATTTTAATAGCTAATAAATAAAAGTTAGTTATTAAATTTTTCTTCTAGGTTATAGAAATTCTTTTACTACTTTTAAAAATCCATAAGTTAATAAAAATAGGATAGAAGAGATAAATTTTAATATGATTGATATTAGATTCAAATTGAAGATATGTTTAAGCTTAAAAATCTTTAGAATAAGTTAGATTGATACCCAAGGGTTGATTGTATATGAGACAAGGTTGAAATCAGACCTCTAGCCACAAAAATAGCCACCAAGGGCAAGGTATTAGATCATTTAGAGATTAGCAATTAGAATTGGAGAGTTAGCTTCAAGCTCGTTATAGAAATATTAAAATTGTTTCTATAGGATTTGAGAGGACTTAGCAAATGCTATCTAAAATCAAGATTTGTATAGGAGATTAAGTTTTTATGCAATAAAGTTAGGATTGGTACTCTCGACTATTATGTGCAATCAAAGTGATATTTATAATTGAAATTTTGATAATATGTAGATAATTGAATGTGATAAGTTTGAATAAAAATTTGTAACAATGTAATAATACAATCAGAATTTATTTGATCTTTAGTATGAATAGGTACTAGAAATTGGTAATTTAGGATTGTTTATGGTTTTTGCAATATCTAAAGATCTATTAGTCAAATCAAGGTGAAATTTGGCATAGTATTAGAAAACTTTAAGAAAAAGCTTCACATCAATTCTTAGCTAAAGTTAATAGTTGGAAAAAGAAAAATTCCTATTGGGTTATATGTATCAACTTTCAAATTGGCAGTTGAGTGACATTAGTGTGGTTTTTGGTTAATTTTCAATAGTTTCTAAATTGAATTAGGTTGAAACTTTCTAAACATATTGAAGACTTATATTTGCATTTGTATAGAAAATTTCACACCAAGTTGATGGTCAGATTAAGAGTTATAGCTTATTAAATTTTACTTACTAAGGTTAAGACTTACAAGGAAAAATCTAAGTTGCTTAATTGTGACAAATAACAAAGTAATTGGATTTTATATGTAGTTAAAGTTACAAAGAAGAGTATATTTAAGCACTTTGTATTAAATTAAGCATTCTAAAATTGAAATTCAAATCATATTCTTCTTTTATGGATGAAACTTATTAAAGGTTCTTGAAGATTTGTGAATTATAACCTCACCTTCTACAGCTAGGTTTCTAATGCATTTTCAAATAGAAGAATATATAATACAATATTGCCTATTTCTCTCAATCAAATAATCTTTTGCTACAAACTATAAATCTCTTGCTTAGCTTCTTCAAATACTTGCTCTATTTGCGGTTCTTTTTTTGGATTGCAAAAGAATATCATTTTTTTTCATATAGTATCCAAAAGAGCTCAAAGATCTATAAGAGTTGCCATTCTATTCTTTATTTGTAAAGATGTACCTCTATTAATCTATTCTACTTCTATATTAATAAATAAAAAATTAATAAGTCATCAATATAGTATTTTTTATATTAAAAAAGAATATTTCTAAACAATGTTAATTTAAAGGAGGGTAATCTATAACCTTTAAAGTGCAATGATATATTTTAAAAAAGAGATAATCTATTGTTTCCAAAGAAAGATCAAACTACAACAAATAAGCATATCAGTTTAAAGGGGGGTAGTCCGTATTCCTTTAGAATACAATAGTATCTTAAAGAGGGATAATCCACTCTTTATTAAGAGATCAAAGCTTTGATATGATTACATAAATAGTCTTACCAAACTATTAGGGATGCAAGATAGTAGGTTAAGAAAGAGACAAAGAAAAGATTACAAAACTAGAATGATTTTCAAAACAAAGAAGTAGATGGGCAAGAATAAAGAATTAGATAATTAACAAGAATAAAGAAGTAGATTAATATCAAGAAACAAGGCAATACTTTGGATTATTCTAAGACTTATATTGGCAAGACTGAGGTGCACCTTGGTCTTGCCTTTTATTTATATTACAAGGCCTATATCTTATTGAATCTTCTAAGAATATCTTAAAAGATTTTAGAAGACTGAGGAAGATTCTAAAAGACTAAGACAAGTTCAAGAGGACTAAAAAAGATTCTAAAAGATTCTAGAAGGCTATGGGAGGATCTAAAAGATTGAAGAAGGTTCTAAAAGATTCTAAAAGATTATAGAAGATTCTTTGAAGATTAAAGAAGGTTTTAGAAGATTTTAGAAAATTTTAAAAAACCATAGAAGATTCTAGATGACTACAAAAGGTTCTAAAAGACTATAAAAAGTTCTAGAATGTGATGACTTAAAGTATGTCCATGACAATTTGAAGTGATGAATTTATTTTTGAAATGATTGATGAAGATAACTTAGAAAAAGATTTAGATAGTGTTTTAAAGAGCTTAAAAGGCTTGATGATTGGAGAAGATTTGAGTGAATATGAAGGAATAATTATAGATTTACGTTCAAAGGAATTATATGAGGGAATTAGAGAATTTATTTCTAAGTTGAAGATAGTTAAAGATTGAGGGATTAAATAAGAAGTAAGGATTAATATCAAATACAAGATTGTAGCTAAGAAGATAAAACCAATTGATGCTCAATTGCCTTCTAATTTTTTAGAACATATTGAAATGAAAACAAAAAAACCAACTTTTAGGAAAATGAAGAAAATTGGTCATATATTTATTCAAGAATCATTGAATAAGTTGAAGATTGGAGGAAATCAATTCTTGATTGAAGAAGAGAGGATGAAGTTTTTAATGATGATATCTAGACATAATAAGGATTTTATCTTTATACCAAAAGAAATTAATTGTATTGATCCAAGTATGATTACATCTATGGTTATTTTTACAATGCCTCATGTGTTATAAGATTTAAAGCCGATTCTTGTGCTAAGAGGTTTATTTCCAAAGTTGGTAGAATTATTAAAAAAAAAAAGGTGAAAATGGAGATTCTTGAATTGTCTGTTGCACTTTGTTTCAACCATTGATTTACTATACCTAAGAAGTCTTGAGCATTAAGGTTTATACAAAATGTACAATCAGCTAATAAAATTATTATTAGAAACATAGATATTGAATTAGTTATAGATGAAATAATTGAGACATTTATAAGCAACTCTATCTATTCTATTAGAGATTTGTATTCAAGATATGATTTGAATACAGGGAGAGACTATCCGCATTGAGTTAAACTGTTAGGGTCATACAACTAACCACCTTCTGAACATTAGAGTCCAATGTACATGTATACGCTTTTAAAATAATACCGTCCACTCTATTGGTTCTATTATTTCACAATTAAAGATAAACTTCATGACACAATCCTCCACCAATTCTCCTACTATAATCTGTTGTCTTTTTTTGAGCTCATAACAACAACCGGTAATGTTGCACCATTTCCATAGACTACATACATCAGCTTCACTCCCCAATCATTGGAAATAATTCCTCACCAAGAACGTCTTTCAAAACAAATTGTTTCTTCAATATTCTCCTTCACCACTCAACTCTCACAGTCAATACGACATAACACTCTCATCCACAATCAAACTACATTGACATATCTAATCTTCGACCTCCAATTTGCCACAACAAACTCAAGCATCAAACAATTATAATTTCTTACTCATCCACATATATAAATTTTTTTGTTTTATTATTGTACTTCATTATTGATATGGTATAACCCATCGGAATAGAATCTGGATCCTCCACTATAGTCTAACAAAAAAAAAAAAAAGAGGTAGCACCAAGCTTATCCCGACTCAAGACTATCACAGTCTAGCCCCGACTCCTTCATACCAAATCAATTTATACTTATCCCATCTATGTTAACTGCTACACAACCAATGATAACTATTTTTTCTAACTTCCTCATCCATTTTGCCTTCTAAACTGGCCATTCATCGGCTTCTTGCCTATTCTTAATACTACAAACTATGTATTGTAAATCTTAAAATTCCTACCCATTCTACATGGCCCCACTCCTAATTGTGCAAGGCCCTCACAAACACAAAATTGGTAAAAAAAACTTTTATTATGAAGCAGGCTCTTGGGAGTGGAACGTTTCTGGATTCTTCATAGGAGGTTCCTCTACATCTGGCTCTAATGGTACATCCTTATCCTCCTACGATAAATCCACATGGTTACTCTTTAATAGTGCTGATAAATCTTCATTATCCGCTACCAATTCCCAAAGTTGAGCCTCCAATTGTAAAATCCTGGCATCTTTCGCCTTTAATTGGCACTCTTGTTGCTTTATCTTCTCCTCTAGTTCACTAATATTCGAAACTAGTAGAACAAATATTTGTGGCCAAACGACATTGGCCAAATTGCCTTCCAATTTTTCCACTTCACCCTTCAATGTACCAGTTTCTGCCTGCAGCTTATCCGTTCCAATTCTGTATTGGTTTCCCAATTTTATCTTTTCTTGTTCCAATTTTGCTACTTTTTAACGTTCTGCATGCATGTGGCACTTCAATGCTTTGTGTTCCAAATCCCATATCCTGCAATTTTCTATTAATTCTTATTTTTGGCCATTCAGGATTCTTTGAGTGCAATTTTTATCATTCGTCCAATTTTTCTTTTCCTCTGCTAACTTCTGTTCCAATGCCAACTTGAATTCACGACTTTGCCCTAATAAGGTGACCTTATTCCACAATTTGGCAGCTTCTCTCGATTATCTCCTTCCTGCTTGACTCCAGTTGTTGTCTTAGATTTCCTTGCAATTGACTCATGATAAGCTGCAATTGGAGAATTTGACCTAATATTACTTCCGTGAGGTTCCCTCCTTCTAGTATTCCGGTACTCAAAATTGGAGCCTCAGCCATCCTCTCAATTACTGCACAAATTATAGCTTGCCCTAATGTAGTCTCTGAGATAGCCTCCAATTAAACACCATGCTATCTGATCTTCGCAAAAAAATGTTCATCTGTGCATTTCTAAAATCTCTCTGCCTTTGTGGGGACCAACAAATTTCCAACTTCATTGGCTTCATATTGGTGATCACCACTAAGGACGGCGATTCAAATTATTCTCTTCTCTGTCTGCACCTCTCTTCAACCTTTCCATCGACATTGTATAATGTTGACTACGTACTCTTTGCTTGTACTAATTGTTACTTTCTAACTGCAAAAAATTCTACACTCCAATAAGCATACACTCGAACAACCAAGCTTAAAACAAAATGCTAATGAAAACTCCCACTAAGTGCCTCACTCCTAATCTTTTACTTGGGGTCTGAATCAACAATCTTTAATCGAGTGTATCAAATCATTACTTCCAATTTGCTTGACTAGTCCGTATTAGGACCTAAAATTGACCATCAGTTGTCTTTTCTAACCATCATGTACCTTTAATAAAGATAAGCTATCATGAACAGGTACACCCTCTTCCCTCTGCAATTTTGAAAATCAATTGGAATAGTGTAGAACTGGTAGTCACTTTATACGCAGTACGATATGCCCATAAGGCTGCAAATAATTTTGTATCTTACTCTGTTCCCACACCAGACATTGTTTTAATTAAAATTTTGCACAAAATATCCTTGGTCCTTTTAGTTTGCCTATTGGCCTGAGAGTGATATGGAGTTATCTTCCAATGCTTGATCTCGTATTTATTTGTCAAAGCTGCAATTGTAGAATTAATAAAATGGATTTCACGATCACTAACCAATTCTTTGGGACACCCAAATTAAGTGATAATGTTCTCATATAAAAATGTGGCTATGATATTGGCATTATCAGTTTTTGTTGCCATCACCTCCGCCCATTTTGTCACATAATTGGTCGCTACTAAAATATATCTTTTCTGTCCATTATGCAAAGCTAGTGCAATTGGTCCTACAAAATCAATATCCCATTTTTCAAAAGGTGCTTGTGCTAAAATTGGTACCAACGGCATGGCAGAAGTTCCCGTAGGTCTACCAATATGCTGACAAGGATCACAACGTTGAATGTATTGGTGTGCATCTGAGAACATTGTTGGCCACTAATATCTAGCCATTAAAGCTTTGCGGATAGTGCTATTATTGGCAAAATACCCTCCACAACTATCCAAATGACATCCTTCCAATACGGTACGTATTTCACTTTGAAAAATACAGCAACATAGAATTCCATCTCTCCCTTGCTTATACAAGGTGTCTCCAATCATCATATATGGCGCACTTTTCAAAATCAAGTGTTTCTTGAGTTTCTCACTATATGTAAGTGGAAATGTCTGAAATGTCAGATACTGGATCAATTCACTATATTCTGGGGTGATCACGTCGACGGCAAATAATTCCACATCAGGAAGTGCATCATTGATAGGTTTGTTATTGAATATATTAGACAATCAAGATAAATGATCTGCATTGGCATATTTCTTTCCTGATTGAACATTAATAATAAAATTAAATTCTTGAAGGAATAACATCCATCGAGCAATGCGTCCACTCAATTGAGGTTTATTAATCATATACTTAAGAGCATCATGATCGACATAAAACACAAATGTGTAACCAAGCAAATAATGCCAAAATTTTTGGATAGAATAGATCATGCCCAAGGCTTCCCATTCAGTTATAGTGTAATTTTGTTCCGTAGCAACAAATTATTAACTAGTATAATAGATGGGATGATCCAAACCCTTTTTATTTTTCTGGCTTAACATGGATCCAATAGCAACATTTGAGGTATCAACATAAAGATGAAAGGATTTTGTCTAACAAGGTGCAACAAGTATTGGTGTTGATACCAATTTTTGTTTTAACTCTTTGAATGCAACTGTACATTCCTCAGTCCAAATTGGACTAGATCCATCCGACGGCAATTTCTTTAAGAGATTCATTAACAGTTGACATATTACTGCAAATAAATGAATTAATCGCGTATAATAGGTGACATGGCCTACGAAACCACGAACACCTGACATTATTGCTGGCTTTGATAAGGCCAATATATGAGTAATTTTATTTGGATCAATAGTAATATCAGCCAAGAAAATAATGTGTCCCAAAATCTTTCCTGATAGTATGCCAAATTGACACTTCTCAAAATTCAAAGATATCCCATATTTATCACATTGGTTCAAACAGTTATCAAGACGTTCCAAATGATTTGTTGTCATACTGAATGTGCAAAAATCATCTAAAAATACCTCCATCAATAATTGTAAATAGTCCTAAGACGCTTGTATCATTATCCTTTGAAATGTGGCTGGGACGTTATATAATCCAAATGGCATCACTTTATAAGTAAATGTGCCCCAATCTGTAGTAAAAGTAGTCTTCAATTGGTCTTCTTTTGTAATTTTTATTTGATTATAATTCAAAAATCCATCCAAAAAGAAATGACATTCATGCCCAGCTACTACGTTCAGTATATTATCTTATAAAAAGTAAAGAAAAATAATCCTTCTTGATAATCGCATTTAATTTACGGAAGTCTTGACAGATATGGATTTTTCCATTTTTCTTCGGCACTATCACAATTGGTGAAACCCATTTACTATACGGAATTGGATATTTAAAGCCCACGTCTAAAAATTTATCTACTTCCTCTTTTATTGAAGAAAGTAAAGCTTGAAGCCACAACTCTTAGCATCGGTAAGGTTGTATATAAAGAGAAGTATAGAGTAAGATAAATCTCACTTCCAACACCCTTTACTTATATGTGGGATTCACATCCAATGTGCATAGACTTCATCTACATTCATCTAAAACCAGCGGCCAATCGAGACCCTAAACCTAGCTGCCTGTCGAGACCCTAAATCTAGCTGCCTGTCGAGACCCTAAACCTAGCCGCTTATCCAGACTTTAAACATAGCTGCCTATCGAGACCCTAGCCGCCACTTAATCCCTAGTTGTCTTTTTACTATTAGAAACTTTATATATTTAAACTCTATATTGTAATAAACCAAGGAACTGCTTATTGAGAGAACATCCTTAACTATAAGAGAATATTTTGGATTAAGACGGTGTTGTCTTTGACAAACTGGTATAGCATCTTCTTTGAAGGTAATTTGATGCTCACAAAGTTTGGCAAGAATATCTTTTAAATCCGCATACGACCAAGCAAAAGCAGATTTATGATTTAGAAAGAATTCTTTGCAATTTCTCAATTCTATACTTATAATATCAGTGTATATTTTGATAATCTAGGGTGTTTTATTAGAGCCCAAGTTAATGGATTGGCACACAAGTTCTTCATTAACCCCCAGTTTGATTTTCCCTTCCTACTCTGAATCCTTTATATAGTCCAATAAATCAAACTTATTCAATTCTCGTTCCAATGTACCAACTTCATTTACTGCGCAATTATTGATCTAGTTTGCAATGACATTGTCAAAATTTGCTGTATTCTCTTGATACAAAAAATATTCTCCTGATTCTCCATAGTGGTATAATACACCTTGCTTCCGCATGTAAATTGGATCCTTATCAACTTGCATCACATTATTAACTTCGTCATATTTTGCCTCAGATTGGCCCTCATCATTACATGTTGCTTCTATGCCTATAATTTGAGACTCCCCATGATATTGAATTGGATACATTTGTAAAATAATCTTATCACTATCCTCTCCAATAGTTAACGTTCCACGGTCCCAATCGTTCTTAGCTTTGGCTTGATATAGCCACAACCGATCCAATAATATTAGATATGATAAAGTGGAACTCTATAATCGGAAAACAATATAATCAATTTCATATGTAATTCCCACAATCACGGTATTAATACTGCATAAGATATCCATTGATTTTACCCTGTTATAATCTACCATTTTCAATACCAATCTCATAGAGAATAATTGTTTTAAATCCAACTCCTCCATTATATTGGCGTTCATTAAATTCATACTAGAGCCACCATCCACTTAAACTCCAAGAATGAGAACACCATCAATTGATACATCGATAATTGGTGCTCTCGGATCGGGATTCAAATTAACCTCATGAATTTCTTTATTACAAATTCTACGTCGTATTAACAAAGAATTCAATGTAGAACAATATTCTGGCGCAATTGCTAACAATTGCTTTATTGTAATAGAAGGTTTAATTTCATCCAAATCTTTTATAATATCATATGGTTTCATATTGGCAATGATTCTCAAGGCCCTTTTTTTTCTCATGGATTTTAATTTGATTCCTTCAAATAATTTTCTTACGGAGTTCGGAACTAGAACTTTTGAATTGACTTTATTATAATTCTTATCCATGAGAGGATCTTTTAATAGATAAGGTGGCTCCCAAAACTTTGCAGATATTGGTACTGGTTTTGGTTGAACCAATATCTCGGGGCTAAGGACATCCTCAAGTTGCACACACAAATTGGATCAAATAGTTGGTAATACCTTTGATACTAATGTGAGATTTGGAATACCATTCAATGAATTATATTGATTTGCCGCAACTGTACTTTTAATTTTTGAATTGGATCTTTTCTTTTTTGCTGGGACCAAGTAAGTACTACATGGACGCATTCCACCCGATTTACTGGAGAATCTTGTGGAATTCGAATACAATCCTCCATCTTACTTTGCACCTAGATATGCTCATCTCGGTTATTAACATTAAACGAAGCATTGTACTGCTGGTAAGTATATCCAGATTGCTTACAATTTCTACATATTGGAGTATAATCATCACTGGCTCTTGGATTGGGACATTTCCTAGCATAATGTCCTATCTGCCTGCATTGATAGCATTGAAGTGGTCTTCTTCTTCTTCCATCAAGAATATGGGGCGTCTCGACTGATATATACCAGCTAAGCTTGTTCCAAGTTAGATGGATAAAGGATCCCGGCCGACCAGTTGGTATTATAGGATCTCAAATTGGATTCTGAATAGGTGGATATTGGAGGTGTCATTGTTGATTTTGTATAAAACCTTGAGAATTGGGGTCACCTTCTTCGTTATACTCAGAATTTTAAAAATTATAGAAATTTTTATTTTGTTCAATAGGATGATTCCCATTCCAGCCAAACCTATTTCTTATCTGAATTTGATTAACATCCCACAAAGTTGGTAAAATCATGGTCTGATTTTTGAACTGTTGTTGCTTTCTTAAATTCTAATAATTGGTGGTTATATGCTTACCTCCACAAAATGTACATTGCATAGTCATTTGGGATGGTGAAAGGCACTCCATTACTAAATGGCCTTATCCCTTATAATTACTGCACCAAATATTGGGGCGCGTATTAGTTGGTTTATGCCTCTTTTCCTTATCCTTTGCCAGATTAACAGCCAACTCATCCATCTTCTTTGTCAAAGTTAACAACAAAGTCTCATTTAGATCTTTTCATACTAATTCATTAGATAATTCTTTTATAGATATTGATTTTTGATATAGGGAGTATGGGGAATACGGAACTATAGTTGTTATTGGTACAGCCTGCAATGGAACAGCATTCACTATCTCTTGCAAATTAACACTAAGATTTGTGCCGTAATCAATTGTTTTTGAGTAACAGTCCACTGTTTTATTCCAAGTTGGTATTTGATACCCTCCTTGAGATGGAATCATTATGGCTCATGTGGTTAAGAATTAGTCATAATGACATTCTTCCCATACCTTAGCTCGATCAAGTGAGGCAGCCACAGTCGTAGGTTGGACTTCTTCTACAAACATCTTCAATTCTGATGGATATAGTTTATTAACCAATATAGACATAACAAACAAATCCGGCATTTGGTTATTTGGCCATTTATGAAGGATATCTGCTACTCGGCCATAATATAACTGCACCGCTTGTCCTGGTATTATTTTACTATTCATTAATCTTTCTCTAAGATGTTCTTTAAATCCTATTGGTCAAAAATGAGTCAAAAATGTATTTTTCAATGCCTCCCAATTAGGAAATTGTTCCATGGATTGGCGATTATATCATTCAAATGTCGTGTCTTTCAAGGTCGCTGGCAACCATCTTAACCAAATATCTTCAGTTCTACCATTGTTGGCTACACATGTGGTCAAAAATTGAGACAAGTGTTGATTTGGATCGGCTCTTGGCAGACCCCTAAAGATAGATAATGGGGCTATCTAGTTGTGTGATCACCCACTGCACCCATTTGTACCACAATTGGTACTACTGAACCCCCTGTCGCCATTGAAGGTGACACTGTTCTACTCACTTTCTTGTTAAAATAAATGCTGCCTTCTCCTATTGTCTTTTCCAAACTTCTAGGCCTCCACAATTTGGTATTATTATCTACAAATAATTTTATCGATTGAAGTTGAGATGAAAGCGATGGATTTTGAAATGCACTGAATTGGTCCTTACTGGCAAGCAATACATTTCCTACTGAAGAACTAGCCTTGCTAGAATCGGCTGTATTCACTATTGAAAAAGTACCAAATGGAGTATCCAATTCTTTTGTGTTCCATTTTCTTTTTGTTAATGGGCTCAAGAGATACACTAGGCTATTTGTGGAGTTATCCATAAGTGCTTTTGGCAATTTCTTTAATGGTATATATGTCTAAAATATTAAAGATCTTTCATGTTCTTGGTATGCTTGGATGTGCCGACAAGCATGCAACCATGGTTTAATCCAACTCTGTCGATGCTTCTTTTTTAGCTTCCGTTCTTGCTTGTCCCGCAACAAATTTCTTACTTGCACTCTCTCTTGTCTTCCTTTCGACTGATGTATTTTTCTTAGAGCAATGTTCTCATTATTATTAATCATAATCTTTCATCATCTATTATTGACATTACTTTTCATCACTAATTTAACTACTCATTCGGCAATTAATTCCTAACACTCAATACTATTGTCAATCCCTAGCAGTAGCGCCAAAATGCTGTTCTTTTTCATCTCACTTACTCTATCAATATTGCCTAGAATAAATGTGTAAAGGGGGATTCAAATACAAGGAGAGACTATCCGCATTGAGTTAAAATGTTAGAGTCACAAAATTAACCACCTTTTGAACATTAGAGTCCAATGCACACGTACATGCTTTTAAAATAATGCCATCCACTCTATTGGTTCTGCTATTTTGTAACTAAAGATAAACTTCATGACACAATCCTCTACCAATTCTCCTACTATAATCTGCTATCTTCTTCCGAGCTCATAACAACAATTGGCAATGTTGCACCATTTCCATAGATTGTATACACCCGCTTCACTCTCCAATCATTGGAAATAATTCTTCACCAAGAACATCTTTTGAAACAAATTGTTTCTCCAATATTCTCCTTCACTGCTCAACTCTCACAGTCAATACAGCATAACACTCTCATCCACAATCAAACTACATTGACATATCCAATCTTCGACCTCCAATTCGCCAAAACAAACTCACGCATCAAACAATTATAATTTCTTACTCATCTATATATATAAAAAAATTTATTTTATTATTGTATTTCATCATTGATATGGTATAATCCATCGAAATATAATCTGGATCCTCTACTACAGTCTAACAAAAGAAAAGAAAGAGAGGTAGTACCAAGCTTATCCCAGCTCAGGACTAATACACTCTAGCCTTGACTCCTTCGTACCAAATCAATTTACACTTATCCCATCTATGTTAACTGCTATACAACCGATGATAACTACTTTTTCTAACTTCCTCATCCATTCTGCCTTCTAAACTGGCCATTCATTGGCTTCCTGCCTATTCTTAATCCTACAAATTATGTATTGTAAATCCTAAAATTCCTACCCATTCTACACTGTCCTAAAGACAAAATAAAATTATTTGATTGAGACAAATGTAGTTCTGGAGATAGATTGTTTATCTTTACTAGATATGATTTCAAATTGTTTGATTGCTAATATTATTATATTGAGACAAATAGTATATATCAAATTTATAAATTTTATTTTAGTATATATATATTTTTTTAAAAATTATATTATAAATATATTGTCTAGAACAAAATATTCCTATGAAGAGAAAATACTTTCTTATATTAAGGATGAAAAGATTGAAACAGATTATATATGTATAATGGAATTAGAAGATCTTATTAGTGAAATCTTACCTTTTAATATGGATTTGTATGAAGATTAATTATAGAATATTGATTTATACTTGAATATTTTAAAAAAGGGAGAAGATTGGACTAAAAAATATTTTAAAGACATCAAACATCAAGCTTACAGATATATTTTGAAAAAAGGTTCTTGTGGAAGAGGCCCAAAAAAATTGATGAGATTCCTCTGAGAGTTATTGATGATGATAGGACCAAGTATTAAATTTTGAAAAAATTTCATGATTCATTATGGACTAGATATAGGGAAGTATGGACTATCTTCACCAAAATTAAAAAAAGATATTAGTAAAAAACTACAAACAAAGATGTAGAAGAATTTATAAATTCTTTATTTAGAATATCAATTGTAGTCAAATTTTAGATACAAAGATGGTTTGTGCTCTATTTATCTATCTAGTATATACTTTCAATGGATGTTAGACTTGATTGTTGTGCCAATTAGAATATAAAATATTAAGTATTTGATTTTGATATATGAAGAATTATCAAATTATATAAAGGATAAAATTTTAAAAAATAAATCTATAGAATTAGACTACAAGTTTATTTTAGAAGATATATGTGTTATTATGGGAACATTAGAAGAATAAGGGCAAACATAGATAAATTAAATGCAATAGGAGTCCATGAATTTTTTAAAAGATATAAAATCTAATTGAAGCTAACTATAGTCTACAATGTAGAGGCTAATAGAAAGATTGAGAAATGACATTCTTTAATTATTCAAGCTTTGGTAAAGGCATATAAAGATAAAGCTAAATTTTAGCCTGATTTGCTATCATTTGCCTTATAGGCAGACAAAACCACACATAGTTTTATTATAGGTTACATGCCAATAGAATTAATGATGAGATACAAACCTTTGATGTCAACTAAGGAAAATATGCCTAGTTGGATGTTCTTGGCTTGGAAAGATAACATTGATAGGAAAAGGTTATTAGAGCTTTAAATCACACAATTGAAGAGGCTACCTAATGATTACTAAAAAGCTATTGAAAAATTGAAGGATATAAGATTATAGAATAAGAATAGATTTGACAAAATACATAGGTTAAGACCAAGTCCTATTCAAATTGATGATTGGATACTTATGTTTAATAATATATTAGATTATTAGCATAGTGCCTTAAGAAAGTTTTTCAAAAGATGGTTTGGATTATATGTGGTAACCAAGGTATTTAATAAAATAACTTAATCTTTGAGAGAATTAGATGGAGCACCATTGAAGTCTAAAATAGCTAGTAAATAGATTAATTTATTTAAAAAAAGAAATAGACAAATCTATAATAAAGATATTTAAAGCTTAGAAGCTCAAAAATTAAATTAAGAGCCACTAACAAAAGAGGGTTTAGAAGAAGAAGAATTAGAAGCAAGTAAGGATCAAGAAGATTAGAATGGCGCATGCCCAAGTATGCACAAGTTTAGAGAGGGTAGATGTCATGATACACTTGCAACAAGTATATTAAAATTGAATAGGCCTTTAAAAAAATTAAAAAAATAGGATCAGTTCCAAAATTATAAAATAAATAGGATTAAAATAAGGCTAATTCAAAAATTATAGTATGAATAGAGTTAATATAAGGCTAGTTCTATACTATAGTGTGAATAGAGATAAAATGGAACAAGATTTAACTAAAAAATATTCTAAAGAATCTTTAGAAAATATTTAGATTATAAATCAAGGAATCTTTAGGATATAAATTAAAATATTTAAGGGTATTGATTGAAAAATCTCTAAGAAATCTTTAGAAAATCCTTAAAAAATAAATCAAGATATAAATCAAGTTATCTTAAGATATCAATCACAAAATCTATAGAATATAAATCAAGGTATCTGAAGATATCAATAAAAGAATCTTTAAAGAATCTTTAGAATATAAACCAAGATATTTCAGGATATCAATTGAAGAGTTTTTAAAAATCCTTGATGTATAAATCATCATATATATTAGAATATTATATGATATCACTAAGTATTGATTGGGTTGGCTTGGATTTAGGCTTGAAATACACCTATGTAAACTTATAAAGATTTGAAAGATATAAAATATATAAAAACTTAGATTATTTTTAATTTCTTAATTTCTCATAGTTTCTCTAGTTCTTTTTCTTCATCTAATAGGCAATTAAAATTGTAGTGATTTTTTGAAGAGGGCTTATTTTTCTTTTACAACAATGTTATTATAATACTATAGTAATATCAATGTCTTTTCAATATATACATTTAAAAGTAGAAGACATGGAAATTGATGTGATATATTTTAAACTTCTTATTAAATAAGAAAAGACTTGTCATTATTAAGAAGAATTGTGCTTATATTATAGAGAATCTAAGCATATTACTCAACATTATCCAAAGAAATGACACAATTACAAAATGAAAAGTACGGTTGTCAAAGAAGAGAATATGTTGAAATCAAGTTTGTCCAGCTATAATAAGAACTATTGTTATGAGGCATAATCTTAAATCTAAGAATACACTAGGTACTGGGCTGTAGAGAATTTACTTGTAATTTATTAGCAAGGCTCCAATAAGTGAATTGTTCTTAATAAAAATGACAAATAATATGATGATATTACAAAAGAAAAATTATACTAATAAAAACTTCTTGTATTTAAATAGGTTTGTATATAAAGTCTTTTTATGGCATATAAAAAATCCTTAATATCTTTTTTTAAAATAAAATCACAACTAATTAGTTGATGATAAATTAGATTGCCAATAATTTTCAAGAAAAATCCATAATCTCCTTTTAAAACCTCATCTTTATATCAAAATTTTATTATAGCTTCATATATCTATTTTTTTGCCTCTATAAAGTCTTGGCTCCTAAAAAATCCCTTTATTTTGTATAAAAGGCTCAAATTGCAACAAAAATCTTTAATAGCTTATTTATTTGCAAGTATTTATCTTTTTCCAAATTTAAGGTTTAATAATTTATGATTTAGTTGTTCAAATTTTATCAAATTTTATCAAAGTATAGGTAATATTCTTAAGCTTGATTATAAAAAAAATACAGCCTTAGATTTGCTTTTGATTGTCTGATATCTTAAAAATCCTAGCAGGTACTTAAAATCCTAGTTTATAGATATCTAAGCACTATTTTCTTTATATTTCACAAATCCAAAACTTTAATGCCTCAAAATTTTTGTACATAGTTTTGTAATACAAACATACATACTCTTAAAAATTTTGAGCTAAAAACTTCTCAAATTTCCTAAGATATGATTCAAAATACAACTACTAATTAAATGGGGTCACTTACTGCTTTTAAATTGCAAGTACTAACTTCAACTTTTAATATCTCCTTCATCCTAGCTTAGATTTAATTAAGTTATATATAAAAATTAAAGCCAAAATAATACTCTTTCCAGCCTTGGTTGCTGATCCTCTATTGCTTTTTGTACATACGTGTTATACCAAAAAGAGTGATAACAGGTACAAATTCAACATCTTAACTTTGAATATCTATATCTCCTTCATAAAAACTTCAAATCATTCAATTTTTGTACCAAAGCGATAGCCAAAAACCTAAATTTGCTAATTCTAATCTCTAATATTCAAATACCTTCAAAAAAATCCTAATCCCTAATAAGGCCTCAGGCAACTTCTTTGAAGCCCATTAGGTATGACTTTTGGCCAATAGGAATAGAAACTTCTATCATCCATCTCTATTCATCCACATACATGGCTTAATTATTCCTTTTTATATTAAAATTCCTTTCTAATTCTTTTTTTTAATAAGATTTATATAATATATTCTTTAAATATCAAATAAAAGAAATAAACATGATCTCAAGGATTACCAATGTTTCAACAAAGGTGACTCAAGATATATAAAAGTTATTATCAATATAAATCAACCTCAAAAGTTACTATCAAAAAATAAATAAATAAATAAAATAAAATTGTATAAATCTCAATAATAGTCCTTTTAAATAGATTTTTTTAAAATTAATAAGCTAATTATATTTTGTAATCAATAAAATCCACTAATATGACTCTCACTTAGCTGTATAGTAAATTATACATTAAATATATATATACAATACTTTCACATAGTAGCCAAATCACAATATGACATTGTACGACTGGAATCTTATATAATTTATAGTGAAGGTCTTATTTTTTCTTCAAAATCTTTTCTTTGTTTTATAATAGATATGTGTTTGAGACCTAAAAATTACAAAGCCTTTGTTTCATTAGATTTAAAAGTCTCAGCGTGTTTTTTAAATGAAGAATTTTTTAAAATCCATAGAATATCTTTAATACAGAAAACTAAATCTGTATATGTAGAAGTCATAGATGGTTGCCTATTTTCTTAGAGATATTACTTATAAATTTTTTTCTATAAATATAACAATTGATGGTCATAATAATTATGTAATCTTTAATATAATTAAATCTTTTTTTAATCTAATTATTTTAGATTTATCATAGTTAAAAAAATATAATTCTTAAATAGATTGGATTTCTAATAGACTTGACTTTTCTAAAAGCATTAATAAGATTCTTATTAATCAAGTAAAAAGCCATAAGTTTAATATAATAAAACCTATACTTGTAGATGTAAAAGCTTTATATATATAATAAAAGAAAGATCATCTTTTGCTATTTATGCTATACCTATTTCTAATGATAGAAAGTCTTTAAGTGGTATTCTAAGCTAATATCAAGATTATCAAGATGTTTTTTTAAAAAAAAATATAGATATTTTTTTAGAGCATCGTCCATATAATTACTCAATTGATCTCAAGAAAAGAATTCAACCTCTATTTGGACCAATCTATAATTTATCACAAATTAAGTTGGTTAAATTTAAGGAATATATTAATGAAAACTTGGCCAAAAATTTTATACGCCATTCAAAATCTCCAACAAAAGCTCCTATTTTATTTGTATTAAGGAAAATAGATAATAATAGATTAAGTTGCTAATGGTCAAAAGGTTGATTCTTGGGATGTGGAAGGACTATCCTATGGATGAGTCACAAGGACAATAGCCTCGAGAATAGGTAAGAGCATATAGAATATGCTAAGAGATGTCTTGATGGTAGATGAATTATAAAAAGATGTCTTAATAGTAGGTTGGATGAATGTAAGAGAGAATGAATGGAAGTTGTCTATTAGGGCAGCAACCTATAAGTAAAGGAAGTTGAAAGTGCGAGTTATCTCATTCCGCACTTCTCTTTGTGTGCAACCTTGCTGATGCTAAGTATTGTAGCTTCTAACTTCTAGTTCTTCAATAGGTTATGGGCCCACTCACATTTGCTTGTGAGTTTTTTTGAAGTTTTATGAAGTCTTTGTTGTTGTGTGGAATAGATCTTATGGTGTTTGTTGATGTTAGAATTTGTATGATCTTAGCTTATGTTATGGCAAGAGGAGGTTCTGATTTATAAGCTTAGAGATCTCTAACATTGCTTTGTGGGTTCTTATCTCCTTGGATAGTGAATTTAAGAGGATTGTGAAAGACCTTGATAGTGTCTTTATGTGTTATTAAAGTTGTTTCATTAACCTTGTGCATTTCATTAGATAGTGAGTTGAAAGAGTAGAAGAAATTGATTGAGAGGTTCACAAGAGTGCATATATTGATTAGAAGCTTTAGAAGATCACTTGAGAGTGCTTTGAGTGAGAAATCACTCTTTTATTCAAAAGAGGGCATTTTGAGTTTTTGCTAGTTTAAATTTTTTTTTGGTGATTTTGATCACAAAGAAATTCCTTTTTTTTAATATTCTTTGATACACTACTCCTTAGAAATGGCTTTTTATGAGGGTGAAGGTTTGAGAGTGATTGAAAAGTTTAGAAGTAATTTGTGAGCATGAAAGTGATATGAGAGTCGCAAATTAGATTTGAGACATTTATATATACTTTATTGGACTTGTGAGAAGTCTTAGAAGTGAAGTTGAGAGTGTTTTGAGAGTGAAAATATTAGTTTATTTATAGAGAGGTCATTTTGAATTTTTAAGGCAACAACATCTTGTTGCTGATTTTGAGAGCTTTAAGACTACTTCTCTTGATCTTTTTTTGACACATTTCTTTCTTAGATATAGCTTCAAGTGAAGGTGAAGGCTTGAAAGGAATTGAGAAAATTAGAAGAATGAATTTCTATCATAGAAAGAAAGAAAAAGAGCATCAAAGTCAAGACTCAGTACTCTATTCATATCAAAGAAGGGGCAACTATTCAAATCAACAAGGTAATATCAAAACTTGCTTCAATTGTGGCAAAGTAGGACATTTTGCTCGAAATTATTACAAAGGCAAAAATATGCCCAAGAAGAATGCAAATAGGTTGCAAGATAACTTTGGAGGAAAAGATTTTACATTCATGGCAACAAATAAAACCTCTATAGGTGCCATGGCAAGATGGATTGTGGATTCAAGTTGTTTCAAGCATATGATATCTTATAAGTGTTTATTTGACACTTATAAGGCTATTTCAGTATCAAATATGGTCTTGGCAGATAGTAGCATATGTGAAGCTATTGGAATTGGCTCTATTATGGTGGAGGTGGTTGTGAATGGACAAACCAATAGGATAAGAATCAAAGACATGCTCTATATACCCAAAATGAAGCAAAATCTTCTTTTGGTGAGTAAACTTGTGATGGGAGGTTTTATGATTTAATTCAACATGAATGGATGTTTTGTGAAAACATTGAATGGAAACATGGTTGCTAAGGGCTCTAAAGAGGAACATTTGTACTATCTTGATTGCAAGAAGATTAATGGAATGGAGGTGGCTGCATCAAATGAAGCCAAGTTGAATACATGGCATCGTCGCCTTGGCCATTTGAATATGAAAAGCATAATAGAACTCAAGTCTATGGTAAGACGTTTGGATCTTAGTAAAATAAGCCAAAATACAATACAACTTGAATGTGAAGGATGCATACAAGGTAAACAACAAGGGACTTCATTTCCAAGTGGTGTAGCAATATGTGCTATAAAGTTATTGGAGATTGTCCATTTTGATGTATGTGGACCTATGAAGACCACAAGTATTGGAAGAGCAAGGTATTTCTTCACTTTTGTTGATGATTTTTCAAGAAAGGCTTGGATCTACATACTTAAAGCCAAAAGTGAGTGCTTTTGGAAGTTCAAGGAGTTTAAAGCACTTGTTGAAAAACAAAGTGAATGCAAGATTAAGGTGCTGCATACGGACAATGGAGGTGAGTATATGTTTAAGCAATTTGATATTTATTTGAAGATTGAAGGAATTGCTAGACAAACAACTACTACACAAATTGGTGTTGCTGAAAGGGAAAATAAAACCATTGTAGAGATGGCAAAGAGTATGCTTCATACTCAAAATCTTGGTTATGAATTTTGGACGAAAGTTGTGGTGAATGCAATATATACGAGGAATAGGTGTCCAATAAGTGCTCTTGCATCTATGACACCTCAAGAAGCATGGAGTAGGAGACAACCTTGTATTTCACATTTGAGAACCTTTAGATGCATTGCATATACAAAGACATCAAATTATATGAGGTATAAGCTTGATGCAAAAAAAACAAAGTGTGTGTTCTTAGGATATTGTGAAGGTACCAAGACATATAGGCTAATATGCTTGGATAGTAAGAAGATCATCAAAAGTTGTAATGTTGAGTTTTTGGAATATAAAAGTACTTGTGAGCACTTAGAGATGTGTCCAAGTGGGAGTAATTGTGTGTTTGTGGACACATCTTTAAATTCAATAAAGAAAGAAGAAACTAAAGACAATGAAGATAGTAGAGATGTATTCCAAAGAAAAGAGTTTAAGGAGATGGATAAGATGAAAGCTTCTACAATTATTAGAACAAGCAATGAAGAAAATAAAAATGGAAGACATATGAATAAAAATGAAAAGCCACATAAGATTAAAAAGATGAAAGCTACAACAATTGGTAAAAATAAAATAGAAGAAAATGATGATGTTAAGGATTATGATGATCATGATCATGATCATGAAGAATATATACCTTTGAATGAGAAAAGACAAGTTATAAGAGAGAAGAAAGTTATGGAAAAAGGTGAATGTTCATCTTCAAATGAAAGAAGATATCCTTTAAGAGAAAGAAAACCACTTGGTGAATGGTGGAAGAATCATATTTTTCTTCAAGTAAGTGAAAAAAATACTAATATTATACTTGTTTCTGATTCATTGACATTATGTGATGCAATGAAGTCCACAGATGCTATAAAGTGGAAGAAGCCATGGAAGAAGAGTAGAAATCTCTCTTGGATAATGAAACATGAAAATTGATTCAACTTCCATCAAATCAAGCTTCAATTAATTCAAAGATTCAAAGATGAATCAAATGGAGATGAAAATGGCTTTCTTGAATGGAAAGTTAGAAGAAGACATTTATATGGATTTGTTTATAAAGATAAGTAACACCTTATTTGAGATGCAAATAATAGAAGGTCATTAATGGCTTAAATGTTCTTTGTTGGAGTGGGAGCAATTTCATGGACTACTAAAAGACAACAATAATAACAAGGTTGTCAAGAGAGATGGGGTATATGCCAACAAGTCATATTATAATGGAAGAAATTTAATTAAGACTAGTTTTGAAGGCCATTCAATATTACTTCATAAGGAAGAAGATTAGAATGGGAGAGACTGAAATAACATATTATGCTATAGAAGAAATGATTGATGATTAAAGTCTTACTGAAGGATAGGCATCACATATTAACATAGGCAATCGATTTAAAAGCCTTTCACTAATAGCAAAGTGGAAGTGTTAAGGAAAATAGATAATAATAGATTAAGTTGTTAATAGTCAAAAGGTTGATTCTTGGGATGTAGAAGGACTATCCTATGAATGAGTCACAAGGACAATAGCCTCGAAAATAGATAAGAGCATATAGAATATGCTAAGAGATGTCTTGATAGTAGGTGAGTTGTAAAAGGATGTCTTAATGGTAGGTTGGATGAATGTAAGAGAGAATGAATGGAAGTTGTCTATTAGGGCAGCAACCTATAAGTAAAGGAAGTTGGAAGTGCGAGTTATCTCATTCCACACTTCTCTTTGTGTGCAACCTTGCTGTTGCTAAGTGTTGTGGCTTCTAACTTCTAGTTCTTCAATAATTTATAAAGAAAAATGATGGATCACTACGGATGTGTATAGATTATTGAGAGTTCAACAAGATTACTATCAAGAATAGATATCCTTTATTTTTTATATCTAAACTTCCTAATCAACTAAATAAAAATAAGATCTATATAAAAATAAATCTATGAGGAGTGTATAACTTAGTTTATATCAAAGTAGGAGATGAATAGAAGATTGCATTTTAAACAAGGTATGGATACTTTGAATATAATATTATACCTTTTGGACTCACAAATATACCAACTGCTTGTCAATATCTCATGAATGATATTTTTTGTCAATTCTTAGATAATTTTATTGTTTATTACCTAAATAACATTTTGATCTACTCTAAAAATGTAGAAGAGTATGAATCACATATTTATCATATATTACAAAAACTTTGAAATATGGGATTGTATGCCAAGATAAAAAAGTGTATCTTTTATACTATTTAAATTAAATTTTTAGGATACATCATTTTGAATGATGGTCTCAAGATGGATTCTAAGAAAGTCTAGACAATCATGGATTAGAAGATTTTAAGAATAATAAAGAATGTATAATATTTTTTAAAATTTGCCAATTATTATTGGATCTTCATCAAGAACTTTTGCCAAGTTGCAGCTCTATTTACACACTTAACTTGTAAGGACAAACTTGAGTGGAATAAAGAAGGAAAAATATTGTTTGAAGCTTTGAGAATAATTTTTATTTTTGCATCAATCTTATGTTGCATCAACTTCTCGAATGTATTTTTTGTCAAAACAAATACATCAGACTTTGTCTTGGATGCAATATTATTATAAATGGAAGTAAATGATAAATTCTATTTAATAGCTCTCTATTCCAAGAAATTTTCAGTAGCAAAGATCAACTATAAAATCCATGATAAAGTATTTCTTGTAATTGTGGATTTTTTTTAAAAATGGCATGACTATCTAAAAAGGACTTCTACTCTAGTCACCATTGTTGGTATAGAAAAAGTTGCCTTAAGAAAGTATTCGGCTTCTTATTATCACTAATTTTAATTAAATATAAAGATAGATAAAAATTCTAAATTTATATAAAATTTTTTCTAAAAAAAGACCATTGTATCAAGTATATAAGCCTCAAGTATTCTAAAATCTCCAAAATATAGCAAAATATACTAAATCCTTCATTAATCTAAGAGAGATTTTTTTAAACTTCAAAAGTACATATTTTCAAATTGGACTGTTTACAAGTATTCAAATTTTACATAAAATATTGATATACTTTTAAAAACTACCACAATAAATTTAATTATAGATTCATAGCTAATTTTAAGATATCACTAAAATATTAATAATAGCTTTAAATCCTTATTTTTTAGATATTTACATTGTCATACTATAATTACTTATAATATGTAAAAACTAATCAAAATATGTAATATGATCACAAGTTCTAGTATGTGTTAGAATGGTTAGTAAAATATTTAAAGGAGTTGATATAAAAAACTTTGTTTTGGTTTTTTTTACTTAATTTGGTTATGGTGTTTAAATTATATAGAATCCAAATATTTAGTATGAAGCCTTGAAAGAAGATTGGAGGCCAAAGATGAAGAACTAAACTACTAAGAGGCTTATTTAGAAAGATAAAGGCAAAGAATGGATGAATGAAGGCAAGGGGTGAAGCTCTTCATTCCTATTGGTCAATAGTCATGTCCAATAGCCTTTGAGGAGGCTACTTGCAACAAGAATAAGGATTTCAATAACTTTAGAGAAGATATTCAAAAATCAAAGACTAAGATTAGAAAGATTATTTTTTATATTATAATTTTGGTATAAGAATTAAGAGATTTGGAATTTTTATAAGGGAAGAGTAGGCGCTTCAAATTAAGATGTACAAATTGTACCTACTATCATTCTTTTGAAGATACAAGGAGTTATATGGAAGCTTTTGGAGATTGAGAGATGCGGCTAGAGAGGTGATTTTACAATCTACATTTGATATAGAAAAATTATTATATTTAGAATTTTGAAGAAGGAGATATTTGAAGTCAAAGATAGCAGATTGAATTCCAAGATAGTAAGTAGACCGTTTTGTTGATAGTGATGGTTTTTGCCATATCTTGAGCTTCTAGATGAAATTTTATTTAAACATTTCTAAAAAGGTGTATTATTATGTTAAAAAGCTACACATCAATATTTCATAGTATTTGGACTTTTATTGTGTGAGATATAAAGAATTTAGTACATGGGTGTTTGTAAACAAGGGTTTGAAGCTACTATTAGGATTTTGGCAATATCTAAAGATCAATAACAAATTGATAGTTGAAATTTATAGTGATAGTTGTTAAAGATATGTCAATATTTTATATAAATTTTGAATAGATTTGAATAGTTGGATTAAAAATTAAAGATTATTGAAATTTAGAAAAAATTCCTTCCATATAGATGAATGAACATTTTAGAATATTTGTCATATTTTGAGTATTTTGAGGAAATAAGACTTATATATTAGGTATAATAGTCCTATAAAGAAGTCTTTTATATAAATTTGGGAGCTTTGTTATTTTGAATTAAAAGTAAGATCTTTCCACCTTCATTGCATTTATTGCTTGGTAGATCAATCTTTCCCACACAATAAATTCTAATATATGTTCTTTCTATTCCTTAAGTTCTTTTTGCTCTGCTAGGACTCTGTTGCCCACTTTTCATTTGATACTCCTAAATTATTATTATTATTATTATTTTTTATTTTTTTATTTTTTTATTTTTTTTAAGGGCAATGCTTGAACTGTTATTCTATGGATTGTGAAAAAATGATTTAACCTAACTCTGCCATGCTATGCACCACTAACACCAATCTTTCTTCCTATTATTGTAATATTGTAATAAATGCCCTTACATTATAAATCCTCCTCTGATCAGATCAAGATCCTTCTTAAATTGGCTCATCTTTTTTGCTCTTCAAATCTTTCGCAAGCTCTAGAGACACCTCATGCAAAAAAAATACCAGATTTATCGTATGTCAATCTCCACAATCAAATCTTTTGTAATAACCTTCTTGAATTGGTTTCCTAGTCTGCTTCAAAAACCACCAAAGTTGTAATTTTTTTAGTTAATCTTTTACTAGGACATGCACATGTCTACAAGGATCCACTATGATCACACCAAATCATGTATTGCACCCTTATCAACAATCACCTTGCTGCATCTTTTATCACGGACATAAGATTTATTCCAATAATTACTTAATTAATATAAATTAATAGAAGGAGATAAAATAAATTGATTTGATAATATCTAATAAAAAAGCTTCCTAGAAGCTCCATAGACGCAAAATCACCTTTATACATGTCTATAAGTGATTGATAGGTTAGAAACTTGGTCAACAAGCTAGCCACATGATGCACATATTGGTAGCTTGTGGAACAAGCTAGCCATGTATCGCACATGTTGGTAGCTTGTAGAACAAGCTAGCCATGTGTCACACATGTTGGTAGCTTGCAGAACAAGCCAAGTACGTGGCGCACATGTGGAAAACTTGTCATGCAAATTTAACACGTGTAGGATGTCCAAAAGAATACCGCCACATAGCTCTTAATTAGATAGTATTTATAGAGGCAAGAGTGAAGCCTTCTTCACTCTTGTCAATTCCTTTCTTACTTCTAGTGTAGATTCAAGAGTCTATAGTTTTCTTGTCTTGTGGCAATAGCCATTCTAGTTTCTTTTAATATATAAATTTCCTTACTTCTACTTTGTTATACTTCTTAATAGAAGTTTCATATATTTATTTGCATTCATCGAGTTCTTATACTTGATAAATAGACAAGAGTACACATATAGTATCAGAGCTTAGTCTTTTCTTGATTAAGAGTGGATTATCCCTTTCTCTTGATAAGACATAAGCATATTAGAAGTTGTGGAGTACTCACTTCTAAAGTAATATTATTTCTAGAATTTTTTCTTTTGAGTGTGTTATTTTGTATTTCTCAAAGTGAGAGTAGACACCTTCTTTCCTATTATATTATCATAGCAGAGCTTGCAAAAATGAAGAATGCAATAGCACAAATGCAAGAACAAATGAGAGGGCTAATGCTTGCAATGCATCAACTCAATTTATCACCACAAGAAATAATAAAATTAGTAGGAAGTGAAGATATAGAGATGGTTGGAGCTGTGTCAATATCTACACCAAACTATACATTCAAACACTAAAGAACCAAAAATTAGTTTGCTTGAGAAGTTTGATAGCATAAGATCTAAATTTTGAGGATTCTTCAATCAAGTATAATTCGTGATTGAACTTCAATCTCAAAATTATTCTACGCAAGGATCTCAAGTTAGATTTATTCGAACATTACTTTTGACTTCTACTTTATCGTGGTTTTTATCTTTTTTTGAACGATGTGATCCAATATTGGATAATTTGGAGTCATTTTTAGTAAAATTTTAATCTATGTACGGAGAACATGATACAATCCGTATTACAACCAATAAGATTCGCATCCTACAATAAGGCAATTGATCAATGTTGTTATACGCTTCATAATTTTAACAATTAACGACTGATATCAAGTGGAATGATGCTGCAGTCATCAGCAAATTTCTCTACTGATTATAATATGAAGTAAAAAAATTAATGCTCAATTTATCCGATCCTCAAACATTGAGTCAAGCAATTGATTTTGTTGTGAAGTGTGACAATCGACTTTTTGAGTTTCAATCCGAGAGTTGTACAAGGGAGCCTCAATGTTATTATTCAATGGCAATATCAACGTCCTCACAAAATGTACATTTGGAAGTAGAAGATATGCAAATTGATGCAGTACGTTTTAAACCTCTTACTGAACAAGAAAAGATTCGGCATCGTCAAGGAAGATTATGTTTATATTGTGGAGAACCTAAGCACACTGCTGTCAAGGACATGAACTAGAAAGAGATGCATAATCTAATGGAAACTGTATCAAAATAAAAGTCACAAAATGGAATTAAAAAAGTATGTATATTCAAAGAAAACTGGAATGGCTATTGCCAAAGACTAGAAACATGAAGACTCTTGAAACTAAACCAGAACTAGGAAAGGAATTGACAAGAGTGAAGAGGGCTTCACTCTTGCATCTATTAATACTATCTAGCTAAGAGCTACATGGCAGTATTTTCTAGGACCTCATACACGTGTCTAATTTGCAAGACACATTGTCGTGATGAGAATCTTAGCCCTAAGAAACACTGGGTCTTTTTTGCCTCTAGTTTCTCAAGTGCAAGATGAGATTCATAAAGTTCATAAAATTGAAGAATTTATATAAAAACATACTTTATTAACCCTAACATATTCTGCCTTTAGAAACCCGCCCTCAATTTTGCCCATAAATCCTAGGATATCACATCAATTGAAGCAAAATTAGAACACAAGGTACTTAAGGGAATAAAAAAGCAAATCCCAAAAACCTTTTGATTATAACTCATGTGGTTAGAGAGAACCATGTTGTCAAAGTAATCCCTCCATGCTGCCTTTGATTTTGGACCCCCTTTGCTTCATACCTTCACTGCTCTTCATTAAAGAAGACCTAAGTGCTAAAGTTTGGTAGGCTTATAGCTTATATCATGTTGTAAACACCCTCCAAATATTGCTCCAAATTTTTTTTCCAAACTTGAGTTATAGGTTCCATCCTTCTATTTTAATTTTGCCTTCTAACAATGGATCTGACCACAACTTTCCTCATAACTCCTCGAATATAACTCCAATAGCAATCAAGTTTTTATACAACTTAATAAACTCATATATCTACAAATCCCAACAAATCTTACTCAAAATACTACTTTAATCACAGAGTTATGCTCTCTCAAACATCACTGATTTGGAGATAGACCCCTATCACTTTGAAAGAATATAACATTTTATTCATAAGACTAATGAGTATCAAACTTGCACTCATCTCTTCCTTAACTTACATAGATCATGTCTATCAAATTTCACACTCAAATTCGTCTCCTAAATCTCTTTATACCCAAAAAAACCCACACACATGCACTGCCCATACAAACCCTCAACCCTACCTTCACTCTATTTCTTTTTTCATTCAAACTGGTTACAATTTCACTCATAATTCTTTGCTCAGAGGTCATATTGACTTGAGATTTTGATAAAAAGTAGTTAACTCTATGAGAAAAAAAATCCAACAAATTTCGCCACTAAAGTCTAAGTGATTTCCAAGAACCAAGGCCCGAAATTTGGTAACCCTCACTGCCCTAGTCTTAAACACTTGCAACTTTCACGACTCATTTCTCCCTTGATACTTAGTCAAAAGACATGAAAATTATCTCTATGAGTTTCTTATCTTGTCTATTACAAATCCACAAAAACTCACACCTAAAATCCTTTCCAAGCTTCCTCTATATACAAAAATATATACTGCCTATCAAAAAAATCCTATGCCTTCCAAAAAAACTCTCCTCCTTCTTCTTCACGACCCTTCCTTGTCATCTCCCTCCTGGTCTTCTTTATCCTCTTGGTCAAAATGACCTCTTAGCCCATGTCTTTTCCACTTCCTCAACCTTTTCCTTTGGACTAACTTGAAAAAATTTCACTTTTCAAGGTAAATTTCCATTGTATCTTCTTACTACTAATTTTCTATCAACCTTTCTTCTAATCTTAATCTATTTATTTTAATGCATTTTTTTATATTTTTCACACTATGTTATGATTTACAACACGACAACATGTCAAACTTGCATGATAAGTTTCTCACATGTGCCCCACGTACTTGGCTTGTTCCACAAGCTACCAACATGTGTGACACATGGCTAGCTTGTTCTACAAGCTACCAACATGTGCGCCAGGTGGCTACCTTGTTGACCAAGTTTTTAACCTACCAATCACCAATAAACATGTATAAAGGTGATTTCACGTCTATGAAGCTTGTAGGAAGCTTCTCTATCAGATATTATCAAATCAATTTATTTTACCTACTTCTATTGGTCTATTATTATTTAGATAATTTATTGAAATAAATCTTATGTCCGTGATATTATCCCCCCTTCTAAGGACGAGTTCCAGGAGGAGCGGTGATTACATGTTGAGAAAGTCCAAAATACGTCGAATTGTACTTGCCACATACTCTGATCTTTGTTTCCTTCAAAGGTAGTTGATAGGTCCTTTCAGCCATCGATAATGTCCCATACTAGGGCGAGAGGACCACCCTGTTATTTGATCATTGTTGAGGCCTTCATAACTTCCTTCAAAGAAAATATTAGGAACACCATCAGGAGTAGTTTCTACCTTTAAAAGTATCACCAAACATCGGAAGTCTCTTCCAAGGTCGTGATACCAAACACATTGTATTTTGCCATCAATCCGAGGAAGGACATGTTGTTCTTGAGGGTCTTCATCTCTATTTTGTCATCTTGAAGGTTGTGATAGTCGTAATGTCTCGTCCAGTAAATCAGCAAATGATGGCTCTTGAGCTAAATTTGCTAGTTGTTGATCCTCCATCTCTTTAGCACAAATAAAATCTAATGACAAACAATGATACAAGGTAGGATGAAACCTCTATAGAACTTGCTTTGCTTTATAGAAATTTTTTTTTTAATATTTATCTTAGTTTTGATGGATGTCGTCGATGAAATGCATTAACTTTTATTGATGCATTTGTTAGATTCATTGATGGCTCCCATGTGCGTTCATTAATATCGTATCAGCGCCAATGCACAAGATATTCTAATCGATTTTGGCGCCTCCTTGAATCCAAAATCTCTTCAACCTCAAATTCTTCATTGTTGTCCACTTTTACAAGACGCGGTGGCATTTGTCTTCTTCCTTGTATATCCATTGTCTTATATGGCTCGAGTAGTGACATGTGGAATACAAGATGGATCTTCATAGACTCGGATAGGTGTAATCGATATACAACTAAATTGATTTATTCAAAAATAAAAAAAGGTCCAAGCCTACGATAGTCCAACTTATTACAAGGACGAGTAGTCTTGATATTGCGACGAAGTAACCATACCTTATCCCCCACATTGAATTGTGATTGTTCCTTGCGATACGCATCTGCATTTATTTTTTGTCGTTCTTGAGCTCCTTTTAATTGCACCTTCATTATTGCATGTAGCTTTGACAAACGATTTGCTAATTCTTCTATTGCTGGATTATCAACTTTTGAAAAGTCAAAAGCATCAAGTTATGGGTGATAACCATAATTGGCGAAGAAAGGTATTTGTTACATAGAAGAATGTATCGTATTATTATAAGCAAATTCTGCCAATGGCAGAACAGCTATCCAATCATCTTGTTGGTAGTTGATGGTACACCTTAAATATTGCTCCAAGACTTGGTTCATGTACTTTGTTTGTTCATCAGTTTGAAGATGAAAAGCTGAAGATAACTTTATGTCTACTTTTAAGATCTTGAAAAGGATTCTCTAAAATCTTGATACAAATTGAGTTCTCCTATCTGATATAATATCCTTAGGTAATCCATGATAGCGATAGATATTATCAATGAAAAGCTTAGCTGTTTCTTCACTTGTGATAGATTTTGTGCATGGCACAAAATGTGCCATCTTGGTGAACCGATCTACTATTATAAATATAGAATCATAAGATCTTGAGCTTGGAAGATCTGTGATGAAATCCATAGAAACAGAAGACCATGGTTGTTTTGAAATAGGTAATGGCTGAAGAAGCCCAAAAGGTCGATGATGAGGAGTCTTTGAACTTGAATAGATATCACATGATTGTACAAAGTCTTTGACTACCTTCTACATTTGAGGCCACCAAAAATTTCTTGATATAAATTCTAAAGTCTTGTTGTATCCAAAATATCCTGCTGCTGGAAAATCATGACGTGCTTGAAGAACACGTAAACATGCTTCTCCTTTTGGAACATATAAATGTCCTTTGAAATATAGTAGATTGTTCTTCAACTCGAATTTAGAAGAATCATGAAACTTGGAAGAATTATTCATGATATTATGAATAAGAGGGTCTGAGGACATACTTGACTGAATTTGCTTGAGAAAAGTTGAATCAACAGCCAATGTTGATTTTATTGCTTGAAGATGAAACTGTTCTAGTTTTAAGAGAACTATTTTTTGTTGCTTAAAAGCTGCATCTCCTTCTTTTGGTGCAAAATAAGAACATCTAGAAAGGGCATTGCATAAACCTTGTTGTTTTCTTGGTCGATAAGTGATAATGAATTCAAATCTTGACAAAGACATACTCCAGCGAGCTTGATGACAATTCAATACATGTGTTGACATGAAATACTCAAGGTTCTTGTAATCCATATACACGATGACTGGATTCAAAGCGCCTTCTAGATAATGATGCCATTCTTGAAAAGAATCCACGATTGCAAGAAGTTCTTTGTCATGGATCTCATAATTGATCTCGGCTATTAAAAATTTTCTTGAATGAAAAGCTACTAGATGAAGTTTGTCATCTGTTCCCATTTGTGACAAAACCGCACCCGAGGCAAAGTCTGATGCGTTTGTTTCCATAAAAAACGCCTTGGAAAAATCTACACGATACATGATTAGTGCAAAAATAAATAATATCTTCAAAGCTTCAAATGCTGCTTCCGCTTCTTGATTCCATTGGAATTTGTCTTTACAAGTCAAACTTGTAAGTGGAGCCGCAACACAAGAAAAGTCTTTGATGAAGATCCGATAATAATTGGCGAATCCCAAAAAACATTGGACATCTCTTACCATCTTTGGAATCTTCTAATTCATGATTGTTTGAACTTTCTTAAGATCCATCATGAGACCATTATTTGAAATGATGTATCCTAAGAAATCAACTTGAGTAGTGTGAAATACACACTTTTCCATCTTGGCGTACAATCCCGCATCTCTAAGTTTTTGTAATACTTGACGAACATATATTTCATATTCTTCTACGTTCTTAGAATGGATCAAAATGTCATCTAGGTAGCAGACGACAAAATTGTCTAAGAATTCACGAAAAACATCATTCATGAGATGTTGAAAAGCAACTGGTACATTTGTAAGTCCAAAAGGCATGACATTATATTCAAAACGTCCATACCTAGTTCGAAAAGCAGTTTTCCATTCATCTCCTTCTTTGATGCGTACTAGATTGTATGTTCCTCTTAGATCTATTTTTTTATAGATCCTAGCTTGATTCAACTAGTCAAGGAGTCTTGAAATTAGACGTTGTCGTGTTGTAAATCAAAACATAGTGTGAAAAACATAAAAGAATGCATTAAAATAAAAAGATTAAGATTAGAAGAAAGGTTGATAGAAAATTAGTAGTAAGAAGATACAATAGAAATTTACCTTGAAAAGTGAAATTTCTTCAAGTTAGTAAAAAGAAAAAGGTTGAGGAAGTGGAAAAGACATGGGCTAAGAGGTCTTTTTGACCAAGAGGATAAAGAAGACCAGGAGGGAGATGACAAGGAGGGGTCGTGAAGAAGAAGGAGGAGAGTTTTTTTGGAGAGATAGGGTTTCTTTTTGATAGGCAGTATACGTTTTTGTGTGTAGAAGAAGCATAGAGAGGATTTTAGGTGCGAGTTTTTGTGGGTTTGTAGTAGACAAGATAAAGAACTCATAGAGACAATTCTCATGTCTTTTGATTAAGTATCAAGAGAGATATGAGTCGTGAAAGTTGTAGGTGTTGAAGACTAGGGCAGAGAGGGTTACTAAATTTCGGGCCTTGGTTCTTGGAAACCACTTAGACTTTAGTGGCGAAATTTGTTGGGTTTTTGTTTCTTATAGAGTTAACTACTTTGTGTCAAAATCTCAAGTCAATATGACCTCTAAGCAAAGAGTTATGAGTGAAATTGTAACCGGTTTGAATGAAAAGAGAAATAGAGTGAAGGCAAGGTTGAGGGTTTGTATGGGCAGTGCATGTGTGTGGGTTTTTTTGGGTATAAAGAGATTTAGGAGACGAATTTGAGTGTGAAATTTGATAGACATGATCTATGTAAGTTAAGGAAGAGATGAGTGTAAGTTTGATACTCATTAGTCTTATAAATAAAATGTTATGCTCTTTCAAAGTGACAGGGGTCTATCTCCAAATCAGTGAAGTTTGAGGGAGCATATCTTTGTGATCAGAGTAGTATTTTGAGTAAAATTTGTTGGGGTTTGTAGATATATGAGTCTATTAAGTTGTGTAAAAAACTGATTGCTATTGGAGTTATATTCGAGGAGTTATGAGGAAAATTGTGGTCGGATCCAGAGTTGTTAGAAGGCAAAATTAAAGAAGAAGGATGGAACCTATAACTCAAGTTTGGAGAAGGCTCTTGGAGCAATATTTGGAGGGTGTTTACAACATGAGATAAGCTATAAGCCTACCAAATTTCAGCACTTAGGTCTTCTTTAATGAAGAGCAATGAAGGTGTGAAGCAAAGGGGGTCCAGAATCAAAGGCAGCATGGAGGAATTACTTTGACAACATGGTTCTCTCTAACCACATGAGCTATAATCAAAAGATTTATAGGGTTTGCTTCTTTAATCTCTTAAGTACCTTGTGTTTAAATTTTGCTTCAATTGATATGATATCCTAGGATTTATGAGCAAAATTGAGGGCGGGTTTCTAAAGGCAGAATATGTTAGGGTTAATAAAGTATGTTTTTATATAAATTCTTCAATTTTATGAACTTTATGAATCTCATCTTGCACTTGAGAAACTAGAGGCAAAAAAGACCCAGTGTTTCTTAGGGCTAAGACTCTCACCACGACAACGTAATGGATATTTGTTCTTGATTATGATCTTGTTGAGTCCTCGATAGTCAACACACATCTGCAATGATCCATTTTTTTTCTTCACAAATAGAATTGGAGCTCTTGTTGGAGATTTAGAATGGCGTATGAAATTCTTGGCCAAATTCTCGTCAATATATGCCTTGAATTCAGCCAATTTATCTTGTGATAAATTATAGATTGGTCCAAATGGTGGCTGAGTTCCTTCTTTAAGGTCGATTGAACAATCATATGGACGATGCTCCGGAAGAATATCTGCATTCTTTTTTTCAAAAATATCTTGATAATCTTGATACTGACTTGGAATGCTACTTCAAGTCTTTCCATCATTAAAAATTGGTGTAGCATAAATAACAAAAGGTGATCCTTCTTTTGCAGCATGCAAGAAAGCTCTTGCACCTACAAACGCAGGTTTAATTCTACTAGACTTATGATTTTTTACTTGATTAATTATATTGTTAGCTATACTTTTAGAAAAGTTCAGAGTACGAGAAATCCAATCTATTTGAGGGTTGTGTTTTTCTACCATGATAGAATAATTGGAATAGAGAGAGAGCCATTTACTACTACATTTAGAGGAAGTGTTTCATGAGTAATATCTCCAGAAGATAAAAGACGACCATCTATGACTTCTACGTGTACGGGTTTAGATTTTTGTACTATTTATATTCTATGGCTTTTTGTAAATTCTTCATCTAATAAATAAGCCGAGGCTCTCAAATCTATTAAAGCAGAGGCTTTGTAATTATTAGGTTCTAAATATACATCTATTATAAAATAAGGAGATGGTTGTGAGGAGAGGATAGGACCTTTATTAGAAATTGTACAAGATCCCAGCCGCACGGTCCTTATTGTGGCTGGACAAACTCGTTTTCTGACATATTATCTTCTTTGACAGTCATACTCCTCATCTTGTGGTTGCGTTGTTTCTTTGGACAATTTTGAGCAGTGTATTTAGGTTCTCTACAATACAAGCATAATCCTTCTTGACGACGTTGAATCTTTTCTTGTTCAGTGAGCGGCTTGAAATGTATAGCATCAATTTACATGTCCTCGACTTTTGAAGGTACATATTGAGAAGTCATTGGTGCTGCCACTGAATTATAATGTTGTTGAGGTTCTCTTATATGACTTTTAGATCTAAATTTGAAAAGTCGATTATCACACTTCACCGCAAAGTCTATTGCTTGACTCAATATTTGAGGATCGGATAAGTTCAATATCAATTTCTTCACTTCATATTGTAATCCGTAGAAAAACTGACTGATGAGTGTAGCATCGTCCCACTTGATATCGATTGCTAGCTGTCTAAATTGTGAAGCATATAATGTCACTGATTAATTGTCTTGTTGTAGGATACGAAGCTTGTTGGTTGCAACATGAGTTGCATCGTGTTCTCCATACATAGATCAAAATTTTGCTAAGAAAGCTTCTAAATTATCCAATATTGGATCACGTCGTTCCAGAAAAGATGAAAACCAAGATAAGGCAGAATTTGAAAGTAGTGTACGAATAAATCTGACTTGTGATCTTGGAGTTGGAAAACTTTGCGGTTGCAATTCAATCACCAGTTGGACTTGGTTGATGAATCCTCAAAACTTGGATCTTGTGCCATTAAACTTCTCAAGTAGACCAGTTTTTGTTTCTTTGATGCTTGGACAATGTTCCAATGTAAGAGGAATTATATGGCTTGGTGTAGATGTTGAAGCAGCTCCAATCATATCTATATCTTCATTATTTGGTAACCTTGTTGCTCCTTGTGGAGGTACAGTGAGTTGATACATTTCAAGCATTAATTCCCTCATTTGCTCTTGCATTTGTGCCATTGCACTCTTCGTTTCAACAAGCTCGGCCATGATAACATTTCAAAAAATATATAACACTACTCGAGATAAGTAACAGGGAGAACAAAAAAAATACTAGGAATAATATCAGTTTAGAAGAGGGTAATCCGCAACTTTTAAAATGCTTATGTCTTATCAAGAGAAAGGGGTAATCCATTCTTAAATCAAGACAAGACAAAGCTATGATATTATAAGTGTATTCTTCTCAATTTGTCAAAGACATGAACTAGAAAGAGATGCATAATCTAATGGAAACTGTATTAAAATAAAAGTCACAAAATGGAATTAAAAAAGTATGTATATTCAAAGAAAATTGGAATGGCTATTGTCAAAGACTAGAAACATGAAGACTCTTGAAACTAGACTAGAACCAGGAAAAGAGTTGACAAGAGTGAAGAGGGCTTCACTTTTGCCTCTATAAATACTATCTAACTAAGAGCTACGTGGCGGTATTCTATAGGATCTCATATACGTGTCTAGTTTGCAAGACATGTGTCAAACTTGCACGACAAGTTTCTCACATGTGCGCCACGTACTTAGCTTGTTTCGCAAGCTACCAACATGTGTGACACATGCTTAGCTTGTTCTACAAGCTACCAACATGTGCGCCATGTGCCTACCTTGTTGACAAAGTTTCTAACCTACCAATCATCTATAGACATGTATAAAGATGATTTTGCATCTATGAAGCTTCTAAGAAGCTTCTCTATCAGATATTATCAAATCAACTTATTTTACCTACTTCTATTGGTCTATTATTACTTAGGTACTATACTGGAATAAATCTTATGTCCGTGACAACTACTTCACATTGTCCAAAGAAACAACACAACTGCAAAATGAAGAGTATGGTTGTCAAAGAAGACAATATGTTGGAAAATAAATTTGTCCAACTACAATAGGGACCGTGCAACTGGAATCTTGTACAATTCCTAGTGAAGGTCCTATTTTCTCTTCAGAACCTTCATCTTGTTTTATAATAGATATATATATTTAAGACAAAAAAACTACAAAGCCTCTACCTTATTAGATTTAGGAGCCTTAGCATGCTTTCAAGATAAACAATTTGTTAAGAATCATAAAATACCTTTAATACAAAAAACTAAATCCGTACGTGTAGAAGTCATAGATACTCGTCTATTTTCTTCTCAAGATATCATTCATGAAACCCGTCCTATAAAAATAAGAATAGATGGTCATAATAGCTCCATAATCTTTAACATAATTAAATCTTTGTCTAATCCAATTATTTTAGGTTTATCATGGCTAGAAAAATATAATCCTCAATTAGATTGGAATTCTCGAAGAAACTTGATTTTTTTCAGAACATTATTAAACATCCTACCAACCAAGTGAAAAGCTATAAGTCTAGTATTGTAAAACCCGTACTTATAGGTGCAAAAGCTTTAATACATGCAACAAAAAAAGGATCGACTTTTGCTATTTATGCCACATCCGTTTTTGATTGTCGAAAGATTTTAAGTGGCATTTCAAGCCAATATTTGGATTATCAAGATATTTTTGAAAAAAAGAATATAAATATTCTTCTAAAACATCATCCATATGATTGTCTAATTGACATCAAGGAAGGAACTTAGCCATCATTTGGACTAATCTATAGTTTATCACAAGATGAGTTGGCTGAACTCAAGTCGTATATTGACGAGAATTTGGCCAAGAATTTCATACGCCATTTTAAATCTCTAGTAGGAGTTTAAATTCTATTTGTGAAGAAAAAAGATGGATCATTATGGATGTGTGTTGACTATCAAAGATTCAACAAGATCACAATTAAGAATAGATATCCATTATCTTTGATATCAGGACTCGTTAACCACTTAAATCAAGCTAAAATTTATACAAAAATAGATCTAAGAGGAGCATACAATCTAATACGCATCAAAAAAGGAGATGAATGGAAAATTGCGTTTCAAACCAGGTATGGATATTTTAAATATAATGTCATGCCTTTTGCACTTACAAATGCACCAGCTGCTTTTCAACATCTCATGAATGATGTTTTTTGTGAGTTCTTAGACAATTTTGTCGTCTGCTATCTAGACGATATTTTGATCTATTCTAAGAATGTAGAAGAACATGAAGTACATGTTTGTCAAGTATTACAAAAATTTAGAGATGGAAGATTATATGCCAAGATAAAAAAGTGTGTATTTCACACTACTCAAGTTGATTTTTTAGGATACATCATTTCAAATGATGGTCTCATGATAGATTCTAAGAAAGTCTAGACAATTTTGAATTGGAAGATTCCAAAGATGGTAAGAGATGTCCAATGCTTTTTGAGATTTGCCAATTATTATGAGATCTTCATCAAAGGCTTCTGTCAAGTTGTAGCTCCACTTACACATTTGACCTGTAAAGACAAACTCCAATAGAATCAAGAAGCGAAAGCAATATTTCAAGCTATGAAGATATTATTTGTTTTTGCACCAATCTTGTATTGTATTGACTTTTTTAAGGCATTTTTTATGGAAATAGATACATCATACTTTGCCTTGGATGCAGATTTGTCACAAATGGAAACAGATAACAAACTTCATTCAGTAGCTTTTCATTCAAGAAAATTTTCAGCAACCAAGATCAATTATGAGATCCACGATAAAGAACTTTTTGTAATTGTGGATTTCTTTCAAGAATGGCGTCATTATCTAGAAGGCACTTCCAATCCAATCATCGTATATACAGATGAGAAGAACCTTGAATATTTCATATCGGCACGTGTGTTGAATTATCATTAAGCTTATTGGAGTATGTCTTTATTAAGATTCAAGTTTATTATCACTTATCGGCTAAGAAAACAACAAGGTTTTTCCGATGCCCTTTCTAGATGTTCTTATTTTGCACCAAAAGAAGGAAATACAACTTTTGAGGAACAAAGAATGGCCCTCTTGAAATTGGAGCAATTTCATCTTTGATCAATGAAATCAACATTGATTGTTGATTCAACTTTTCTCAAGCAAATTCAGTCAAGTATGTCTTCAAATCCTCTTGTTCATGATATCAAGAATAATTCTTCTAAGATTTATGATTCTTTTAAATTCAAGTTCAAGAATAACCTACTATATTTTAAAGGACACCTATATATTCCAGAAGGAGAAGCACCTTTACATGTTCTATAAGTACGTTGTCATATTGTAATTACTTACAGTATATAAAATCCATTCAAAATGTATAATATGTTTATAGATCTAGATATGTGTTAGAATGGTTAGTAAAGTAAATTAAAGGAAGTTGGTGTAAGAAAATTTATTTTAGATTTTTATTTAGTTTGATTATGGCTTTTAAATTATATAGAACCTAAATATTTAATATGAAGCCTTGAAAGAAGGTGGGAGCATAAGGATGAAGAATTGAACTACAAAGAGGCCTATTTGGAAGGATGAAGACAAAGTAAGGATGAATGAAGACAAGGGATAAAGTTCTTCATT
Source organism: Physcomitrellopsis africana (assembly GCA_036785485.1). Lineage (NCBI taxonomy): Eukaryota > Viridiplantae > Streptophyta > Bryopsida > Funariales > Funariaceae > Physcomitrellopsis > Physcomitrellopsis africana. Next base: position 191,119 of record JAWRVF010000266.1, read on the forward strand.
CCTATTGATCAATGGTCATGCCTAATAGGCTTTGAAGAGTCTGCCTGCAACAAGAATAAGGTTTTTGGCAACTTCAAAGAAGGCATTAGAAAATTAGAGATTAGGATTAAAAAGCTTATTTTTTGGACTACAATTTTGGTGTTTTAGAGCATTTGTTATGTTTTGAGAGGTTTGAGGAAATAAGGCTTATGTATTGGATGTAATAGCCCTATGAAAAAATATTTTATATAAATTTGGGATTTTTTATTATACTTGGATCTTCCTTGAGTAATTAGTGGCAACGAGAAGCCTAGCGCTTTCTTGAGGCAAATTTTCTCTATCACAACAACGTCATGATTTTCCAATGGCAGGATATTTTGGATACAACAAGACTTTGGAACTTATATCAAGATATTTTTCATGACTTCAAATGTCAAAGGCAATCAAAGACTTTGTACAATCATGTGATATCTACTCAAGATCATAGACTCCTCGTCATTGATTTTTTGGGCTTCTTCAGCCATTACCTATTCTATAACAACCATGGCCTTCTGTTTCTATGGATTTCATCACAGATCTTTCAAGCTCAAGATCTTATGACTCTATATTTGTGATAGTAGATCGGTTCAACAAAATAGTACATTTTGTGCCATGCACAAAATCTATCATAGGTGAAGAAACATCTAAGCTTTTTATTGATAATATCTATCCCTATCATGGATTTCTAAGGATATTATATTCGATAGGAGAACTCAATTTGTATGAACATTTTGGAGAATCCTTTTTAAGATCTTAAAAGTGGACATAAAGTTATCTTTAACTTTTCATTCTCAAACTGACAGACAAATAGAGCGCGTGAATCAAGTCTTGGAGCACTATTTGAGGTGTACGATCAATTACCAACAAGATGATTGGACAGCTCTTTTACCATTGGCAAAGTTTGCTTATAATAATACAATACATTTTTCTATGCAACAAATACCTTTCTTTGCCAATTATGATTACTACCCATGACTTGATGCTTTTGACTTTTCAAAAGTTGATTATCTAACTACAAAAGATTTGATAAATCGTTTGTCAGAGCTACATACAATAATGGAGGTGCAATTAAAAGAAGCTCAAGAACGACAAAAAATAAATGCAGATGCATATCATAAGGAACAACCACAATTTAACGTAGGAGATAAGATATGATCACTTTGTTGCAATATCAGGACTACTCGTCCTTGTGATAAGTTGGACTATTGTAGGCTTGGACCTTTTCCTATTTCTGAATAAATCAATCTAGTTGTATATTGATTACACCAACCGGAGTCCATGAAGATCCATCCTGTATTTAATGTGTCATTACTCAAGCCATATAAGACATTGAATATATAAGGAAGAAGACAAATGCCACTGCCTCCTATAAAAGTGGACAATGATGAAGAATTCAAGATTGAAGAGATTTTAGATTTAAGGTAGTGCCAAAATCGACTAGAATATCTTGTGCATTGGTGCAGATATGATATTAGTAAACGCACATGGGAGCCATCTAAGAATCTAGCAAATGCATCAATAAAAGTCAATGCATTTCATCGACAACATCCATCAAAATTAAGATAAAGAATTAAAAAAATCTTTGCTATAAAGCAAAACAGGTTCTATAGATGTTTCATCTTACCTTGTATCATTATTTATTATTTCCTTAGATTTGTTCATGCTAAAGAGATAGAAGATCAACAACCAACGAATTCAACTCAAGAGCCATCATGTGTTAATTTATCAGATGAGACATTATGACTATCACAACCTTCAAGACAATGGAATAGAGATGAATACCCTCAAGAACGACATGTCCTTTTGTAGATTCATGGTGAAATACAACGTGTTTGGTATCACGACCTTGAAAGAGACTTTCGATGTTTGGTGATACTTTTAGAGGTAGGAACTATTCTTGATGGTGTTCCTAATATTTTCTTTGAAAGGAATTATGAAAGCCTCAACAATGATCAAATAATAGGGTGGTCCTCTCGCTCTAGTATGGGACATTATCAATGGCTAAAAGGACCTATCAACTATCTTCGAAGGGAATAAAGATCAGAGTATGTGACAAGCATAATTTGACGTATCTTCGACTTCCTCAACATGTAATTACTGCTCGTGGAACTCGTCTCTAGAAAAGGAAGTAATGTCATGGATATAAGATTTATTCTAATAATTACCTAATTAATATAAACCAATAGAAGTAAATAAAATAAGTTGATTTGATAATATCTGATAGAGAAGCTTGCTAGAAGCTTTATAGATGTGGAATCATCTTTATACATGTCTATAGGTGATTGGTAGGTTAGAAATTTGGTCAATAAGCTAGCCACATGGCGCACATGTTGGTAGCTTGTAGAATAAGCTAACCATGTGTCACACATGTTGATAGCTTGTAGAATAAGTCAAATACGTGGCGCACATGTGGAAAATTTGTCATGCAAGTTTGACACATGTCTTGCAAATTAGACATGTGTAGGAGGTCCTATAGAATATTGCCATATAGTTTTTAGTTAGATAGTATTTATAGAGGCAAGAGTGAAGCCTTTTATACTCTTGTCAACTTTTTTTTTTGCTTCTAGTCCAGATTCAAGAGTATGTAGTTTTCTTGTCTTGTGGCAATAGCCATTTTAGTTTCTTTTAATATATATACTTCCATATTTCTTTTTTGTTATTCTTCTTAATAGAAGTTTCATATGTTTATTTGCTTTCATTAAGTTCTTGTCCTTGACACCCTTATTTATGTCTCGAGATTGTAAATGACTGCCACAATCCATCCTACTCCTCAAAGAAATACATCTACAAAGCTCTTATAAATCTATATTCATTTCAAAACTCCATAAATACTTCCTACCTAGACAATTGATATTGCTTTTCATATCATTCTATTCAATGTGTGATAAGAAATCTCTGCTAGCTCAAGCCTCCTCTTTCTATTATACTTGCTGACCTTTCCAAACAATCAATTTCTTTTTTTCTCCAAAAAAGAATACATTTACAAAAAAACTAATTTTTTTGCTGCTCTCCGTTTGTTCCTCATGATTGCAGCAGATCTCTCAAGTTGAATCTTATTTTACAATATAATTGATCCAAGAGTACTTCTTCTAAGTTTGCAATATCCCAATAGCCTAACATTCTCTCCATATGTCCATTGATATTCCAAAACACAACTTGTCTCCAACAAATTCTCTCAAAAAACTCATCTCGTAACCCTCTCTCAGTTCTACTCTCAACTTCTTTTTCTCTTTTTTTCATAAGTCTCAATCTATTCTTGTTGGCCAAGGATTTTGCACCACATGCAATTTCTATCGACATTGTCATATTACGTATTATCTTGTTCGGGAATGCATCGGGCACTTGGCTGTAGAAGGTAAAGTACTGTTTACAAATACTCAAAAAATCCTAATAGGTTTCACCCATGTATAAGGAATATAATTTGAGCTTCAATTCAAAAGTGTTTAAAAACACTCCTCTTAGTAAAATCAACCATATATTTATCCCAATTACCTCGTTTCCTTTATAATTAAGCAATTTTTATTTTTGTTTATAAGCCCTATTCCTTATCAGTGAGCTTTGACAAGCTATAATTTTTAATCTAACCATCCAATTAGTGTGAAATTTTGCACACAAATTCTAGTATAAGCCTTTTACATGCTCAAAAAAATTTAGCCCAATCCAATTTACAGATTGCAAGAAAATGCCCAAAAAGCGCACTAATGACACTCGGCTGCCAACTTGAAGATTGATGCAGAAACTCTAGTGGTGATTTCTCCTTCTTTCACCGTTAACTTCAGCTCAAACTTGGTATGTATCTCAATCTAGAAGTCTTCTATTAGCATACTAAAATTTACATTGATCCAATTGGTGGATCTTTAGTTATCACAAAAACCCTATCCAACCCTAAACTGCCAACTTCCGACAACCCTTTGTATCAAACCTCAAATATCTCCTGATTGCATTGCTAGATTAACACAAATTTTTGTATACACTTAGCAGACCCAAAAATCTAGATAATATCAAAATGCAATGTTGTGATACATACTTTCTTCTTTAGATAATTTGGAGGGTAACTACTGGGTGGTCAAAAATTCAATTATATCAGCATATCAAGTAGATTTTGCTATCACTACAAAAAGATTCTCATCTACAAGTCCATCATCAATTTGATTGGTCTCTATATTTTTCAGCACCCTTGATAAATGATCTACTTGCTTGTGAGCCAAGCTTGGTTTATATTCCATTGTATAATCAAACTTTTCTAATAATAACATCCATCGTGCTAACCTTCTACTCAATTCCAATTTATTGACCAAGTATTTAATTGCCATGTGATCCACAAAAAATATTACCTTGTTGCTTAATAAATAATGGCGATATTTTTTGATTGAAAATACCATAGCTAAACATTCTCTTTCAGTTGTTGAATAATTCTTCTCGATTGTATTAAGTTGCTTACTTGCATATGCAATAGGATAATCCCTGCCCTTCTCATTTTCTTCAATTGTTTGACAAAGAACACTTCTTATTGCCATCACACTTGCATCACAATATATATAGAAGGACAATTTCCATTGTGGAGGTCTTAATATTAAATACAAACTTGATCTTATTTTTAATATCTCTAATGCCCTCTGACAATCATTGGTCCAAGTAAACTTGGTGTTCTTTCATTGTAGCAAAGTTATAGATAGTGTAATTGTTGCATAATTTGGAATTAGTATCCAATACTATCCTACATGTTCCAACAACCATTTCACTTCTTTTACATTACTTGGAGTTCTAATAGTATTGATGACCTTAATTTTTTTCGATTCGGATTTTTTTACTGCTTTTATTCACCATGTAGCCTAATAATACACCCTGTTGCATAGCTAGATATGTCTTTTCTGGATTTAAGATCATTCCCACTTTCCTACATCTCTCCATCGCTTCTTTCACTTTTATCAGATGGTCTTCAATTTGTGACTATATACTAAAATCATTGATGAATACCATCATGGATTTATATAGCAATTCTAAAAAACTATACATCATCAATCGTTAGAAGGTTGCCGGTGCATTATAGAATCCAAATAACATCACATATTGCACAAAAGTTTTTCATGGGGTTGTAAATGCTATTTTATGCCTATCCTCTGTTACAATGGATACTTGATTATATTCCAAGTAACCATCCATTAAAGTATAACGCTCATGTCCAAATACTTCTTCTAAGATGCTAATTATGAAAGATAAAGAAAAATAGTTCTTATGGGTCTTTGTATTTAATTTTCAATAATTCACACATACACATAGTTTACCATTCTTCTTCTTTATCAACACCATTGGTGACATCTAATTAGTGATTTCTACTGGTTTTAAGAATTCCACTTATTACAACTGCTCTAACTCTGCTTTTGCTACCAATTGAAGTTGTGGGTTTATTCTTCTCTCTTTAAGTCTAATTGATATTATATCAGATAATAAAAAAATGCAATATTATACAATGTTTGGCGATATGCCTTTCAATTCTTTATATGACTATGCAAAAACATCCTTCTTTTCTTGCACTAATTTATTGTATGCACTTATTTCTTCACCACTCAATTGACTCTCTATTTGTATTTGTTTTGGTTCCTTTCCTTCTATTTATATGGTCACAAACTTTTGATCTTCTTTTATCACATGTGACTGCTCAAAGTTGTTGTGATACCAATCTAAGGGCATATTTGAATAGTTGGCTACGTCCTCTCTAACTATGATTCCTATAGAAGTCATTTTATAATGCAACATCTCCTTTAGAGGCTTATCTTTTTGAAGTACTTCTGATTCCTTGGGATTCTTCTGCCTCTATCGAGTACATTCCATTGTCTACTTCAAGGATAAGTGTTAATCCATCTTCATCTTCAACACCTTCTATAAGGTTTATTCTTTCCTCTTCATCAGCAATTGAATTTGGGTGTGTTTGTAGCCAAGTCTCATATTCACTAGTATTCTTCCAATTATAAAGATTTAGGCCTAAACATTCTAATCCTCATATGTCCAGATTTAAGATAATATTGCCTATAAACACCTCTTCAATTTGTTGCTTGTCCTTCTTTGCCTTAGAGAATTTGATTCTATCATCCTCTGATGATTTTTTTAAGATATCTATTGCGATAATAGGTCTAATGGACACTTGAGTATGATTTTCATTAGGTCCATAAATAATTGTAGGTCAATAATTTCTCTAATTCACTATGGCGTTAGCCATTCTTAACCACGGACGATCCAATAATAACAAGAATGATTCCTTGGTTGTCTGCATATGAATCATTTGAAAGGTCAATATATATTCTTCTCCTCTTATAACCATCCTGCAATGCTGAATTTAACCTATTGGCTTCGTTGGACTTTGATTAGCTATATTTATTACGAATAGTGAAACTCAATCCAAGCTTCTCCATTCTTTGTAGGAGCATGATATTTAAACCACTCTCTCTATCCACCAAAGCATTGGGTATAATCTTATTGGCAATCATTACTTCTATCTCCATTGCCTTCACATCAAACAGCCTTTTGGTAGATTGTACCTATGCCATGGTCTTCTCATTCATTCCTTTTTTTTTTTTTATTACAAATAATCCCTCTTTTAATGATTTTCTTACTATTGGAGATATTTCTAAAATTTGTGCAATTATAATGTGTGCCTTATATTTTGTCAAATCCTCCCACAAGTTATACATTATCATCTTTGACCTCCTCTAATTATGTTCTAGTGATCTAAACTCCTCCAAAAATATATCTGGTTCTTTCCATTCATCTTTTTCTACATCTTCTTTGTTTTTTCTCCCTCCTTCCAAAGGCATTTCTATATCAATCGGTTCCCAAAGTAAAAGCTCACGATCAAATTCTGTAACCTTCTTAGGAGCTTTTTTGGTGACTTTCTCTAACTTTGAAAAATGTGGAAGGTCTTCAGACAAGCTGCTCTCTGATTCCAAAATAGGAGGTTGTAAAATTATCTTTGCATGTGTCATCACTGCTAGTGATGAGACTTGAGGATTTATCCCTTATTCTTCCTTCCTCACCTTGTGAGTAATTAGGTTTGTAGCTGGAAATTCCTCACCTATGACCATTGTTGATATTTGGAATAGAATATAACTCTGTAGTCTCATTCCTTTTGCTACTCGGACATCTTGTGTATTCAAAGGATCTAGTTTCTAATTTGATTTGATTATTATACTACCTTGCCTTTGCTCCACTTGTCTGCTCTGATTTAAAGGTATATATCCTCTTTGAGTTTGCAATCCTATAGGTGATTGGTATGTTTGCCTAGATTCCTTATAATTATAATAGAGATTTGGTGGTCTCATTTCTCTTCAATTCTTCCATGGTCTCCATTGACCTTACATATTCTGTTGTACTTATTGTTGAGGATTCATTACAAATTTTGATAATAATATAATCTTATCAGATTGCTTATATTCATCTAAAGTATGGTTTCTCCTGTAATTACTACATCCAAAGTGTTGGTTCTCTGACCAATATTGTCCAAGTATATGCCACCTTCTACAAAACTGATGATATTTTTTACGTGGTCTATTTATTCTTAGTCCTTATGACCTACTTTGATAACCACCTTATCTAAAATTTACATTCGGTTGTCTGCCATTCCTAGGAGGTTCCTAAAAATTTTGATAATCTTGCCTACAAATAATTGATGGCAGTCCACTTGTGCAAAATTGAAAAGAATGGCCACTTTGCCTACAATTTGTATACCATATTCCTAAAGTGTGGCTTTTGGATTCTATCCAAGGTGGTAGTAGATTAGAATCTTGGTTCTTTGCCACATATGCCATTTTTTTAATCAAAGTCTACATCTACTTTAAAATAGCTTCTTAAAACCCTTTCTGGTTTGCCCGTATTTTTTTCTCCATATCCTCTACCTTTTGTTCTAAGTTTGGAGTAGATAAGGCAGGTAGAGGTGCTGGTTCTTAGATTGCTAGTAGCATAGGTGCCTGGCTTGATCTAGCTATCAAAAGACTGAGATTAGAACCTTGTTAACCTCCCTCTAGTTCCATTATACGTGGCCTGATAGAAATAAATTATGGAATCACTTCATCTTCTCTCCTCTATAGCTGTTCAAAATTTTTTTCTATTGTATCTACTTCTCTTGCTGCTTTTTTGGCTTCCTCTAAAGTCCTAGGATTTTGTTCTAGTATACCATTAATTATAGATCCTTGAAAAAATCCTTGAATAAAGAATTGCTTTAAGGTCTTATTATTGAGCATATTTCCTACAAATTAGATATAAATCAGTTCAAATCTTGGTACATAAGAGGATACATCTTTTTCTTGCCGTTATTTCATTGTCAATACTATCTTTAGTATTATACTCTATTCTACCTCTCATCGGAAGTGATTTAAACTTCCTGTGTAGTTGTGGCCATTCCACAAAATGTCCCTCCTAGTGATTATGGTACCATTTGTATGCCTCTCTATATAATGTAGTAGGAAACTAGACCAAATAGTAACCTAGATTAGTGATTAATGAAGTAGTTAAAATTTTGATATACTGCTCCATGTGCAAGGATTGATCTTCATCTTTTGTGCCATAAAACTTTTGTAGATGTGTAGGAATACTTGTTGTAACTAAATCTCTCAACACCACAATAGATATGCCTTATGGCATCACCAACCGATCAATTGGTGGTCTTTGAGCTACTTCTTGAAGAACTGTTTCTATCGTAGATTCTATATCAACTAATTTTTTTAAAATTTGTCTGTTATCCACTACCTCAAAGGTTGAAAAGAAATCTAATTCTAGTGCTCTATTAGATCTTTTAAATGATGGTTCTTCATTCCCTTGTCCTTTGATTATTCTCTTCAATCACCACTTCAAATTCAGTTGTCGTTGCAGTGATCACCTCTTGGAATTCTATGTGGTCTTTTTTTTCTACTGTCCTATTGGAGTCTCCTAAAGTTCTTCTTCCTTCAGCCTATCTTTCTTAATTTTTCTTCAAGCCTTGGTTCTTAATGTTGTCTCCAGCTAGAGTCAGCTCTAGTTTCTTTTATCGGGTTTGAATGTTCATCTAATTGCTTCTAATAAACCTCATACTATTCTTCACATATTGCAATCCATCCATCCCTCCATTTTTGATTATCACTTACTTAAGTGAGAAATTAAAGAAGTTACTTAATAGAAACATGCAAGCCTACTTCAATTTACAATCTCTCCGACAAGGAGAGTAAACGACAAAAGACAGTGTCCAATTTGGGCTAGAATATCACTTGTGTGCCTTCTTCATTCTACTCCCATACAAAACAAGCTTCACGTTGTCATGTAGTGATTTGGCTACCATATGAAAAAATTATACATATATATTTAATATACAATTTATTATACAATTAAGTGAAAGCTATAATAATAGATTTTATTGGTTACAAGATGTGATTAGATTATTAATTTAGAAGGAATCCATTTAATAAGACTATTAATGAGATTTATACAACCTTTTCTTTTTAATGGTAATTTTGAGATTGATTTATATTGATAATAACTCTTGTATATTTTAAGTCACCTTTGTTAGATATTGGTGATCTTTAAGATTTTATTTATTTCTTTTATTTGGTGTTTAGAATACATATTGTATAAATCTTATAACAAAAAAGATTAGAAAGGGGTTTTTAGTATGAAAGGGGGTAGTTAGGCCATCTATGTAGATGAATGGAGATGGATGATAGAAGTCTCTATTTGTATTGGCCAAAAATCATGCCCAATGGGCTTCAAGGAGGCTGCCCAAGGATTTATTAGGAATTAGGATTTGTTTTTTGAAAGGAATTGAATATCAAAGGCTAGGGTTAGCAAGTTTGGATTTTTGGATTTGATTTTGGTGCAAATCTTGTATAATTTGGACTTTTTATAAAAGAGATATAGGCACTCAAAGTTAGGTTGTTAAAATTCTATTTGTTGTCACTCTTTTAAATATAACGCACGTGTACATAGAACAATAGATGATCAGTGATTAAGATTAGAAAGAGCACTTTTTTGGCTATACTATTCACATATGGCTTGATAAAATCCAAGCTAGGGTGAAAGAGATATTGGGAGTTGAAATTAAAGCTTTTAAGCCAAGGACAGTAAGTGACCCTATTTAACTAGTGGTTACATTTTAAGCAATATCTTACGCAATTTGATATATTTTTAGCTCAAAATTTTTAAAATTATATATGTTTATGTCACAAGACTATGTACAAAACTTTTATGGCATTAAGATTTTGGATTTGTGAGATATAAGAAAATTAGTACTCAAGTATCTTTGAGCTAGGGTTTTAAATATCTGCTAGGATTTTTAAGATATCAGAAGATCAAAAATAAATTTATAGTTGATTCTTCTTTATAATAAAATTTTAAAGTATTACCTACACTTTAAAAAAAAATTTATAGAAATTAAATAGTTGGATCAAGAGTTATTTGACTCTAAAGATCAAGTAGAAATAAGTCCTTGCGGGTGAATAAAGTTTTGAAGGGTTTTTTTTTTGTGGAAATTTGAACCATTTTTGTATAAACCTACTTGAATATAAGAAGATTTATCTATATAACTTTTCTTTTTTAATATTGTTATATTATTTGTCCTTTTTATTAAGGACAAATCACTTATTAGAATTTAATCAATAAGTTTCAAGTAAACTCTCCACAATCAAGTACCTAGTATATTTCTAGATAGAAGTTCATACCATCCAATAATATAGAGCTGATCTTTGTTGAATGTCAAAATAGAATCCAAGGAATCACCCTACTATTTCAAATTGGCAACCAACTAGAGAATTATCTATTATGTGAGCAACGACAATAAGCACATTACAAAAATTGTTCCTTCTAATTTGTTCAACTAATTAGATAGAAATACATACTTCTATACAATCTCCATATCCTTGCATATTAGTACTTCACTCACGACCTCTAAATTAGTTTTTTAGTCCAATTTTCCACTAATACATAGGTTAGAGAAACCAAGGTGGTGAAGGATTTTATCTAATCACCCAAGTCAAATATTAATAACCTACCTTCTCCCCTTCCTTTCAACAAGGCCCCAACTAATGCTTCACTCTTGCACTAGCTCTATTCTATGACTCTCCTTTCTCCTCTAATTTAACTTAAAGATAACATACTAAGTACTTCCACACAAAATTAAATATGAAAATTACTAATTCCAAGTATCAACCTTAAAGTAAACTCCTCGCAAACGTACCATTTATGTAAGCAAGATCTCTCCACCTTCATTGCATTTATAGCCCAGTGGATCAATCTTTCCTACACAATAAATTCTAATATATGTTCCATCTATTCCTTAAGTTCTCCCTGTTCTACTAGGACTCTATTGTCCACTTTTCCTCTGATATTTTTAAATTATTATTATTATTATTATTATTATTATTATTATTATTATTTTTAAGGATAAGATTTGAACTATGGTTTTGTGGACTGTGAAAAAATAATTTAACCTAACTCTGTCATGCTATGCACCACTAACACCAATCCTTCTTCCTATTGTTGAGCTGCTGTAACAAGTGCTTTTATATAATAAATCTTTGTCTGATCAGATCAAGATCCCTCTTGAATTGGTTCATTTTATTTACTCTTCAATTATTTGATAAGCTCTAGAAATACCTCATACAAAAAGAACACCAGATTTATTGTACATCAATCTCCACAATCGATTCCTTTGCAGTAATCTTCCTGAATTGGCTTTCCAATCTGCCTCAAAAACCACCAAAGCTGTATTTTTTTCAATTGACCTTTTACCAGGATACGCACGCATTCCCGAGGATCCACCATGATCACACCAAATCATGTACCACATCTTTACTTGCAATTACCATGCTACACCATCACTTTTATCTCGTGATTGTAAATAACCGCCACAATCCATTCTACTCTACAAAGAAATACCTCTATAAAGTTCTCATAAATCTACATTCATTTCAAAGCTCCATAAATACTTCTTGCCTACACAATTAACATTGCTTTTCATATTATTCCACTCAACAAGTCATGAAAAATCCCTGTTAGTTCAAGCCTCTCCTTCCTATCATACTTGCTGATTTTTTTTCTCCAAAAAAGAACACACTTACAATAAAACCAATTGCTCTGTTGCTCTCCATTTGTTCTTCTTGATTGCAGTAGATCTCTCAAGTTAAATCCTATTTCTTTCATACTTTAGCAACTCCACATGATTCACAAATTATCCCTTGTGTGAGTCCTTCGAAAAAACCAATTGCCTCCAAAACCACATGAGCTTAGGCCAAAACCGGAGATTGAGTTATAGACAGCAGTCATTCATAAATTTGAAACTAAAATGGTCTTAGGTGCTCCACTGTACCAAAGACCAACATGCTCAATATTTTGAATATCATACTCACATCATCATATATTTCAGATGGATCACCTACCTCTTCCATAAATTCAAAAAAATGAAATGATGGCAAGAGTTTGTTACATTAAGCAAGTTTAGATTTACGAGGCTCTAATTCTAGTTGTTGCTTCAATGTAAAAGTGACCTTAGTCTCCTCATCAAAGATGCATCTCTTCTTAATTCATGTCGCTCTTTGATAAGAAACCAAGATCAAACCATAACTTTGATCTTATCCACTTATCATCCTAATAATCTAGTCAAGTGTTAACACACCATCGCTTATACCTCTATCCACATTGTATTTCTTCCCAATGCTCTTGATATTTTTCTTTCAAATCATCTCCCTCTCATCGTATACTCTTCTTCTGTCTCTTTTATCTTTCTCACTCTTGAACCGTAACAGCCACACTTCTCATCTTGTACATGATTTTACAATATAATTAATCTAAGAGCACTTCCTCCAAGTTTGCAATATCCCAATAGCCTAATGTTCTCTCTATATGCCTATTTGCAGTGCAATACTTAGATCAAGTCTTGTTTTTTCTTCTTTTTCACATTCGTCAACAAAATCCCATCTTGTTGCTTTTCTTTCTTTGCTCTTCAAATATATTAAAAATATAATTAAAATCTTGTTGTTTCCCACTGTACTTCAATAAAATCTAGGATTTGCTACACCACTACAAACCGCCAACTTTTCTTCCAGTATCACTTGATGATCCTTGTGATCGCCACAGATCACAATACTATAGCTCCTACACATTCCAACACTCCTCCTCGGCTCACCTCACTGCAATTCTATCCTATTGTCTGCTTATTAATCAGATGCATTGATACTTGCCACTTCACAATTCTCTCTTGCTAGTAGTGAACATCTTTTTCTTGTCGATACTCCAAAATACAACTTGTTTTCAACAAATTCTCTCAAAAAACTCATCTTGTAACCCTCTCTCAATTCCGCTCTCAATCCTTTTTTTTCTTTGTTTCATAAGTCTCCATCTATTCTTGTTAGCCAAGGACTTTGCACCACATAGAATCTCTACTGGCATCGTGATCAACAGTCGCCGGGACCTATTACCAAGCACCTACGAGACTTTTTTTTTTAATTTTTTTTTTTTTTTTAAAGTTCCAAATTCATATTTATGGAGGATCACAAAGGCTGAATATAAGACCCTTTTCTATCCCATTTCCATACAAAAATATTAATTCTAAAATAATTTCTATTTTTTTATAATTTTTTTTTATTTTTAATTATTTCTAAGTTCCTATTTTTCTTTCCTACTACTATTTTTATTAATTAATCCTACTATTTTCTAATTTATCTTTTTAACTCTAAATTTTAAATTTTTTAAATTTTTTAAATTTTTTTTTAAATTAACTAATGTGAAGCAATGAATTTATAATTCACATGAATCTTAGTTGAGTAATTAGTGGCAGCCAAAAGTTCCGCCCTTTTTTGAGGCAAATTCTCTCTACTACAACAGTATGCTAAATTCTTCATATCTTACAAACTAAATGTCTAAATGCCATAAAAATTTGGTTTATAGCTTCTTAACATAGTTATTTATTTTTTTGAAAATTTTTAAATAAAAATTTATCCAAAAGCTCAAGATATGGTGGAAATCATTAATATCAACAAAATACTCTACTTACTATCTAATATTCAACTTCTAATATTTTTTTCTTTTAAACTTCAAATATAATAATTTTTTTATATAAGATGTAGGTTTTGAAATCACCTTTCTAATTAGACCTCTTAATTTCCAAAAGCTCCTATATCGCTCTTTGTATCTTCAAAAGAATAATAGTAGATATGATTTATACACCTTAAATTCAAGTACCTACTCTTCCTTTATTAAAATAATAAATCTTTTGATTTTTATATCAAAATTATACTATAAATATTAAAATTTCTAACTATAGCCTCTAATTTTCAAATGCCTTCTCTATAGCTACTAAAATCCTTGTTTTTACCACAGACAACTTATTGAAAGTCTATTAGACATGACCATTAACCAATAGAGATGAAGATTTTTACTCTTTATCTTCATTTGTCCATACCTTGCTTTCATCCTTCCAAACAAGTCTTTTACTTTATTAGACATGATCAAATATTGATCATGTCTAATACACTTAAAAGTCTATTAAACATGACCAAATAGACTTTACAGTAAGAAATTACATAGCTTTATTTTCATCACAGCTATAAATCCTAGCATAATATGAACCATCATCTAAGATTTTAATTTCTATTAGAATCATATATTTTAGAAGTTCATAGAATCTTTTAAAATATTTTAAAGTTTTCTTAATTGGTGAAAGAAGCTTGAAAAGCTTTTTAATTAGTAGGAGTTTGAAAAGCTTCCAAGTTGATAGAAGTTGCTTGAAAAGCTTTTTAGTTTGATAGAAGTTCCTCAAGAAGCTTGTTAGGTATGGATATATATTAGAATCAAGGCTAAAGAGCTCTTCAATCTTAATAATACATCTTTTCTAACTCATTTTTTTTGCTATTATTTGTGTATTCATCTAGATAATTCAAGTCTTTGTTAATTTCTTCTTAAAATCTTTTTTTAATTCGAAAATATAAAATAAGTTTGTCAAGATTGTCCTCATTTTAAATATCAAAGTTGGATTCTTTTTGTTAGAGAGTAGATTATCCCTCTTCTTAAAAATATACCAGCATTTTAGAGGTTGCAAATTACCTTCTTCTAAATTAATATTCTCTTCTTATAGATTCATTTTTTTTTATAGAATAGCTAAAAATAAAAATATTAATTTATTTGTGTACCCATCTAAATAAATCAAATCTTTTGAATCTAAATTAGATGCAATCATAAGTGCTCTTACTACTTTATCTGCTAGGACTATTGAGATTGAAGGGATTGTTGCAAAACTTTATAACAATACAATATCTACAGTACCACAATCTAAACTTCATCCACCTCCAACTTCTATGCTTAAAGACGTAGTATTATTTATATTGCACCAAATAAATCCTTTTAGTTAGTCTTTTAGAGAAATATAATGATACTCATTGTTGTATTACATGTTGTCTTGTTTGGGAATGCATCAAGCACCTGGTTGTAGAGGGTGAAGTTGTGATTTATAAATACTCAACAAACCTAAATAGGTTTCATCTATATAAGAAGAATATGATTTGAATTTCAATATAAGAATACGTAAGTCAATACAAAGGGCTTAAAAATACTCTTCTATGTAACTTCAACTATATACAAAACCAAATTACTTTCTTATCTTTATAATTAAACAACTATGATTTCTCTTTGTAACTCATAATCTTAATCAATAAACTTTAATAAGCTATAATTCTTAATTTGACTGTCAAATTGATGTGAAATTTTGCACATAAATACTAAAATAAATCTTTTATATGCTTAAAAAATTTTAGCTCAATCCAACTTACACATTGTGGAAAATCAACCAAAAACAATACTAATATCACTCAGCTACTAACTTGAAAGTTGATGTAGATAATCCAATAGCAATTTTTCCTTCTTCAACTATTAACTTCAATTAAAAATTGATGAATAGCTTGATCTTCAAGTCTTCTAATATTATGTCAAATTTCATCTTAATTTGACTAATAGATCTTTAGATATTATAGAAATCCTAAACAATCCTAAGCTACCAACTTCTAATATCTACTCATACTAAAGATCAAATAAATCCCATTTTCATTATTAAATTGTCACAAATTTTTAGGCAGTCTTAGTACATTTAATCATCCACATATTGTCAAATTCTTGATATTAGATGTTACACCAATGTTACACAAAATAGCTAAGAGTGCTAGTCCTAATTTTATTGGATAAAAATCTAATTTTTAATACAAGCCCTAACTTTAAAGATTGCTAAATCTTCTCAAATCCCTACAAAAACAAATCTAATATTTCTAAAATAAGCTTAAAGCTAATTTTCCAATCATAATTGCCAATCTTCAAATAAATTGATATCTTGTCCTTAGTGGCTATTTTTATAATTAGATGTCTAATTTTCATCCTATTTCAAACATGGTCTCTTCTTAGGTGCAATCCAACCTATCCTAAGGATTTTTAATCTTGATCCTACTCTCAACTTAACTCTAATGTCAATTGTATCAACTATTTATCTTCTTTATCCTACTTTTATCAATTTATGGCTTTTTAAAGGCAGTGAAAGAGTTTCTATAACCTAGAAGAAAAAATTAATAATTAACTTTTATTTATTAGCTATTAAGACACGAAAATAATCTAAGAGGCTTTCATAAAATCTTTCTTAAGTATCTTAAGTTTCTATTGAATCAAGATAATTGAAAATTAAGTAAAAATCATTCTTTTTTAATATTTTTTATCACATAAATGTATTACAATACAACAACATTTAAAGTTCATAGGATTTTTCAACCAAATTTAATTAATAACGGTTCTATAACCTCATACTTATTCAACAAAAAAATCATGGATTGGATTGATTGGCACCTTATTTATGAAGTAAGTATTATCATAGTTTTCTTCTTTATTTGAAAAGATATGATCAATTTTAAACAACTTTGAAATTTTTATGGAAGCATTTGCGGAAGCATTTGGAGAAAATGACAAGGCTTGTTGAGCAACAGCTAAGATCCAAGCATTGTGGTAAGGGACATGCTCTACATCAATTTATGCATCTAATTTCAGGGAGTTAGCATGTGATATCAATCAGGACAAAGAAGCCTTGATGAGTCAATTCTATTGGAGATTAAAAGATAATGTAAAGGATTTGTTTTTATTACTTTTAGATCCATAATCGGTTAATAGAGCCATCAACAAAGCTATGAAATATAATAATCAACTATTCCAACATCATCAAGATCAACGTTCATGGGCTTTAATAAGATAATATATAATTCAACATGCTCCTACTATATTAATAAGTATTTTGAATTCACATTCAAAAATAGAAGATATGTAACTTGATATAATACATTTTAAACCTTTTAATATATAAAAGAAGAAGCATTGGATGCAAGAAGGTCTATACTTATATTATAGCAAGAAAAGCCACAAGGATGGCAATTGTCTGAAAAAACAAAATCAACATATTGTGAGTCCCACCAATAGATCTTAATTGGTGGATTGGTTAAAAATATAGTCTTAAGTCATTTAGTTATACAAATATAATGGTTAAAGAGTCTTTTTGATTATTTAAGTATTTATTAGAATCTAGAAGTATTTATAAATATGAAAGTCTTATTGGAAGAAAAATTACAAAAATGGAGTCTTAGTAAGTCTTGAAGGCAATTATTTTAGTTGGTTTAGTATTTTTACTTATTATTAAGTATTAAGAGTTAATTATTGAGACCAATGTCTACATTGGCCTTCTAACTACATGTATTACTCATTAAAAACCTATAAATGTTATTAAATAGATAGAAGAAGCATGAGAAAGAAATCTCATATTTTTTTAATTATTTTTATAGAAAATAAAATTTTGAGTTGATTTTTATTGGTTTTATTATTATAAAAAAATTCAAAGATAGAAAAAAATATTCTTAAATTGATACTATCATCTTATAAATTTTATAGATATTTTTAGAATTTATTTAGAATTTATTTAGAATTTTTAGAGCAATTTTGAAGATTTTGATAAAAATGAGTTTTACCACCTTAGGAGCCATTATGAAGAAATGGAGCAAGATTTGAAGGCCATACAAGGTTCCTAGGCTCATACGGTGTTTTTGAACACCATGGTGAAGTCAAAATTATAAAATTATTAGTTCTACTAGTATAAAATAGGAGGACTAGCAGCTAGTATAGTCCTTGTAGGAAGAGAGGTGCACAAGTCTCATATGGGTTGTGGCACCTTGGATGTAGGTAGGAAGATAAGACTAAGGCCTCGTGGCCTCTCTATAACACTCATATACACTACTTGTGAGGCTTGGTGAGGTTTGAATTCATGACCTTTTAAACAAATTACCTTTGAGGTAAAAAATTTCTACTTAATTTTTTTATTATTTACCTTCTATCTTTGAATCATCATAATTTACTCGTACTAACTTAGATTTATATGTTTTTTATATCATTGAAAATAAAAAATAATTACCTATTTATAAATATAATTTTTATTTTTTACTAATATTTTTTTACTAGGTGAAAATCCAGTGAACAGATTGTGACTAGTTTTGTAGTATGCAATTACTTAGTTGTACATATTTTACTTGTTTTTTGTTGTTCTTCTCCTTCATTATTATTTATTATTCCTTATACTTCACACCACAATTTATAAGCAAATCTTAATTGAGGCCACCTTATAATTTGGATTGAAGAGTGAATTTTATTTTCACATATATTACCAAAATTAGAAATATAATTATTTAGAAAATTTTAAAATTTAAAAGTTATATTTTAAAATTATTAAAAAAAAAAATTATCTTTTGATGATACAAAAAATATATAAATCCAAATTACTATGAATAAGTTATGATAGTTTAAAAATAAAAGATAAATAATAAAAAAATCAATTGACTAATTTCTATCTCAAAGATAATTTATTTAAGAGATCATGAGTTTGAACCTTAGCAAGGCTCACAAGTAGTATATAAGGGTGTCTTAGAGAGTCTCCAAGGCCTTAATCTTATCCTCCTACCTACATCTAAGGTGCCACAATCCATGTAGAACTTATGCACCTCTTTTTCTACAGGGACTATACTAGCTGATGGTTCTCTTATTTTCTATTAGTAGAATTCATTTTTTTATATTTTTAACTTCACCATGGTATTCAAAAACATCCAATTAATCTAAGAATCTTATACAGCCTTTAAATCTTACTCCATTTCTTTATAATGGCTCCTAAGGTGGTAAAATTCATTTTTACAAAAGTTTAAAAAATTGCTCTAAAAATTCCTAAAAATTTCTAAATAAATTCTAAATAAACTCTAATTTTTTTATAATATTTTTAAAATGATAGTATCAATTTAAAACTACTTTATTCTACCTTTGCTAATTTTTAATACTAATAAAATCAATTCAAATCAACTAAAAATCCTATTTTTTTAATAAATAACTACAAGGAGAAGAGGTTTTGTTTTTATGCTTCTTCTACCTACTAAATAATATTTATATATTTTTAATAAGTAATATATGTAGATAAAAGGCTAATATAGACATTGATTTGAATGACTAAATATTAATTTTTAAAATCAAGAAAAAATACTAAACCAACTAAAATAATTACCTTCAAGACTTACAAAGACTTTAATTTTATGACTTTTCTCTAATAAGACTCTTGTAACTTATAAACTCTTCTAAATTTTAATGAATACTTAAATAGTCAAATAGAATCTCTAATCTTAATATTTTTATATTTAAATAACTTAAAACTATAATTTTAACTAATCCACCAATTTAGATTCATTGATGGGACTTACATCTGATCGTGTCATCTATAGAACAACGCCTATAGAAGTATCATTTGAAGACCATAGCAGCTAAATTATATTTAATACTATTAAGATTCTTTTCAAATCCTATTATTCTTGGACTTTCTTGGTTGGAAAAATATAATCCATTTATAGATTGAATGTCACAAAGAATAATATTTCTAATAGAAATCCTTGTAAGAAAATATTTTAAAAAGTCATAAATTGATAAACCTTTATTTGTTAAAATAAGGACCTTTATAAGATTTTTCAAAGAAGGTGCACTATTTATTATTTATATGATTCTAATTAAAGAAGATATTATTTTATTAGTAATTATTCTAGAGCAATATAGCAAATTTTAAGATATTTTTTAGAAGAAGAATGTTAATATATTATCGGAGCATCAACCATACAATTGTACCATAGATCTTCAAGAAGGAATGCAACCATCTTTTGGTCTAATTTATAACCTTTTTTAAAATTAACTTTCAAAAAAAGAGACAAATAGAAGATCATATTTTGGACAAGATATGGACATTTTGAATATAATATCATATCCTTTAGAATAACAAATATACTCGCTATCTTTTAGCATTTAATGAATGACATCTTTTGACAGCATCTAGACAAGTTTGTAATGATTTATCTTGATGATATCTTGATTTATTCAAAAAATTTGGAGAAACATGAAAAGCATGTAAAATTGATATTAAAAAAGCTACAAGATATAAGTTTGTATGTCAAGCTAGAAAAATGTGTATTTTATCAACTAAAGATGGAATTTTTGGAATACATTGTATCTGCTGAGGGTTTAATGATAGATCCTAAGAAGGTGGAGGTGGTTATGTAGTAGGCCATTTCAAAAAATATAAGAGATGTATAATATAATTTTTTATTTCATCATCATCCTCCTTTAAAAAATTGATAATATATACTTTTTATATAATCTTTTTTCTTTTGTCAAATTCTATTGATATATACTTTATTCAATATCCTCTTATATCCTCGGCATGATTTATCTAAGCCTTATCTTCTATATCAACCCTACTTATAAATTCTAATAATGTAATTTATACAAATACTTGTCCTAATTTTTCCTCCTCATTCTTAGTTATGCGAGTATTCAATGCTTTTACCATAATAGCTTCAACTATGATTTGCTTCTTTTTTTTATCACATCAATGATCAGCTCATAGAAATCTTTCTTAATTATATCAAGAGCCTTTTTTAAAGTGAATTCTATCTTAACATCCAAAGTCTTCTCCTCTAAAATACTTTTCATAGTTGTGAATGTTTCAATATCAGATTAAAGCTTATAAATAAGATTTTTACCTTTGGCTTTGTTTAATTCATCTTTCTCTATCATTTTTTTTTTCTCCCACTATTCTTTTGGTAATGGTTGGTTACCAAGATAAACAAAAAGAGGGACCTTCTTTGAATTTTGATCATGAAAAGCCTCTTTGTTTCTTAGATACTTTTTCTTGTTTGCAAGTTCAACATCTTTCTTTTGAATAGTTCTACTTTTCTTTTCTTCAACCATAGTACCATGTAAATCATTACTTTGCTAGTTTTTATCCAAAATTACTTTAATGGTCATGGCATCAATTAGGTCATTCTATCCAATCATCTTTTTAATAAATTTAGCTTCTTTGATCATGACTTTTGTAGCTGATGAAAAATTAGCCTAAATTATTTTTTGCTCAATTCTAATAGTATAAGATTTTGCTTCTTTTCTATATATAGTACTATTCTTAGAGGTTTTCTCTTCTACAAATATTTTCATGCCTTTCTTTCCAAAATTGATTTTCAAAGTATAAAATAAGATAATTTTTCAAAGTCTTATCTTATTTTTTTTAAAATATATAATTCTATTCTTGATTGCAGCCTTGTAATTGTCACAATTGCCATGCTTATGGTTTGAATTGTTACACCACATATATCTCTTCAAAAAAAAATTTTAAGCCCTTCAATTATCTTTGATGAGCTTGCTATCTGAGATTTCTTCAATTCAATCATTTTTACCTTTAAATCTTATATGCCCTTAATCAATTCTTTAAGAGTGTCATCTTTGATAGTTTTAATCACTTTTTGAAGTAGAAGTAGATTTTAGAATGTAGGTATTGATTCCAATCTTAATAAAAAATTATGAGTCTCAATCTTCTATTATTTAGTTATAAGTTCTACTATTTCTTTTAATAGCCTTTAGTTATTTATAAATCCACTCTCAAATGTCCTTTTTGTCAAATGAAAGAGCAACTTGTCCTCCAAATATTCATTAATTCTTTGTAAGAATAGCTTAGTCTTCTTGGTTTCTAATAGCTACCTTTCATATCTTGGTAATTGATTAAATTTTTTTTCAAACTTTTTGATTAATTTATTTGAAATCATTTGATTCTTTGGTTTCAATTCAATCCACTCCAAGAATAATCTTTTGGTCATTCTTTTTGAATCTTCTTTAAAAAATTCATCCTTCAGTATCTCCTCAAATCTCCTCCATGATATAATGCCTTCATATAGTTCTTGCATCTTCTCTCTAATTTTTAATATCACTATCAGATTAAAAATGGTAATCTTTATTTCTAAAACTTGATGCACTTCTATTTCATATATTTAAATCTTTAAGAATTTGATGATGTTCCTCCCTTCAAATCTCCTAGCTTTATCTACCACTGCATGTAAAGCTTTGGTGGTGTTCTTATTATTATCTTGTACTTCTTGTCTTTCTTCTGTAAAATAGACAAATGCCCTAAAAAGGTCTTAAACAGCTACTTCTTTTGATAATCCAAACTGTGGATTTTGATCCCCCATCTTTACTTGTAGAAAAATTAGTATCTTTAGGCTCTCTCAGTGGAAGCACCAATTATGTTGGGATAGAGAGAGTTGCCTCAAAAAAGCATTGGGCTTTTAGCTATCACAAATTTTTCAATTAAGTATTAAGATAGATAAAAATTCTAAATTTATATAAATTTTTTCTTTAAAAAAGCCATTATATCAAATATACAAGCCTCAAGTATTCTTAAATCTTCAAAATATAGTAAAATATACTAAATTCTTCATTAATCTAAAGGGGGATTTTTTTCAAATTTCAATAGTATATATCTCCAAATTGGACTATTCACAAATATTTGAATTTTATATAAATTATTCATATACTCTTAACAACTACTACAACAAATTTTAATTATTGATTCATTATCAATCTTTAGATATTACCAAAATCCTTATAATAGCTTCAAATCTTTATTTATAAATACTTGTATGCCAAATTCTTTATATTTCACAAATTAAATGCCAAAATGCCATGAAAATTTGATTTATAGCTTTTTAACATAATATTTTACCTTCCTAAAAATTCTTAGATAAAAATTTATTCAAAAACTCAAGATATGGCAGAAATCATTACTATCAATAAAATAGTCTACTTACTACCTTGGAATTTGATCATTGAATTCAATCTATTGTCTTTAACTTTTAATATCTCCTTCTCTTATATTTTAAATTTAATAATTCTTCTATACAAGATGTAGATCTTAAAATCACCTCTCTAAGCATACTTTTTGATTTCCAAAAGCTCTTTTATAATTCCTTGTATCCTCAAAAGAGTGACAATAGATATGATTTGTACACTTTAATTTCAAGTGCCTACTCTTCTTTCACAAAAATTCCAAATTTTATAATTTTTATACCAAATTTATAATACGAAAAATAAGCTTTCTAATCTAAGCCTCTGATTTTCAAATACCCTCTCTAAAGGTACCAAAATCCTTATTCTTATCAAAGACAATTTGTTAAAAGCCTATTGGATATGACCATTGATTAATGGAGGTGAAGATCTTCACTTCTTGCCTTTATTTGTCCATACCTTACTTTCATCCTTCCAAATAAGCTTCTTAATAGTTTAATTTTTTATATTTAGATTCTAATCTCCTCTCAAGGCTTCATACTAAATATTTAGGTCTTATATAATTTAAATGCCATAATCAAAATAAGTTTAAAAAAACCAAAATAAAATTTCTTATATCGACTCCTTTAAATACTTTACTAATTATTCTAACATATATTAGAACTTATGAATATATTACATATTATGATTAATATTAACAAATTATAAGTAAGTATAATAAAACAACTATGTTGTATTATAATTATTTTTAATATGTAAAAATTAGTCAAAATATGTAATATTTTTATAAATATAGATGTGTGTTAGAATGATTAATAGATTAAATTGAAAAGAATTAGTATAAAAAAATTTATTTTGATTTTTTTTTACTTATTTTGATTATGGCATTTAAATTATATTAGACCAAAATATTTAGTATGAAGCCTTGAGAGGAGATTGGAGTCCAATTATGAAAAATTAAACTACTAAGAGACTTATTTAGAGGAATGAAAGTAAGGTATAGACAAATGAAGGCAAGAAGTGAAGATTTTCATCTCCATTGCTTGATGGTCATGTCTAATAAGCTTTTAGCAAGCTATCTGCGGCAAGAACAAGAATTTTGGCAATTTCAAAGAAGGTATTTGAAAATCAAAGGCTAAGATTAAAAAGCTTATTTTTTGTACTACAAATTTGATATAAAAATTATAAGATTTGGAATTTTTGTGAAGAAGAAATAAATGCTTGAAGTTAAGATATATAAATCATATCTATTGTGATTCATTTGAGGATATCAAGAATTATACAAAAGCTTTTGAAATTGGGAGGTGTGCTTGGAAAGGTAATTTTAAGACCTACATCTTGAATAAAAGAATTTATATATTTGGAGTTTTAAAAAAAGAAATATAGGAAGATGAATACAACAAATCAAATTCTAAAGTAGTTTGTAGACCATTTTGTTGTTAGTAATGATTTCTACTATATCTTGAGCTTTCAAATAAATTTGTATCTAAAAATTTCTAAAAAGGTAAATTATTATGCTTAAAAGCTATATATTAAATTTTTATAGTATTTGAATATTTAATTTGTGAAATATGAAGAATTTAGTATGTAGGTATTTGTAAACAAAGGTTTGAAGCTACTGTTAGGATTTTGGCAATATCTAAGGATCAAAAATAAATCAACAGTGGAAATTTATTATTGTAGTTGTTAAAAGTATATGAGTACTTTATATAAAATTTAAATACTTGTGGATGGTCCAATATAGAGATATATATTATTGAAGTTTGAAAAAAATCTTCTTTAAGATTAATAAAGGATTTTGTATATTTTGCTATATTTTGGAGATTATAGAATGCTTGAGGCTTATGCACTTGATGTAATGGTTATTTTTAGGAATAATTTATATAAATTTGGAATTTTTGTCTATCTTGATACTTGATTGAAAAATTAATGACAGCCAAAAGTCTAATGCTTTTTTGAGACAAGTTCTCTCTATTTTGATGATAAATTAGCAAAGTAAAAAGAAAAAGAATGAAAAACTAGATTGATTTCAAAAATAAAGAACTAGATGGTTGATAAGAACAAAGAAGTAGATGGTTGACAAGAATAAGATATAGATTGATATAAAAAATAAGACAATACTTTAAATTGCTTCAAGAATTGTATTGGTAAGACTGAGATATACCTTGGTCTTGCTTCCTATTTATATTGTAAGGTCTATGTCTTATCAAATTGTCTACAAAACTTCTTTATCTTCATGGAAACACCTATAAAAGATATTATTTATAAAAAAAATTAGAAAATTTTTAGAAGTCTATGAAGCATCTGTAAAAGCTTCTAAGAATATTTTAAAAGATTTTAGAAGGCTAAAGAACATTCTAAAAGATTAAAAAAGATTCTAAAAGACTAAAGAAGATTTTAGCAGATTGAAGAAGATTCTAGAAGATTTTAGAAATTTATGAAAGATTTTAGAAAACTGAAGAAGGTTCTAAAAGGTTGAAGAAGGTTCTAAAAGGTTGAAGAAGGTTCTAAAAGGTTTTAGAAGATTAAAAAAGATTTTAAAAGATTCTAGAAAATTTTAAAAAGTGATAATTTGGAATATGTTTGTGACATCATCTCTCCTTTTAGTGAAAAGTTCTATAAGGAATTAAAGTGATTTGATGATTAAATCACATATACAAAAATTTAAAACTTATCAAAATAAATACGTGTAGAATAAATAGATAATTTTGGATAATAGAGTAAAAATTAAAAATTGATAAATTAGATGATTAATCCAATTGTTGGCCAATATAGATGGTAACATAGAAAAGTTAGTTGAAAAAATAGTAAAGATAGGAGAGATGATGATTGGTACCTTGGTTTTAATATAAAGAGAATAGAAAAGAAGAAATCGAGGCCCGACTATAAGAATCGAGAGCCGAGATAAGCTTGGTGCTATCTCTCTCTTTTATTTTTTTGAGT
This sequence comes from Physcomitrellopsis africana, assembly GCA_036785485.1. Lineage (NCBI taxonomy): Eukaryota > Viridiplantae > Streptophyta > Bryopsida > Funariales > Funariaceae > Physcomitrellopsis > Physcomitrellopsis africana. The sequence goes on from JAWRVF010000266.1 coordinate 217,237, forward strand.
TAGATTATAGTGAAGAATTTAGATTACATTCTGATTAATTGTATTATATCAATTTTGAAGTATAATGATAAAGCAAAAAATTCAATGTATATGGACGAGTAAAGAAATTGTAATTATTTCATGCTTGAATTTAGTGTGGCAAATTGGCAACCAAAGACGGAATATACTAATGTAGTTCAATTGTAAGTAAAAATGTTATGTTGTATTGACAGTGAGAGTTGAGCGGTAAAAGAAAATATTAGAAAGACGATTCATTTTAGAGAGATTCTTGGTGAGAAGTTATTTCCAATGATTGGAATGTGAAGCGGTTGTATGCAGTCTGTTGGGACAATGCAATATTGCCGGTTGATATTATGAGATTGGAAGAAGACAAGAGATTTCAATAAGAGAATTATGGAAGATAGTATTACAAAGTATCTTTTTGATTGCGGAGTAGCAGAACAAATGAAGACGACAATGTTCTTTTAGAACGTTTGTGTATTCATTAGACTCTAATATTTGAAAGTGATTAATTATATGATCTTAATAGTGTATCTCAAGCATTCAGTCTTTTCCCATGTTCAAATTCTCTTTTACAAGTTTATTCTAAGCAATTTTGATAGAATATGTAAAACAACAAATTACATTAAGCAACATATTTTGTCATTTGTTTATTGATAACTAGTTCTATAAGATCTTTAAAGTGACATCAATGGCCTTCAAATATGACTTTTGTTGTAGCTATATCTCATCCAAGAACCTATCCTTTGTTGCAACCATCAAAACTTCCTCCAAACATAACTTTTGATTCAATTAGAATCATACTTCCAATCTCAAAGAATACCACCATAATTCAAATATTTGAATTAAGATTTTTGTGATGAGACCATACTTCCAAAGACTCCAAATATTATTGTATAGTAATACAACCATTAGGTGAAAGAAGAAAGATTCATTTAGATAGATATTGACTTTATAAAAGCTTTACAAAGTCAAGGTTGATTTAGAAGACTCTAGATTTTGTGAAATAAAAAAAAATTTATATTTTTTATCATTTTATGAATTTAGTTATAGATCAATAAGTAAAATTTTATAGATATGTGATTATAATTGTGTTAAGTGCATGTTATAAGTTTCAATCTAATCTAATAGTTCAATAAAAGGTTATTGAAGTTTAAGTAGGTTGGGATTTTAGAAATTGAGTTTTGAGGGTTAGTAAAGGTTTCCAAGATATTTAGTAATCTATTAGTTGGATTGAGATGAACATTATTTGTATGGATAATAGACTTGATTTTTCATCTGTAAATAAATTTTGAAAGCAATTGAATTATGAAAAAAGAAGATATTTGCAGTAAAAGATTGGCATCAAGGTTCATGGAATTTTTTTTTTAAATATTGAAGGATGAGTAATTTTTAAAAGATAGCAATTGGATTACAAAGAAGTTATTTTTTAAATGGATTAAAAGGCCTAAAAAAGATCTTCAAACAATAGATTTATTAAAAGATTTTAAAACATAATATCCTCATTTATCAAAGAAGAAAAGGCAATTATTAGATCTAAGTAAAGTGAGACTTTTTTTTTCAAGCAATTGATAGAGAGTTGCAAGAAAAAATTAAAATTTTGCTTAAAGATAAAAAAGAAAAAAAAGAATTGACATCAAATTAGAAAGAAGTAAAAGAGGTAATAGGATTACTTGCAAAAAGAAAAAGAAGAAAAAATAGGGTGGATATTTAAAAACCATTACAAGCATCTAAGATAAAATTGCCTATTAACTATCTTACATCTATGATTCAACCTTCAATATCTACATCAAAGAAAGAAAAAATGAATATGAATGAAATCATACATGGGATGAAATATTTATAAATGAAATTTGCAAAACTTGAAAAAAAAAGGATCAATCATCAAGAATATCAATAAGAGAAAAATTAGGACTAATGGAAGGTGTAATACATAGGTGTATGTGGTGTGATAGTATAGATTGTTCAAGAAAGGAGTATAAGATTTTATACAGGTGCTATACAAAAGAGTTGTTTTTTTTTTTAAAGATAATATGATACATTTAAAAAAAGATGAAAAAAAATTGGAGGCAAATTTTGGTAAAAGAAGAATAGAGGTATTTATAGGAGATGCTTTTAAAATGCATACAATCTCAAGTAATGAAGCATCAACATATTGAATGGAAGAAAATGAAGGCAAATGTTTAAGTATAAATCTTGAACTTTTGAAAGAATCTAATTCTTTGTAGACAAGTACAATGAATTATGCTGAAAAAAAAAATTTACTAAAAATAATTTAAAATGTATTGGCAATAACATTTGGCAAATTATTGGGTGGAATGATTTAATAGATGGATTATTAATGCATGCTCATATTGAAAGGAGTCAATATAAAGCATTAATAGAAAAAAAACAAAGAAGAGATGAAAATAATAAAAGGCTATAAAAAAAGACTACAAGAGGAGAAAAAAAAAGACAACAAAAAAATCCTATGCACAAAGAGGAAGTAGAGAATATTTCTACAAAAGACAAAAAAATTATAAAATAAAGAAAAATGATTCATGCTTATAAATTACAATCAAATATTGAGGCTATTACAGATTTAAAGAAGATATTAGAAGAATAGATTTCAGGAGAAAAGGTTGCTTTTCTAATTGGTGAAATTCTAAGAATTGCAAAGCATAAATTTTATGAAATTATTATTGATACAATAAAAAAAAAATGGTAATCTATAGGAGATATTATGACATCAAAGACACAAGGAACAAAGGCTATGAAAAATAGTATAAATAAAGAGATTGAAATACAAATTTTAGGAGATATTTTATGAATTATACTATTTTTAGATAATATTTCAATTAAAAGATGTACAAAAGAAAAAAAAGATAAGATATTAGATCAAAAGGGTTATAAAAGATTTATTGCAAATTATATCATAGATTGTGAAAAGATTTTATTACAGTTGAAAGAAGTATATTTGATCTTGTCAAGTACTAAATCTATATTTGGAATAAATGAAATACTTATTGTTGGACATATGTGTGGATTATATGGACATAAGCCAAGTATTGAAAAAAGTTGATTTTATTAGAAAGATGAAAGAATGTACAAATACAACGGAAGTCAGAAGATTTTTAGAAGCATGTATTTTCTATCATATATAGATATCTCATTTTGCACATATAGCAGATCCAATATAAGAGTTGCTAAGAAAGAATCAAAAAATTTAATAAAAAGAAGAACAAAGAAGAGCTATGAAAAAATTGAAAAAACTTCTTTCTTTGCCTCTAACTTTGAAGAAAGTAAATTATGAATGTGGAAGGCCAATAATATTAATAATTGATGCAAGTCTAATTAGAGTAGGTTGGATAGTTGGATAAGATGATAAACAAGAGAATAAAAATATAATAAGATTTGGAACAAAGATTTTGAATATTAGACAAAGAATATATGCATAAATTAAAAGAAAATTATGGGGTGTAATAATAGCTATGAAAAATAAAAATGAATACTTGATTGGTGCTGCAATAGTTATAAAAATTAATTATCTACTTTTATTGGGAATAATTATAAGTTGTTCAACTCTTGATATTATTATATTAAAGTAGATAGCATATATCAAATCTATGAATTCAGAGTTTAAGCACATTGCAAGGAGAAATAATTCAATTGTAGATATGTTATCAAGGACAAGGTATTATGATGAAGAAGATATGATTGATTTGGAAGATGATGTGGGTGCAAATTTTTATACTAATACATTATCAAAAGAAGAAGGTATATGTTTGAATATACCATTAGAATCTTTTTTAAGAGATTTATATAAAGATGAATAGAGAGATGTTGGAAAGTATCTAAGTATATTAAAATGACTAGAAGATTGGACAAATAAAAAATATAAGAAAATCTATAAAAAAGCCTATGGATATTTTTTACATGATGGATATTTATAATAGCATCCAAAGAAAAGAGGAGAAATATTACAATATGTTATATGTGATTTAGAAGCTTAATAAAAGATAATTAAAGAATTCCATAAAAATTTATAAATAGGACATAGAAGAATTTGGACAACTTTTATTAAATTTTTTTTAGTAAAAATGCATATATAAAGATATAGTTATTTTTATGGAATCGTATGAGATTTGTCAACTTTATTCTAACATTTGGCATCAAAATGAATTACATCCAACTTATCTTCTAGCACTACATTGTCATACTGAAATTGCTTACAGTATGTAAAATCCACTCAAAAATCATAATATATTTATAAATTTAGATATATATTAGAATGCTTAGTAAAATAAATTAAAGGGATTGATAGAAGAAACTTTATTTTATTTTTATTTATTTTGATTATAATATTTAAAAAGTTATAAGATCTAAATGATTAGTATGAAGCCTTGAGAGAAGGTGGGAGCCTAAGGATGAAAATATAAACTAGTAGGAGGCTAATTGGGAGGGATGAAATGAAGGCATGGTCGGATGAAGGCAAGGAATGGGAAACTTCATCCCTATTGGTCGAATACCATGCCCAATGGGCTTTGAGGAGGCTGCCCGCGACCTTAACAAGGGTTTTGGCGACTTCAAAGAGGCCATTAGAAAAACAAAGACTAGGCTTGTAAAGTTTAGGATTTTGGGTACAATTTGTATACAAACATTAGAGGATTTGGAGTTAGGGTTAAGAAGTTATAGCCATTTCAAGATAAGGTGTCAATATGAGACATACTATCACTCTTTTGAGGATTGGAGGAGTTGTATGAAAGCTTTTGGAGATCAAGAGGGGTGGCTAGAGAGGAGATTTCAAGCTCTACACTTGATGTGAAAGAATTACTACATTTGGAGTTTTGAAAAAGGAGTTATTGGGAGTCAAAGACAGCAGATCAAATTCCAAGGCAGTAAGTAGGCCGTTTTGTTGATAGTGATGGGGTTTGCCATATCTTGAGTTTCTTGATGAATTTTTGTTTCAAATTTTCCAAGAAGATGTATTATTATGCTAAAAAGCTATAAATCAAAGTTTCATAGTATTTAGACTTTTAGATTGTGAGATATGAAGAATTTAGTACATGGGTGTTTGTAAACAAGGGTTTAAAGCTACTGCTAGGATTTTGGCGATATCTAAAGATCGATAATGAATCAATGGTTGAAATTTGTAGTGGTAGTTGTGCAGCATACATCAGTACTTCATGTAAATTTGGAATAGATTTGGACAGTTGGATTAAAAGTTATGGGTTATTGAAGTTTGAGAAAAATTCCCTTCCTACGAGGGAATGAGGGTTTAGAGTATTTTCTTATGTTTTGAGTGGTTTGAGGAAATTAGGCTTGCGTATTGGATGTTACAGCCCTATGAAGATCTCTTTTATATAAACTTGGGGGTTTTTATTATACTTGAATCTTGCTTGAGTAATTAGTGGCAGCCAGAAGCCTAGCGCTTTCTTGAGGCAGATTCTCTCTACCCCGACAACATTATAAGTGGATAGTGGATTTAGTAGTGGATTTAGCAATGCTTATTGGACTTTGACAAATAAATTATTTAGTACTTGCACTTGAAGATTTATCAAATATACTTGTTATAAAAATTTGATGGAATAAAATTGAAGTCACCTATAGTAAGCAAGCGAGTCAAGTTATTCAGACAAAGAGGAGTATGCACATATTTTGATGAAGAACAAAATCTGTTAAGGGGTATTGAAACAAAAAAAGAAGAAGAAATTAAAGATCAAGAATTTGACCAAGATGAAGAGCGTCATACACTAATATATTATAAAAAATTTGGCATATGTAAAAAAATGCATAGGTTCAAGGGAGGCGGATGTTGTATAATAACACAACATTAGGTGAAAGAAGAAAGAAATGATTATATTATAGAGGAATTCAAATGAATGAATTTTAAAAAATTATTTTAAAAATATAGATAACAGACAAGGAGATATTAAAAATTAAAAGATATTAATATTCTTTTTTTTTAAAAGAAGCTTCTACTTATTTTGTGCAGCTATAGATAAGATAAAAAAAATAAATTAGAAAAATAATTAATATATATATTTTTAGAAAGGAGTTGAAAATAGGTTTTAGTAAAATTTATTTTAAAATTCCAAGAATTGATATCCAAAGAGGACCAATTGTAAACCTAGGTTGAAATTAGACCTTGAAGAATAAAACTATGTGCCTATGGCAAATAAAAAATTCTTTGGCAGATTGGAGAGTTAGATTTGAGGGCAAACTTAAGAAGATTTATTTGAACATTGATTTAAAGTGATTTGAATAGATATTAACTTTATAAAAGATTTATAGAATCAAGATTGATTTAGGCGGCTTTAGATTTTATAAAACAAAAAAGAATTTATATTTTTTAATATTTTGTGAATTTGATTATAGATCTATAAGTAAAATTTTGTAGATATTTGATTGTAATTGTACTAAGTGCATGCTTTAAGTTTCAATTTGATCTAATGATTTGATGAAAGATTATTGAAGTTCAAGTAGGTCAATGTCTCAAAAATTGGGTTTTGAGGATTAGTGAGGATTGAAGTAAAAATTATTTGCATAGGTAATAGAATTGAATTTTCATCTTTAATTAAATTTTGGAAGCAATTGAATAATGTAAAAAGAAGATATTGGCACTAAAAGATTAACATTAAGGTTAGAGGAGGAGGATGGCCTACATCAATGAGATTTTTGAACTTATCTTCTATTTGGTGAGTATGATCTTCTTGAAATTTTTTATGCATGTTGCCAACTTAGTTAATTGAAAAATATGCAAAATTTGAGCTAAGATCAATAGTTCAATCAATAGCTATTAAGGTTTCAATCTATTATAAGATTATTTAGGATTTGATTAAGATTTTATTAGGATTTGACTAACTTTTTATTAGGATTTGATTAGAATTTGATTAAAGATTGATAAGAATTTGATTGGAATTTGACTAGGATTTAATTAAGATTTGATAAAGATTTGATTAGAATATGACTAGGATTTGACTAAGATATGACTAGGATTTGACTAGGATATGACAAGGATTTGATTAAGATTTGATTAGGATTTGATTAATATTTGATTAAGATTTGATTAGAATTTGATTAGAATTTGATTATAATTTCTATTTTTAGTAATAAAATAATTTCTATTTTAATATTTTTAAAGATTTTTTATTATTTTTTATGATTTTTTTTAAAAAATTGTATTTTTTTATAATTAATTAAAAATATAATTAATTTTTTTTAATAATTAAATATATTTATTATTATTTATTTATAATTTATATATATTCCTATTAGATATATTAGGACTTATTGTTATAATTTTCTTTTTATCTTCCACAATTAGATGCCTATTGCATTCTCAAGTAAGACTTCACGTAATACAATAATATGGCTTTATTTGGCATTGGAATATTTCTTCTTCACCTTATCCATATTCTTCAAATCCAATGGATTGTGAAAGCCACAATGGTTCACTAGGCACTTGTGTGACAGAAGGATCTTCTAACTCTTATTCTTGTAAGTCCCTCAAAAGGTAAAGATTTAACATGGTAGTTAGTAAGCTTCTAGTACAATCTCTCTTATTTTGGAAAAAATGACTATATATAAGTGAAGGTCTTGATATATACAAGTGAAGGTCTTGAAAATATACTAGATTTATTTGATGTAGAATTGTAAATGGTCTAAGTCTTTGATAATCTAACTTTTGTGATAGTTGATTTCTTTGTATATTTTACCAAAGTATTCAGATATGATTTTTTTACTTAAATTTTAGTTGGCTCTTATAATTAATGTTTGTATACTCTATATACCAATCTTAAATTATTTATAGTTAGAATTTTAATTTATCATAGATGGCCTTCAAATAGATAGCTAGATTTTTTATAGCAAGACTTCTCACATCTTCAATTTGAAATGGATCTATTTTTAGATAGTATCTATAATTTGAAAAGAATAGAGTTTACTTTGTTAAAAAATATTCAATATTATTATATATAAATTCAACCAATAATAGTAGATCCATCCAATTATCTTGTTAATAATTTATACTATAATAAAGATATTGTTTGAAGATCTAATTCACTTATTTTGTATGACCATTGGTCTGAAGATGATAAGTTGATGAAAGATTGATCTTTATCTTTAAAAGTTGAAATAGTCTTCTTCAAAAATTTGATACAAATTGTAAGTTAAAATTCCTTCCTATCTTCCTTTAAGAAGAAAAATAACTATACGAGTTTGAAAGGTATTAAAGACTAATTGTGTGATTAATTTAATAATTAGATAATTAATCAAGTGATTATAGTTCTAATTATTTAGATAATACCTTCCAAGCAATAGTTACCATTTGATTTAATTTAGAATAAGTAATAAAAAATAATATAAAAAAAATGAAGAATTAGATAAGGCTAGTAAATAAAAGTAGTCAAATAAAAAAGAATGGATAGAACAAGCAGCTAGATGAAAACAAGCACAACTAAATGAAAACAATGCAGTTGGATAAAAAAAATATTATTAAATAAAAATGATATAATTGAATGAAAATAATATCATTACATGAAAAGAATGTAATTGGATGAAAATAATATAATTGGATGAAAATAATATAATTGGATGAAAATAATATTATTAGATGAAAATAATATAATTAGATAAAAATATATATAATTAAATAAAAATAGTATTATTGGATGAAAATAATATAATTGAATAAAAATAATATTATTTGATGAAAATAGATTTAGATAAAAATAATAATTTAAGATAAAATAAATTTATGAAATTTTCCAATGCCATAAATTTAAGATAAAATAAATTTATGAAATGAATAAATTTAAGATAAAATAAGAGATGAATAAATTTAGAAATAATTTAAGATAAAATAAATTTATAAAATTTATGTAAATTTAGATAAAAATAATAATTTAAGATAAAATTAATATAATTGAAAAAAAATAGTATAATTTGAAAAAATTGTTAGAGACATATACTTTAGAGGTTCACAAAATCTTCTAGAACATTCTAGAAACTTTTTGAATTAATGAAAGTTGATTCAGAAGCTTCCTAGTTGGTGAAAGGAGGTCAAGAAGCTTCCCAATTAGTAGAAGGAGCTCAAGAAGCTTCTTAGTTTGATGGAAGCTACTCAAGAAGCATCTTAGATAAGAGTATATATAGAGATTAAGGCTGAAGAGTTCTTCAATCTCAACAATGTATCTCTTGAAGTTTTAGCTCATCTCTTGAAATTCTTGGAGTTGTTGTAAAACTTCGTCACGATACAACATCTGGAGTGTCATAATTTAGACTGCATCCACTTCTAATTTTTGTACTTGAAGATGCTACCTATGCTACGCCAAGATAATCCACATGTTCAATAATGTAAAGAGCCTCTAGTTAGTCTTCTAAAAAAATATGATGGTACACGTTTAAAGTTCTAAGGGTTTATTAACCAAATTTGATTAATAACAGTTTTATAACTTGATACTTATTTGACATAAGAATCACAGGTTGGATTAGTTGGCACCTTGCTTACGGAGAAAATATTATTATGGTTTGCTTCCTTGTTTGAAAAAAGATCACCAATTTTCAGTAACTTTGAAGTTTTCATAGAAGCATTTATAAAAGCATTTGGAAAACATGACAAGGCTCATTGGACAACAACTAAGATCTGAGTATTATGTCAATGGCCGTACTCTACATCAATCTATGTATCTAATTTTAGGCAATTAGTGTGCCACATCAATTAGAACAAAGAAGCTCTAATAAGCCAATTTTATTGGAGATTAAGAAATGATATAAAAGATTTATTATTGTCTCTCCCAGATCCACAATTGCTCAATGAAGCCATTAGCCAAGCTGTAAAATATAATAGTCGATTATTTCAATGATGATAAGATCAACATTCATAGGCTTCAGCAAGATAATATATAATTTGATATATCCCTGCTACATCAGCAAGTATTTTGAATTTATACTCAGAAGTAGAAGATATATAATTTGATGCAATATAATTCAAACTTCTTAGTCTATAAAAAAAGAAGCATCAAATGGAAAGAGGTCTATGCTTGTATTGTGGCAAAGAAGGCCACAAGGTTGATAATTGCTCAAAGAAACAAAATTGACACATTACCAAAATAAAAAATATAATTATTTATAAAAACAAAAATATTTAGCTACATTAGAGATCATGCAGCTGGACAATCCAACATTACAAAATTATTCAGGTTCTGCTCTTTTTCCTCAACTTGTTCATTATTTTGTAATCTCTTTGTATTTTGGTCCTCAAAAGTTTCAGACGATTGCTTTGTTAGATTTATAGGCATCTGCTTGATTTATAGATGAGACATTTATTAAGCTTTACAAAAATTTTTTAGTATAAAAATCCAAATCTATTCATATAGAAATAATAGATAGACAATCTTTATCCTTTGGTAGTATCATCCATAAAACCATGCCTATAGAAGTATCATTTAAAGATCATAAAAGCCAGATTATGTTCAATATTATTAAGATTCATTCAAATCTTATTATTCTTAGGCTCTCTTGATTGGAAAAGCATAATCCATCTATAGATTAGAAGTTACAAAGAGTAACATTTTTGATAGAGATCTGTGCAAAAATATTCTGTAAAAAGCCACAAATTGATAAACTTTTATTTGTTAGAGCAAAAGCTTTTATAACATCAGCCAAAGAAGATACACTATTTGTTATTTATATGACTCCAATTAAAGAAAATATAACTTCATCCGCAAGTATTCCAGAGCAGTATTGTGATTTTCCATTTTACTTACTCTTCCAATACTACTTAGAATAAACTTATAAAGGAGGAATTCAAACATGGAAAAAGACTAAACGCATGAGATACACTGTTAGGATCATACAATTAACTACTTCTAAACAATATAGTCTAATAAACACATAAATATTTTGAAACAACCCTGTCCTCTTCATCTATCTACTACTTTTCAATCAAGAATATACTTTGTAATACTATCTTCCATAATTCTTCTATTATAATATCTTATCTTCTTCCAATTTCATAATAACATCAAGCAATATTATATTGTCTTAAAAGCCTACATGTAATCCCTTTACATTCTAATCACCAAAAGTAACTCCTCACCAAAAAGCCATTTTGAAACTAATCGTCTCTCTAATATTTTCTTTCACTACTCAACTCTCACAACCAATACAACACAACATTCTGACTTACAATTAAACTTCACTAATGTATTCCATCTTTGACTGCCAATTTGCCACACTGAATTTAATCATCAAATAATTATAATTTTATATTCATCTACATATAAATTAAATTTTCTATTTTATTACTATATTTTACACTTTACATGGTATGATCAATCAAAATATATTCCAAATTCTCCACTATAATCTAACATAAAAGAAATTAAAAGAAAGAGATAGCACCAAGCTTATCTTGGCTCTTGATTCTCACAATCAAGCCATGATTTCTTCTTCTCTATTCTCTTTATAGTCAAAAATCGAGATACCAACTATCATCTCTCCTACCTTAATTGCTTTTTTGACTAACTTTCTTATATTATCGTCTATATTAGTCAACCAATGGATTAATCATCTAATTTATTAATTTTTAATCCTTATTCTATCATCCAAGATTATCTATCTATTCTACATAGTCCCACTTCTAATGATGCACTGTCCTTATAAACACAAAATTGACAAAAAAAAATCACTTTTATTTATGAAATTGGCTTTTTTAGATTGTTCAATCTAAAGATTTTCCATTGGAGGTTCTTTTGAGTCTGGTTGTAATGCTAAGTCTTCATCCACCTCCAATAAATCTACTAAGTTATTCTTCAATTGGATTAATAAATCCTCATTGTACGCTCCTAATTCTCAAACTTGAGCCTCCAATTGTAGAATCCTTGCATCTTTTGCTTCCAATTGGCGCTCCAATTACTTCATCTTTTCCTCTATTTCACCAATACTTGAAATTGCTAAGGCAAATACTTATGGCCGACCAATGTTGGCTAAATCACCCTCCAATTTTGCCACTTCTGCCTTCAAGGTATCCGTAATTTGTCCATTTCAATTTTGTATTGGTCATCCAATTTCATCTTTTCATATTCCAATATCGCTGCCTTGTCATGTTTCAGACACTTTTCTCTCTGTCCAAAGCTCTCTTCGACCTTTCCATTGATATTATGGACTATAATTTGCTTCTCACTCTTTGCTCACGCTAACACTATTTTTGCTTACTAAAGTAAATTCTACACTCCAATGCATACACTTTATTCAACAATGTTCAAAAACTTCTGATAAGTGCCCCGCTTCTAATCTTTTACTTGGAGACTGAACCAACAATCCCTAAACCAGTGTACTGTAACCTCACATTTGATTTTCCTGACTAGGTGGCAATAGTATCCAAAATTAACAATCAGCCATCTTTTCTAACCATCATGCATCTACAATAAAAGTAATCTATCATTAACAGGTACGCCCTCTTTCTTGAAATCCATTTTTGAAATCCATGCCAGATTTACGTATAATAAAATTATAATCAATTTTTGTTGATTCGTATAGTAAATCAAGTACCTATCAAATCTTCCAATTGAACTGAACATTAAAAAAGGCTTCCACTACACGATACAGCCCATGCCAATAGATATGAAATTCTCCAAAAAATTATGAAATTGGCTATCATAAAGAAGTACTAGATCATTGGATAGAAAAGATTTGAAATGTAATTTACTATCATAATAACTCTTACGGTGATGTTGTGTAGCTTCCATAGTCAAGAAAGCTGTCACCCAAACTTCATCTAATTTTTTTAATTGTATTAACCAATATTGAAAGGATTCCTTGTCACCAAGCCATTCATCCAATGCAATTCTTAAACTCTGAACTTCCAATTCAATTGGTAATATTACTTCTTGTTTGTATATCAATTAGAATGGGATAGAATTGGTAGTTACTTTATATGCAATATAATATGCCTACAAAGTTGTTAATAATTTTGTATCCCAATCCATTCCCGCACCAAACACAATATAGTTAAAACTTTATATAGAATATTATTAGTCTTTTCAGTCTGTCCATTGGCTTGAGGATGATATGGGATTATTTTTTGATATTTGATCTCATATTTATCCGTCAAGGCTATAATCGTAGTATTAATAAAGTGGGTTTCTTGATCACTAATTAATTCTTTGAAACATCCAAAGTGAGTGATAATATTTTCATATAAAAATGTGGCTACTATAGTGGCATTATCAATTTTTGTTGCCATCGCCTCAGCCCATTTTGTTACATAATCGGTCGTTATCAAAATATATATTTTTTTGTCCAGTTTGTGAGGCTAGTGCAATTTGTCTTACAAAATTAATATCCTATTTTTCAAATGGTACTTTTGTCAAAATTGATAACAACGGCATGGCAGAAGTACCAATAGGTCTACCAATACGCTGACAAGGATCACAATGTCGGACATATTGGTGTGCATTTGATAACATTATTGGCTACCAATATCTAGCTATTAAAGCTTTGCGAGCAGTATTATCACCGACAAAGTATCCACTATAATTATCTAGGTGACAATCATCCAATATGATACATACTTCACTTTGAAATATATAATGATATAATATTCCATCCTTCCCTTACTTATACAAAGCGTCACCTATAATGGTATATGGAACACTTTTCAAAATCAGACATCGCTTAAGTTTTTTACTATAAGTGAGCAAAAATATTTGGAATGTCAAATATTGAATTAATTTACTATATTTTGATGAAGTTACATCCACAACAAATAATTCCGCATCAGAAAGTGCATTATTGATAGGTTCATTTCCTAATATATTGGTCAAATGGGATAAATAGTCCGTATTGGCATATTTTTTTCCTAGTCAAATATTAATAATAAAATTAAATTCTCAAAGAAGTAATATCCATTAAGCAATGCATCCTTTGAATTGAGGTTTATTAATCATATACTTAAGAGCATCATGATCAACATGAAACACAAATGGATAACCAAGCAAGTAATGCTGAAATTTTTGTACAAAGTAGATTATGCCCAAGGCTTCTTGTTCAATCGTAGTATAATTTTATTTTGAAGCAACAAATTATTTGCTAGCATAATATATTGGATGATCCAAATCCTTTTCATCTTTTTGACTTAATACGGATCGAATAGTAATATTCGACGCATCAACATAAACATGAAATAGTTTCATCCAACACAGTGCAACAAGTATCCACATACACACTAGTTTTTGCTTCAATTCTTCAAACACAACTATACATTCTATAGTCCAAATTGGACTAGATCTATTCAAAGGTGGTTTTTTTAGAAGATTAATTAAAGGCTGACATATGACTACAAATGAATCAATAAATTGCCGATAATAATTGACATGGCCTACAAAATCACGAATATCCGACATTGTTTCTGGCTTTGGTAAGGCTAATATATGACTAATTTTATCTGGATCAATAGCAATACCAGCCACAATGTTGTGTTGTAGTTTGATTACTATGTAAAAAAATTGTATATATATATATATATATATATATATATAATGTATAATTTACTACATAGTTAAATGAGAGCCATATTAATAGATTTTATTAGTTATAAGATGTGATTAGGTTGTTAGTCTAGAAAGAATCTATCTAAAAAGATTATTATTGAGATTTATACAACCTTTTTTTTTTAATAGTAATTTTGAAGTTGATTTTATATTGATAATAACTCTTGTATATCTTAAGTCACCTTTGTTAGACATTGGTGATTCTTAAGATCTTACTTATTTCTTTTATTTGCTATTTAGAACACATATTTTATAAATCTTATAAGAAAAAGGATTGGAAAGAGATTTTTAATGTGAAAGGGGATAGTTAAGCCATCTATATGGATGAATAGAGATGGATGATAGAAGTTTCTATTCCTATTGGCCAAAAATCATGTCCAATGGGCTTCAAGGAGGCTGCGTGAGGATTTATTAGGGATTAGGGTTTATTTTTCATGAAAAGTCGAATATCAAAGGCTAGGATCAGCAAGTTTGGATTTTTGGATATGGTTTTGGTGCAAATCTTACATGATTTGGATTTTTTATGAAGAAGTTATAGGCGCTCAAAGTTAGGATGTCAAAATTCTATCTATTGTCATTCTTTTAAGCATAACACGTGCGTACGGAGAGCAATAGATGATCAACAACTTGGATTGGTAAGAACACTTTTTTGGCTATACTTTTCAAGTATGGCTCAATAAAATCTAAGCTAAGGTGAAGGAGATATTGGGAGTTGAAGTCAGTGCTTGTAAGCTAAGGGTAGTAAGTGACCTTGTTTAATCAGTGATTACATTTTGAGCTATATCTTAGGAAATTTGATAGATTTTTGGCTCAAAATTTTTAAGAGTATATATGTTTGTATCACAAGACTATATACAAAACTCTTGTGGCATTAGAGCTTTGGATTTGTGAGATGTAAGGAAAATAGTGCTCAAGTGTCTATGAGTTAGGATTTTAAGCTTTTGCTAGGGATTTTGAGATAGCGGACAATTAGAAATGAATTTACAGTTAATTATTTATACTTTGAAGTAAATTTTATAGAAATTAAATAGTTAGATTAAGAGTTATTGAAGTCTAAAGTTAAACAAGAAATAAGTTCTTGCAAGTGAACAAAGTTTTAAAGGATTTTTGTGGAAATTTGAACCTTTTTTGTACAAACCTACTTGAATACAAGAGGATTTATATATATAACTTCTCTTTTATATTTTTATATTATTTTTATTTTTTATTAAAGATTAATCACTTGTTGGATTTTTGCCAATAATTTTCAAGTAAATTCTCCACAGTCAGGTATCCAATATATTCTCAGATAGAAAATCCATGCCATACGACAACAAAAATAATGTGTCCCAGAAGCTTTTCCAAGGATATACCAAATTGATACTTCTCAGAGTTCAAAGATATCCCATATTGGTTACATTGATCCAAACATTTACTAAGATATTTCAAATGATCAACTATCATACTAAATGTATAAAAATCATCTAAAAACATCTCCATTGATAATCATAAATAATCTTGAAATGCTTGCATCATTACCCTTTGAAATATGGCTAGGGTATTACATAATCCAAATGGCCTCCCTTTATAAGCAAATGTGCCACAATGTGTAGTAAAAATAATCTTTGATTGATTCTTTGCTATAATTTTAATTTGATTGTAAACCAAAAATCCATCCAAAAAGGAGTAACATTCATGCTTCGCTATTGTATTTAATATACTATCTATAAAAAATAAAAAAAAATAATCCTTCTTGATAGCTGCGTTTAATTTAGTGAAGTCTTGATAGATTCGGATTTTTCAATTCTTCTCTGGTACTATCAAAGTTGGTGAAATCCATTCACTACACAATATTGGATATATGAAGTCCACATCTAAAAGTTTATCTACTTTCTCTTTTACCATGAGGGAATATTTTAGATTAAGGCGGTGTTGTCTTTGATGAATTGGTATAGCATCCCCCTCTAAAGTAATTCAATGCTCACAAACTTTGGCAGGAATATCTTTTAAGTCTACATACAACTAAGCAAAAAAAGATTTATGATTTAGGAAGAAATCTTTCCAATTTTTTAGCTCTATATCTGTAATATCGATATGTATTTTGATAATCTATAGTATTTTATTGGTGCCTAAATTAATGGATTGGCACAAAAATTGTGCAATAACCTCTGATTTGATTTTTCTCTCTTACTCTAAATCTTTCATATAATCCAAAAAATTGGAACTATCCAATTCTAGTTCTAATATATTAACTTCATTAACCGTAGGATTATTCATCCAATTGGCAATAACATGATCAAAGTTTGCTATATCTTCCGCATATACTAAATATTCTCTAGGTCTTTCATATTGATATAACACACCTTGCTTTTGCATGTGATTTGGATCATCACCAACTTGCATTGAATTGATAATTTCATCATACTCTACATCAAATTGATCCTGGTCGTCAAATGTCACCTCTGAATTCAAAATTTAAGATTTTCTATGATATTGAACTGAATACATTTGTAAAACAATCTTATCTCTATTCTTTCCAATAGTTAATGTTCTACAGTCCCAATCATTCCTAGCTTTGGTTTAATATAGCCACTATTGACCAAATAAAATTACATATGATAATATGGAAAACTGTAATTGAAAAATAATATAATCAATCTTATATATGATTCCATCCAATTTTTCAGAGAATCTTATGAACCTCGATTATTATCTTCTATATTATTATGCAGGTACATATGCTGATCTTGATTATTAAAATTAAATTGAGTATTGTATTGTTAATATATATGTCCCGACTGCTTACAATTTCTACAAACTAGAGCGTATTCATCACTGGCTCTTGGATTGAAATATTTACTAATATAATATCCTAATTGCTTGCAACGATAACATCAAAGTCATCTTCTTTTTACTTCATTAGGGATGTTGGGTGTTTCTACTGGTATATATTGGCAGGGCTTATTTCAGGTTGGATGGATAAATAATCTCGGCTAACCAATTGGTACTATAGAATCCAAAATTGGTTTGTGAATGGATAGATTTTAAAAATATTCTTATTGATTTTACACAATATCTTGAGGATTGGATCTATATTTTGGATTATATGCTAAATTTTAAAAATTAGAAAAATTCCTATTTTTTTTATTTGAACAATTTCCGCTCCAACCAAACCTATTTTCTGTCTCGACTTGATTAACATCCCACAAAGTTGACTGAATCATAGTCTGATTATTGAACTGTTGTTGTTTTTGTAAATTCCAACAATTCATAGTAATATACTTATCTCCACAAAAGGTACATTGCACATTTATTTGGGGTGGTAAAAAATATTCTATTATCAAACGGCCTTATCCCTTGCAATTACTATACTAAATATTCGGTCGCATATTGGTCGATTTATATATCTTCTCCTTATCCTTTGTTAGATTAACAGCCAATTTGTCCATCTTTTTTGTCAAAATTACCAATAAAGCCTCATTTAGATCCTTCAATACTAATTCATTAGATAATTCCTTTGTAGGTATTAGATTTTGATATGGGAAATATGAGAAATACAAAATTGTAGTTGTTGGTGGTATTACTTGCAACGGAATAGCATTAATTATTTCTTGTAGATTAGCACTAAGATTTGCACTGTAATCAATCATTCTTAGATGATTGCCCGCTGTTTCATTCTAAGTTGGCGTTTGATGAATTCCTTGAGATGGAATCATCATAGCTTTGGTGGTTAAGAATTAGTCATAATGACATTCTTTTCATACTTTAGCTCAATCAAGTGAGGAAGTAATAGTGACCGATTGGACCTCCTTTACAAATATTTTCAATTATCGTGGATATAGTCTATTAACCAATATAGACAAAAAAAAAAACTTTGACATTTGGTTATTTGGCTATTTACAAAGAATATCTGCTACTTGGCCATAATATGATTGTACTACTTCTCTTGGTACCATTCTATTATTCATTAATCTTTCTTTAAGACGTTCTTCATATCCTATTGATCAAAAATGGATTAAAAACATATTTTTCAATGCCTCCTAATTATGAAATTGATCCACGGATTGGCGATTATACCATTCAAATGCCATATCTTTCAAGGTCGATGGCAGCCATCTCAACCAAATATCTTCACTTTCTACCATTGTTGGTTGTACATGCAATCAAGAATTGAGACAAATGTTGATTTCGGTCTATTCCTGACAAACCTCTAAAGGTAAGTAATGGGACTACGCTAATTGTGTGATTGCCTACTACACCCATTTGGATTACAATTGGGATTGCTAGACTCCCTGTTGCCATTGAAGATGACAATGTTTCTCTCAATTCCTTATTAAAATAAATATTACCTTTTTCAATTGTCTTTTTTGAACTTCCAAGCCTCCGTAATTTACTATTATTATCTACAAATAATTTTATTAGTTGAAGTTGAGGTGAAAATGACGGATTTTGAATTACGCTAAATTGGCCCTTAATGGCAAGTAATTTATGTCATTCTAAAGAACCAATCTTATTAGAATTGGTTGTATCTACTATTGAAAAAGTACCAAATAGAGTATCCAATTTTTCTGTGCCATGTTCTCTTTCCATTAATGGACTCAAGAGATACATTGGACTATTGTTCAAATTATCTTCTAGTGCTCTTAGTAATTTTTTTAATGATATATATGTCTAAAATATTAAAGATCTTTTGTGTTCTGGATATGTTTGGATGTATTGACAAGCATGCAACCATGGTTTCATCCAACTCTATCGATGCTTCTTTTTTAGATTCCGTTCTTATTCATCTTGCAACAAATTTTTTGCTTGTGCTTTCTCTTGTCTTTCTTTCAACAGGCATATTTTCCTCAGTGCAAAGTTTTTATTTTTATTAATCATAATCTTTTATCATATTTTTGAAATTGCTTTCCATCTCCAATCTAACTATATATTTGGCTTCACTTTCAAATCAATATCAATTTTAGAACTTCTTCATATATCATGAAAAAACTACTTATTGAGCAATGAATTCCTAACGCTCAAAATTATTATCATTCTTTGGCAATGGTGCAAAAAATATGATTTTTTATTTTACTTATTCTTCCAATACTACTTAGAATAAACCTATAAAAGAAGGATTTGAATACAAGGAAAGATTAAATGCATGAGATACACTATTAGTATCATACAATTAATTACTTCTAAATGGCATAGTCTAATGAATATATAAATGCTCTGAAACAACTCCGTCCTCTTCATCTATCTACTACTTTGCAATCAAAATTACACTTTGTAACACTATCTTTCATAATTCTCCTATCATAATTTCCTATCTTCCTTCAATCTCATAATAACATTAGGCAATATTGCATTGTCTTAATAAGCTGTATACAATTGCTTTACATTCCAATTACTAGAAATAATTCCTCACCAAGAAGCAATTCTGAAACTAATCATCTCTCTAATATTCTCTTTTATCATTCAACTCTCACAATCAATACGGCATAACATTCTCACTCACAATCAAACTTCACTAATATATTATGTTTTTGGCTGTCAATTCACTACACTAAACTAAATCATCAAACAACTAAAATTTCTTATTCATCCACATATGAATTGAATTTCTTATTTTATTATTTTATTTTATAATTTACATGGTACAATCAATTAGAATATATTCCAAATTTTCCACTATAATCTAATATAAAAGAAAACAAAAGAAAGAGGTAGCACTAAGCTTATTCCGACTCTCGACTCTCATAGTTGGATCTCAATTTCTTCTTCCTTATTCTCTTTATAATAAAAACTGAGAAACTAGCTGTCATCTCTCTTGCTTTAATTGCTTTTTCATCTAATTTTCATATATTACTATCAATATTGGCCAGCTAATAGATTAATCATCCAATTTATTAATTTTTAACCTTTATTCTACCATCTAAGATTATCTATCTATTTTACAAGTATAGCAAATTTTAAAATATTTTTTAATAGAAAAATGCTGATATATTGCCGGAGCACTAACTATATGATTGTACAATAGATCTTCAAGAAAGAACACAACCATTTTTTGGTCCAATCTATAATCTTTTTCAAAATGAGCTTTTGATATTGAAGAATTATATTGATGAAAATTTTGCAAAGAACTTCATCAGGCATTCAAAATCTCTAGCATGTACACCTATACTTTTTGTAAAGAAGAAGAATGGTTCCTCGTATATGAATATTGATTATTGAGCATTGAATAAGATAACAGTGAAGAATCATCACCTACTATCGTTAATCTCAAGACTTTTGGAACAACTTGGCCAAGCTAAGATCTACACTAAGATAGATCTTTATAGAATATATAACCTAGTACATATCAAGGAGGGAGATGAATAAAAGACCGTATTTTGGACAAGATATGGATATTTTGAATATAATATCATTTCTTTTAGACTAATAAATATATCCGCTATCTTTCAATATTTAATGAATGACATCTTTTAAGAGTACTTCGACAAGTTTTTGGTGATTTATCTTAATGACATCTTAATCTACTTGAAAAATTTGAAGGAATATATGGAACATATCAAATTAGTATTACAAAAGCTGCGAGATACAAGTGTGTATGCCAAACCAAAGAAATGTATATTTCATCAACCTAAGATGAAATTTTTAGAATACATCGTATCTATTGAGGATTTGACAATGGATCCCAAGAAGATAGAGGTAGTTATGCAATGGGCCATTTTGAAGATTGTGAGAGATGTATAATATTTTCTTAGATTTGTTAACTTCTATTGGATCTTCATCAAAAATTATTCTCAAATTACTGTCTTTTTACTCAATTGACATGTAAAGACAAGTTAAAATGGGAGCCTTAAGTGGAAAAGCTATTCCAAGACCTCAAGATGGTATTTATTACAACTCCAATATTGGTGCATCCAGACATTATTAATACATTCTATATGGTGACTAATGCTTTGGATTTTACACTAGAGGCCATACTTTCATAAATGGATATAGATAATAGATTCCATCTTGTTATATTTTATTCTCAATAATTCTCTACTGCCAAAATTAATTATAAAATCCATGATAAAGAGCTTCTTGCTATTGGAATTAGAGCAATTTCACCTTTGTGCCACTATTACATTGATGCTTATTGATTCTAGTTTCTTCAATAAGGTGCATGCTACAGCCACTAATGATGCTTTGGCCCTTAATGTCAAGCATTGCATAAAAGAAAATCTTAATAAATTTAAATTTAAAGAAGATCTTCTATATTTTGAAGAATGTTTGTATATCCTAGAAGGACCAATACGATTGCGCGTTCTTCAATCTTGCCATGACTTTCTAACTATAAGTCACTTTGGATTTAACAAGACCTTAGAATTTATTTTCTAAGATTTTTCATGGCCTCAAATGTATAAGGCAATGAAGGACTTTGTGCTCTCTTACGACATTTGTTCAAGGTCCAAAAATCCTTGATATTGCCCTTATGGATTCTTACAATCTTTGCCTATTCTAAGACAATCATGGTCTTCTATCTCAATGGATTTCATCACATATCTATCGCCATCCAATTCATTAGACAGTATCTTTGTAGTGGTTGATCAACTTATAAAAATAGCTCATTTCATTCCTTGCAAAAAGACTACATCTAGTGAAAAAATGGCAAGGTTCTTTTTTAATAATATATATTGCTATTATAGCCTACCAAATGATATCATATCCAATTGAAGATCCCAATTTATATCTAAGTTTTGAAAATATCTTTTTAAAATATTGAAGGTAGATATTAAACTTTTTTCAGCTTTCCATCTTCAAATTGATGGCCAAATTGAATAAGTTAATTAAATTTTGAAGCAGTATTTATAATGTAGCGTTAACTATCAATAAGACAATTAAATCTTGTATCTACCAAGCAAAGTTTGCATATAATAATATTATTCATGCTTCAACTCAACAAACACTATTTTATTCCAATTATGGATATCATCCAAAGCTTGATTTGTAGAGTATGCCAAAGAATAATAATCCAACGGTTGAAGGATTTACAAAGCATCTATCACAATACCAAATAACCTTGAAGCTTCAATTACAAGTAGCTCAAGATGCTTACAAGGCATCTACAAATAAATTCAAGAA
This sequence comes from Physcomitrellopsis africana, assembly GCA_036785485.1. Lineage (NCBI taxonomy): Eukaryota > Viridiplantae > Streptophyta > Bryopsida > Funariales > Funariaceae > Physcomitrellopsis > Physcomitrellopsis africana. Next base: position 239,865 of record JAWRVF010000266.1, read on the forward strand.
TTAACCACCTGCTTTTCATATTGGAGATAAGGTATGGCTTCTTGGATAAAAGATCAAGATCAAGATCAAGTCGCTATATGATAAGTTCAAAAGTTGGGACTATTTTCTATCCAAAAGCAAATCAATCTAGTGGCATATTGCTTGAAATTACCATCTGCTATGAAGATACATCTATTTTTTTATGTCTCTCTTTTAGAATCTTATAGAAAGTCAAATATTTTGGGAAGAGTATAATAATTGCCACTTAATATCAAAATTGAAGACCATGAAGAATATGAGATTGAAAAGGTACTTAATTCATTAGAAATATGGAGCAAATTAGAATATCTTGTTTATTGGCAAGGCTATGACATAAATGAACACACATGGGAATCGACCAAAAATCTCTCCAATGTGCCTCAAAAGGTACATGAATTTCATTGATTCTATTTCCAAAAATCCAAACATATTCAATAATGATTTCTTAGTAAAGATTGGATTCAAAGAATATTCAGAAGAGGAAGAAAGTTAAACTAAAGTCTTTACCAGTATATAGTCATCTCTTCCAAGATAAAATAGAGTAGTAGAAGCAAGTTAGTTACCATGTCAAACCTTCAAACATTAAAAGAATAAGATTCAAAATATTTATTTGCTATACAGGCTTCAAACAAACCAATGCAATTTTCACATTCTTCAATTAAGCAAAGTGAGGACAATACATTTTAGTGCCAAATATGACTTTAATTAGAGCCATTAGGAGCAAGATCCAATCATATAAGTCTTGATTCCAATGCTTGAGCTTTAGTAATATTGCTTAAGTTTGAAAAGGTGAATCCTTTTGATCTTAAAATCTTGTTTGGAGGATGTTTTGAAGGCCACAATGAAGATTAGATCCTTGGATGGAATATTTCAACAATAGAGGTTTTAGTTCAAGGCCATATATGATTTCTTTGAGGACTAATGAACCCATTGCTTAAGAACAAAGAACAAAATATATAACTTCACTAGTACAACATATTCTCAATTTCTTATATATGAAGTAAGATTGAATTCCTCTTGGAACTCGTTGCTAGAGAAGAGGGTGATATTACGAACATATACTTTACAGGTTTATAGAACTTTCTAAAATAATTTAGAAGCTTTTTGAGTTAATGAAAGTCAGTTGAGAAGCTTCCTACTTGGTAAAAGGAGCTCAAGAAGCTTCGTAATTAGTGGAAAGAGCTCAAGAAGCTTTCCAAGTAGTAGAAGCTACTTGAAAAGCTTCTTAGTTTGATAGAAGGTGCTCAAGAAGCATCCTAGATAGGAATATATATAAGGGTCAAGGTGAAAGAGTTCTTCAGTCTTGTCAACACATCTTTTAGAATTTCTAGCTCACCTTTCTTGGTGTTGTTCATGAACTCATCTGTTTAATTCATATACTTGTTGGTCTCTTCTTGAAACCTTGTCCTAATTCATGTCTCTTATTTTGTATTCTTGTATCTGTAACAAAAATAGTGTTGCTAGATGAAAACAATATAATTGAATGAAAATAGTATAATTTGATGAAAATATTATAATTAAATAAAAATAATATTATTAGATAAAAATAATAATTTCTAATAAAAATAATGATGTTATATAAAAATAATATTATTAGATGAAAACAGTAGAATTGGATGAAAATAAGCATAGTTGGATGAAAATAAGCATAGTTGGATAAAAATAGATACAAAATAACAAACCTCTAGGATAGAATAGCAGCAGCAACAAAAATCCTCTTAATTTCAAATCCTCATAACTTTTCCATTTTAGCTTCAAATTTAATGATTCTTTCACCTAATCTTATTAATTTTTTTTATTCTATATAATGAATATATCTAAATGAGAAAATAATTTTACTAATAGTGAGCTCCAAAAAGACCAGCAGAGATATGAAATAACAACTAACAATATAAATTTATTACAAACAAAACAATACAACTCTTTGGTATCTCAATAGGTTATCCTTGCTAAAGGCTCAAATCAAAGTTGAGTGAATGAGAGAGAGAAAGAATAACAGATAGATAGATAGATCAATTGATCAATAGATTGATAGATTGATAGATAGATAGATAGATAGATGAAGAATAAGGCTTTGAGAGGGTCTTATATATCCAAGCCCTCAAGCCATTTATCAGTGTTGTGTAGTAATACTACTATTAGGTGAAAAAAGAAAGAAATGATTATATTATAGAAGAGCTCAAATAAAAATATTTTAGAAAATTATCTTAGAAATACAAATAATAGATAAAGAGGTAGTAAAAATTAAAAAATAATAATATTATCTTTTTTTAATAGAGGCTTCTATTTTCTTTATATAGATATAAATAAGATAAAAAAAATTAAATAAAAAAAATAAAAGATATAAGTATCTTTATAAAATAATTAAAAATAGGTTTAGCAAAATTTATTTCAAAATTCTAAGAATTAATACTTTGAGAAGACCAGTTGTGAATCTAGATCAAAATCAAATCCTAAGGCACAAAACCATATATTGACAGAAAATAAATATAGATGGTAGATTTGATTTTCTATTTGTATATGATTTAAAAAAATAATTGAATGGTACAAAAAGAAGATACTAGCACTAGAAAATTGGCATCAAGGTTGGAGAAGGAGGATAGCCTATATCTGAGTAGATTTTTGAACTTATCTTCCATTTGATGAATTGGATCTTTTTCAAATTTTTTATACATGTTACCTATTTAATTACTAAAAGGTGTAGAAAATTTGGATCAAGATCAATAATTCAATCATTAACTATTGAAGTTTCAATCTACTATAGGATTTGTTAGGATTTGATTAGGATTTGGATAGGATTTGTTAAGAATTGATTAGGATTTGATTAGAATTTATTAGGATTTGATTAGAATTTGATTAGGATTTCTTAAAATTTATTTAAGATTTATTTAGGATTTAGAATTTGATTAGGATTTCTTAAAATTTATTTAAGATTTATTTAGGATTTAGAATTTGATTAGGATTTCATTAGAATTTGATTAGGATTTGATTAGGATTTGATTAAGATTTTATTAAAATTTCATTAGATAAGGACTTCATTAGGATTTTATTAAGATTTAATTAGGATTTCACTAGGATTTTATTAGGATTTGATTAGGATTTCATTAGAATTTTATTAAAATTTGATTAAGATTTTACTAAAATTTGATTAAGATTTTACTAAAATTTGATTAAGATTTGACTAAGATTTAATTAGAATTTGAATAAAATTTGATTATAACTTCTATTTTAGTATTTTAAAAAGATTTTAATTTTAATTTTTTTTTTAGATTTTTATATTAGTATTTTTTTTGGATTTTTATATTAATATTTCTTTTAGATTTCTTTATTATTTTTTTATATTTTTTTTAAAAGTTATTTAAGATTTTTTTGTCTTTTTTTTATTAATTAATTAAAAATCTAATTGAACATCTTTAATAATTGAGCATACATATTATTCTTTAATTATAATTTTTTACATAATTCTATTAGAAGTGTTAGGATTTGTTGTTGTAATTTCTTTTTTATCTTTTACAGTCAAGTACTTGGTGTATTTTCAAGCAAGACTTCACGTAATATGATACTAGCAATTATTATTATCAATAATTTATAAGTAACAACTAATTCAAGAACAAGTGATATAATTATCAAAGACATGAGTATACAAAACAAGAGACTTGAATTAGGACAAGGTTTCAAAAAGTAACCAACAAAAACTTAAATTAAACAGACGAGTATATGAATAACATTAAGATAGGTGAACTAAAATTCTAAGAGATGAATTGTTGAGACTAAATAACTCTTCAACCTTCATCCCTATATATACTCCTATCTAGGATACTTCATGAGTAGCTTCTATCAAACTAAGAAGCTTCTTGAGTAGCTTCTATCAGCTGAGAAGCTTCTTGAGCTCCTTTCACCAACTAGAAAGCTTTTCAATTAACTTTCACTAATTCAAAAAGATTCTAAATTGTTCTAAAAGATTCTATGAATCTTTGAAGTATATGTTCCTAAAATCACCCTCTTCTCTAGTAATAAGTTCTAAGAGGAGCTCGATCTTACTTCATATATAAGAAATCAAGAATACGCTATACTAGTGAAGTTATGTATTTTGTTCTTTGTTCTTGGGCAATGGACTTTACTAGTCTTCAAAGAAATTGCCTATGGCCTTGAGCTAAAACCTCCATCATTGAAATATTCCATTGAAGGATTTGATCTTCATTGTGGCCTTCAAAACATCCTCCAAATAAGATCTCAAGACTAAAAGGATTCACCTTTCCAAGCTCAAGTAATATCACTAAAGCTCAAGCATTGGAATCAAGACTTGCATAGTTAGATCTTATTCCTAATAGCTCCAACTGAAGTCATATTTGGCGCTAAAATATATTATCCTCACTTTGTTCAATTAAAGATTGTAAAAACTATATTATTTTGTTTGAAGCTTGCGTGGCAAATAAATCTTTTGAGTCTTGTTCTTTTAATGCTTGAAGGTTTGACATGGTAATTAACTTGCTTCTACTACTCTATTCTATCTTAGAATAGATAACTACATACTAATGAAGGGTTTAGTTTAAATTTCTTCCTCTTATGAATATTCTTTGAATCCAATCTTTACTAAGAAGTTATCATCAAATATGTTTGGGCTTGTAGGAATAGAGTAAATGAAACTCTTGTACTTTTTAAGGTGCATTGGCAAAAATTTTGACCGGTTTTTATGTATGCTCATTTATATCATAGCCTTGCCAGTGAACAAGATATTTCAATTTGTTCCACCTTTGCCATGAATCAAGTACCTTTTCAACCTTATATTCTTCATGGTCTTTGATTTCAATACTAAGTAGTGATTATTATATTTTTCTTAGAATATGCGACTTTTTAAAAGGTTCTAAAAAAAAGATATGAAAAATTTAATGTACCTTCATAATAGATGGTAATTTTAAGCGATATGTCATTAGATTGATTTACTTCTGGATAAAATATGGTCCCAACCTTTGATAGTCCAACTTATTACATAGTTGCTTAGTTTTGATGTTTTGTTGAAGAAGCCATATCTTATTTCTAATATGAAAAGTAAACAATTGATTCTTGAATTTATCTACAGATGCCTTGTAAGCATCTTGAGTTGCTTGTAATTGAAGCTATAAAATTATTTGGTGTTGTAATAGATGCTTTGTAAATCCTTCAGCCATTGGATTGTTATTCTTTGGCCTACTCCATAGATCAAGCTTTGAATGATATCCATAGTTGGAATAAAATAGTGTTTGCTGAGTTGAGGTATAAATAATATTATTATATATAAATTCTGCTAACAGTGAATACAAGATCCAATTGTCTTATTGATAATTAATGTTACATTATAAATACTGCTCTAAAATTTAATTAACTCATTCTGTAAGCAATCAATTTGAGGATAGAAAGCTGGAGAAAGTTTAATATCCACTTTCAATATTTCAAAAATATATTTTCAAAACTTAGTTATAAATTGGGATCTTCAATCAGATACAATATCATCTGATAGGCCATGCTATCAATATATATTATCAAAAAAAAAACCTTGTTATTTCTGTACTAGACGTAGTCTTTTTATAAGGAATAAAAGAAGCCATTTTTATAAATCAATCAACGACTACAAAGATGTTGTGCAATGAATTGAATGCTAGTAGATTTGTGATGAAATCCATTGAGATGGAAGACCATTACTATCTTAGAATAGAAAAGGGTTGTAAGAATCTACAAAGAGAATGTTGAGGATTTTTAGACCTTGAACAAATGTTGTAAGAGAATACAAAGTCTTTCATTACCTTCCACATTTGAGGCCATCAAAAATATTAAAAAATAAATTCTAAGGTCTTATTAAATCCAAAGTAATCCGTAGTTGGAAAGTCATGGCGAGATTGAAGAATGTGCAACCATGTTGGTCCTTCTAGGATATACAAACATTCTTCAAAGTATAGAAGGTCTTTCTCAAGTTTAAACTTATCAGCACTTTTTTTAAGCAACGCTTAACATCAAGGGCCAAAGCATCATTAGTCATTGCAACAAGCACCTCATTGAAGAAATTAGAATCAATAGGTGTCGATGTAATAATGGCGCAAAGATGAAATTGCTCCGATTTCAATAAAGTTGTATATTGTTGAGCAAACATTGTCATGTTGTAATTTGGATACCATGTGAAAAAATTATACATATATATTTAATATATAATTTATCACACAACTAAGTATGAGTCATATCAATGGATTTTATTGGTTATAAGATGTGGTTAGGTTGCTAGTTTAGAAATGATCTATTAAAAGGATTATTATTGAGGTTTATATAACCTTATTTTTTCTTTTTGATTATAATTTTGAAATTGATTTTATAATAATAATAACTTTTATATATCTTAAGTCACTGTAGAATGGGTCTGCCAAGAGCCGATCCAGAATCTGCTGATAAATTTAAACTTGAGGAAGACCTTCTATATGGACATAACAAATGAGTCGGGCATTTGGTTATTTGGCCATTTTTGAAGGATATCTGCTACTTGGCCATAATATGACTACACCGCTTCTCCCGGTACCATTTTGCTATTCATTAATCTTTCTTTAAGATATTCTTCAAATCTTATTGGTTGAAAATGAGTCAAAAATGTATTTTTTAATGCCTCCCAATTAGGAAATTGTCCCACGGGTTGGCGATTATACCATTCAAATGCCGTATCTTTCAAGGTTGCTGGCAGCCATCTTAACCAAATATCTTCAGTTCTACCATTATTGGCTATACATGCGGTCAAGAATTGAGACAAGTGTTGTTCTGGGTCGGTTCCTGGCAGATCCCTAATAAGCTTCTGCCAAGAGCAGACCCACAAATCCAAAAGTATCCCAATCTCAAGAGCCAGCCTCATAACAAAGTTTTATCAATTTTGTGTTTGCGAGGATGCTGCATAGTTAGGAGTAGGGCTATGTAGAATGGATAGGAATTTTAGGATTTACAATACATAGTTTGTAGGATTAAGAGTAGGCAAGAAGCCGATGAATGGCCACTTTAGAAGGCAGCATGGATAAGGGAGTTAGAAAAAGTGATTATCGTCAGTTGTGTAGCAATTAATACCGATTGGGATAAATATAAATTGATTCGGACAGTAGTAGTAAGGGCCAGACTGTGATAGTACTGAGCTGGGGTAAGCTTGGTGCTACCTCTTGTTAATTTTTAAGAGAAGGATATTAGATAAGTGCTGAATATTATAAAGTGCACTTTTGTAATAAAGTAATGAAGGAAAGAATTGATTTATAATGAAAGATTGAGGATGTACTGATATGCTGAAATATCAGTGGAAAAATATAAGTGGAAAATTGGAAGTGGAGAATTAGAGATGTTTTATGAAGAATGAGTATGAATGTGAGAAAATATATATGTGGATGAGTAAGAAATTATAATTGTTTGATGCGTGAGTTCTTTGTGGAAAATTGGAGATCAAAGATTGGCTATGTCAATAAAGTTTGATTGTAGATGAGAGTGTCATGCCATATTAACTGTGAAAATTGAGCGGTAAAGGAGAATATTGGAGTAACAATTTGTTTTGAAAGACGTTCTGGGTGAGGAATTATTTCCAGTGATTGGAGAGAGAAGCGGGTGTATGCAGTCTATGGAAATGGTGCGACATTGCCAATTGTTGTTATGAGCTCAAAACAAGATAGAAGATTACAGTAGGAGAATGGATGGAGGATTGTATCACAAAGTTTATCTTTAGTTGTGAAATAGTAGAATCAATAGAGTGGACGACATTATTTTAGAGAAAAGCGTGTACGTGTGCATTGGACTCTAATGCTCAGTAGGTAGTTAGTTGTGTGACCCTAATAGTTAACTCAATGCGGATAATCTTTCCCTGTGTTTGAATCCCTCTTTATGGATTTACTTTGGGCAGTATTGGTAGAGTAAGTGAGACGGACGACAACAACAGTCACCTTTGTTAGACATTGATGATCCTTAAGATCTTGTTTATTTCTTTTATTTGGTATTTAAAATACATATTATGTAAATCTTATAAAAAAAAAAGGATTAGAAAGGGATTTTTAGTATAAAAGGGGATAGTTAGACCATCCATGTGAATGAATGGAGATGGATAATAGAAGTTTCTATTCCTATTGGCCAAATATCATGCCCAATGGACTTTAAGGAGGCTGCCCAAGGGCTTATTAGGAATTAGGGTTCTTTTTTGGAAAAGAATCAAACATTAGAGGCTAGGAACAGCAAGTTTGGATTTTCGGATATGGTTTTGGTGCAAATTTTGTATAATTTGGACTTTTAATGAAGGAGATATAGGCGCTCAAAGTTAAGATGTTGAAATTGTACTCACTATCACTCTTTTGGACATAACTCGCATGTACAGAGAGCAATAGAGGATCAGCAACTAAGGTTCAAAAGAGCACTTGCTTGGCTATATTTTTTTAGTATGTCTTAATAAAATCTAGGCTAGAATAAAAGAGATATTGGTAGTTAATATTAGTGCTTATAAGCTAAAGGCAGTAAGTGACCCTACTTAACTAGTGGTTATATTTTGAACTATATCATAGATAATTTCATAGATTTTTGGCTCAAAATTTTCAAATATATATATAATTATGTTACAAGATTATATACAAAAAATTTGTAGCATTAAAATTATGGATTTGTTAGATATAAAGAAAATAGTTCTTAGATGTCTCTGAGCTAGGGTTTTAAGCACTTGTTAAGGTTTTTAAGATATTGAATAATTGAAAGTGAATTTATGATCAATTTTTTTTTATAATAAAATTTTAAAAAATTATCTATACTTTGAAGAAAATTTTATAGAAATTGAATAGTTGGATCAAGAGTGATTAGACTCTAAAGTTTTAAAAGAAATAAGTCCTTGTGGGTGAGTAAGGTTTTGAAAGATTTAGTGGTAATTTGAACCTTTTTATACAAATCTACTTAAATATAGAAAGATTAACTAATAAAAATTATCTTTTGTAATATCATTGTATTATTTTTTCTTTTTATTAAGGAAAAATCACTTTCTAGGCTGTTGTTCTTGTTCGTCTCACTTACTCTACCAATACTGCCTAGAATTAATTTGTAAAGGGGGATTCAAACACAGGAAAAGACTACTCACATTGAGTTAACTGTTAGGATCACACAACTAACTACCTACTGAATATTAGAGTCGAATGCATACGTACACGCTTTTCTCTAAAATATTGTCATCCACTCTACTAGTTCTACTATTCCGCAACTAAAGATAAACTTTGTGATACAATCCTCCATCCATTCTCCTACTGTAATCTTATGTCTTCTTTTGAGCTCATAACAAAAATTGGCAATGTCGCACCATTTCCATAGACTGCATACACCCGCTTCTGTCTCCAATCATTGGAAATAATTCCTCACCCATATTGTCTCTCGAAACAAATCATTTCTCCAATATTCTCCCTCACCACTCAACTCTCACAGTTAATACGGCATGACACTCTCATCTATAATCAAACTTCATTGACATAGCCGGTCTTCGACCTCCAATTCTCTACATAGAATTCATACATCAAACAATTATAATTTCTTACTCATCCGCATATATAAATATTTTATTTTATTACTAGACTTCATCATTGACATGTTACAACCCTTTGGAATAGAATCCGGATCCTCCACTATGGTCTAACAAAAGAGAGAGGTAGCACCAAGCTTACCCCGGCTTAAGACTATCATAGTCTGGCCTTGACTATCCCGTACCGAATCAATTTATACTTGCCCCATCTATATTAACTGCTACACAACCAATGATAACTACTTTTTCTAACTTCCTCATCCATCTTGCCTTCTAAACTGGCCATTCATCGGCTTCTTGCCTATTCTTAATCCTACAAATTACGTATTGTAAATCCTAAAATTCCTATTCATTCTACATAGACTCTTGACAATAATTTTCAAGTAAATTCTCCACAGCCAAGTACCCAATATATTCTCAAATAGAAATTCATGCCATACAACAACACTACCTCTTATGAGCCAAAATTTATTGCTTCACATTACTTTAGCTTAAAAAATTAGAAAAAATTTGGAAAAGTTGAAGATTTAGAATTAGAAAGATAAATTATAGAGTTAATATGACTAATTAGTAGAAATAGTAGTTGAAAAGGAAAATACAAAAAATAAAAAAATAAAAATAAAAATAAAAATAGATAAGTGGGAGTCACTATTCTTATATGAGAAGGGGATGGAAATTAAGATTAATGTGCAAAAAGAAGAAAAAAGAAAAAAAAACATGGATCTCAAAATGATTAGAAGTAAAAAAATTATTTAAAATAGTAAATATTTTTGGAGTTAGTATTTTTGTATGGAAATGGAATAGAGAAGGACTTTAAATTAAGCCCTTGCAATCCTCCATAAGTATGAGTTTGGAACTTAAAAATTATATATATTTAAAAGCAAATCTAGCAAGTTCCTATTATTTTAGCCTACGAGTTGAGAATTGGTGCAAATCTTGTTAAAGCCGATAAGGCAAGAGGCTACAAGAGCGCGAGATTGAAGAGGGTGCATAGTGAAGTAATAAATGGCCAAAAATAAAAAATAAATAAATAAAATAAAAAATAAGGTGTTTGAGTCATAGCATAGATTAGACATGTGATCCATTAAGTGCACTGTACCAATAGTCGGACAAGGTGGGTATGATGGGCAATAAATAGGGTCAGTAGGAGCAAGAAGTGGGGATGTGAGGATGAGTATTGGTACGGTAGAATAATCGGTGGTAAAATTGAGAGGGGGGGTGGATTGCAAAGAAAGCTGCAAGTATCATTGAATAAGAGTGCAAAGCCAAGGAGTGGAAGTGATTAGATCAGATTGAATGGTGACACATGATCAATATGAATATATGGAGTAATGAAGGTAGATAGACAATTTTGTCAAGTTCCTAGGGCCTCGGATTAGTCGCGTGGTTTTTATGGTAATAAAGGCTAGTGAATATAAGATTGGCAGGGTTTGGAAACTTGGTGGTAAGCTTGCCATAGGAAGGGAGTGGGAGTATGGCAATTGAGTCTAGAGGGAAGAGAATAGCAATGCTAGAGTAGCGGGATATCTGTAGCGGAAGAATGAGAGCCGACGCAGAGAGGGAAGTGCAACTGCTATTTTTAGGATCCATTGTCAAATCTTCAATAGATACAATGTATTCTAAAAATTTCATCTTAGGTTGATGAAATATATATTTCTTTGATTTGGCATATAAACCTGTATCTTGTAGCTTTGTAATACCAACTTGACATGCCTCTTATGTTCCTTCAAATTTTTTAAATAGATAAAGATATCATCAAGATAAATCACCACAAACTTGTCCAAGTACTCTTGTAAGATGTCATTCATTAAATGTTGAAAGATAGCGGGTGCATTCGTTAGTCCAAAGGACATGACATTATATTCAAAATGTCCATACCTTGTCCAAAATACTATCTTCCATTCATCTCCCTTTTTGATCCATTCATACCAAGTTGTATACTCTACAAAGATCTATTTTAATATAGATCTTGGCTTAGCGAGTTGTTCCAAGAGTCCTAAGATTAACGGTAGTGGATAATGATTCTTCTCCGTTATCTTATTCAATCTCCAATAATCAAGACACATACACAAGGAACCATCCTTCTTCTTTACTAAAAGTATAGGTGCACTTGCTAGAGATTTTGAATGTCTAATGAAGTTCTTTGTAAGATTTTCATCAATATAATCCTTCAATATTGAAAGCTCATTTTGAAAAAGATTATAGATTGGACCAAAAGGTAGTTATATTCTTTTTTGAAGATCTATAGCACAATTGTATAGTCAATGCTTCGGCAATATATCAGCATTCTTCTTCTGAAAAACATCTTGAAATTTGCTAATGAAGTATTTCAAAGCAGTTGGAATACTTGCCAATGAAGTCATATCTTCTTTAATCAGAGTCACATAAATAACAAATAGTATACATTCTTTGACCAATCTTATAAAAGTCTTTACTCCAACAAATAAAGACTTACTAATTTTTAGCTTTTTATAAATTTTCTTTGCAAAGATCTCTATCGGAAATGTTACCCTTTGTGACCTCTAATTTATAGATGGATTATGCTTTTCCACCTAAGACAGTCCAAGAATGATGGAATTTAAAAGAGTTCTAATAATGTTGAATATAATTTGGCTTCTATGATTTTTGAACGACACTTCTATAGACATGATTTTATGGGTGATATTACTAGAGGATAAGGATCATCTATCTATTACCTCTACATGAATAGATTTGAGTTTCTATACTATAAGAATTTTGTGAAGCTTCATAAATGTTTCATCTACAAAATAAGCAGATGCCTCCAAATTTAACAAAGTGATTGTCTGAAGCTTCTGAGGGCCAAAATATAAAAGAATTGTAAAACAATGAGCAGATTGAGAAGAAAGAGAGATATGTGAATAATTTTGTAATGCTGGATTGTCTAGCCGCATGGTCCCTACTATGGCTAAATATTGTCATTTTTTTGAACAATTAAACTCTTCATTTTGGTAATAAGTCAATTTTGTTTTTTTGGACAATTATCAACCTTATAGCCTTCCTTGCCACAATATAGGTATAGACCTTCTTCCATTTCATGCTTCTTTTATTGTGAACTAAGAAGTTTAAATTGTACTGTATCAAGTTGCATATCTTCTACTTCTGAGCGTGAATTTGAAATGCTTATTGATATAGCAGGGATATGTTAGATTGTGTGTTGTCTTATTGAAGCCTATGAACGTTGATCTTATTCTCATTGAAATAATCAATTATTATATTTTATAGCATGATTAATGGCTTCATTGAGCAATTGTGGATCTGGAAGCAACAATAACAAATCCTTTACATCATCTCTTAGTTTTCAATAAAATTGGCTCATTAGAACTTTTTCATCCCAATTAATATTGCACACTGATTGCCCAAAATTGGATGCATAGATTGATGCAAAACGCACCCCTTGATATAATACTCACATTTTAATTGTTGTCCAACAAGCCTATTCATGTTCTCTAAATGCTTCCATAAAAACTTCAAAATTATTCAAAATTGGTGATCTTTTTCAAATGAGGGAGCAAATCATAATGATACTTGCCCCATAAGCAAGGTGCAAACTAATCTAACCTATGATTCTTTTGTTAGACAAGTATTAGATTATAAGATTGTTATTAATCAAATTTGGTTGATAAATCTTCAGAACTTTGAATATGTACTATCATATTTTTCCAAAAGACTAACTTGAGGCTCCTTACGTTGTTGAATAGGTGGATTATCTTAGTATAGTATATATAGTACTGCATCCTCAAGTGCAAAAGTTAGAAGTAGAAGCAATCTAAATTGCGGCACTCCGAATGTTATATTGTTATAAAATTTTGCAAAAATTCCTTCAATCTTTATAGTCTTAGCAGATAAAGTAATAAGAGCATTTATAATGGTATCTAATTTGGATTCCAAAGATTTAATCATACTAATGTCTTAATCTCTAGCCATTCTAAAAGAAAAAATAAATAAATCTATAAGAAAATAATATCAATTTGGAGGATAATCTACAACTTCTAAAACGCTTTAAGATCTTTAAAGAGAGAGGTGATCCATTCTCTTATAAGAGGGATAAAGCTCCAATATTATGATTAAAAAAATATCAATTTAGAGGAAGATAATCTGTAATTTTTAAAGCACTGTATACAAACTTGTAAGATGTATATAAACAATAACTTGTATACATCTTACAAGTTATTGTTTTGTATAAAATGTATACAAGTTATGTATACAAGTTGTTGTTTGTATAAAATGTATATATACAAATTATGTATATAAATTATTTTTAATTATACATATTTAGAATAAGATAAAATGTAACAATAATTCGTATACATATATTTTAATAAGATAAAATGTTATCTTATTCTGAAAATTTTTAACTACCAACTATAGTTTTTAGCGCCACTTATTATTAAAAGATCAATCTACACCTTCTATGGTCTCCAACTAATATTATTTGTAGAGAAGACCAATAGTTGGCATCTATTTGCTAGAAGGTGATGATAAATCACCATGAATACCAATCAATATATAAGTTTTAATTCCTAATAATTTAATTAGCTACAAATTATATAAAATAATTTATTAACTTACTTTTAGAAATATTAATTCTTTAAAGAAATTTATTAAGAACCAACTTAATTTATTATCATAGAAGTAATGGTTAAAGAATAGAATAGCTTTCTATCTTCTTCCTTCACCATCACTTGTGGCTTTAAGAACAAAGTAATTTTCTATCTTCTTCCTTCACCATCTCTTGTGGCTATGAGAATAGAATAATTTTTCATTTTTTTCTTTCACCATCTTTTGTGGCTTCAAGAGTGGAATAACTTCCTATCATTTTTTTACCATATTCCAATTATAATTAATTCCACATTTCCTAATAATCTCATTTTAAATAAGAATTAATATTTTTTAAAATCTAATTTTTATAATTAGATTCTATTAAAATTAATTAAATAATCTAAGGCCTTGATATATAATTTAGATTCAAATTTTCTATTTTTTTATAATTAATAAATAAATAATATTAAATCTTATTAAAACAATAAAAATTAACTCAATAATATTTTGGTACATAATTTAGTGCTCACACATAGCACATCATCTACAGACTATTTATTCAAATAGAATGGATTTAGAGTTATCTTGCCATAGCAAGTATGCCTTATCCTCAGGCACACAATTATTACTTCAATTTCTTCACTCTAAGTTGAATAATTCTTAATATAATGTGAGTTGCACAATTCCATATTATTTGAATCTTCTATTTAGAGGTTTTTCCTTAAGAGACATCACTTCTTGTATAAGATATAAGAATAAAAAAATAATATAAATCTAAATAATGATTTATAATAATAAAAATACTACAAAAATTTAAAAATAATATCACAATTACTACCTCCCGGCAAACGCACCAAAATGTGAGCTAAAATTCTTTCTTATCTACTTTAAGACAAAAAATAATTATATAAAAAGTTTGAAAGATAATAAAGATTAATTATGTAATTATTTTAATAGCTGATTAATTAATCAAGTGATTGTAGTTTCAACTTTTTAGATAATGTCTTTGAAGCAATGATTATTATTTGATTTAATTTATAATAAATAATAAAAAATAAGATAAAATAAGAATAGAATTAGTTAAAGCTAACAAATAAAAATAATCAAATGAGAAAGAATGAATAGAATAAGTAGCTAGATGAAAATAAGCATAGTTGGATGAAAATAGTATTGTCATATTATAATTACTTATATTATATAAAAATAAAATAAAATATATAATATATTCATAACTTTAGATGTATATTAGAATGGTTAATAGATTAAATTAAAAGGAGTTGGTATAAGAAACTTTATTTTGATTTTTTATTTATTTTAATTATAGCATTTAAATTATATAAAATCTAAATATGTAATATGAAGCCTTCAGAAGAGATTAGAGTCCAAAGATGAAAAATAGGAAGTTATATGAAGGATTAAATCCTTATTTGGAGAGATAAAAGCAACATATTTATGCTTTTTTTGAAAGTTATATCCTTATTTGGAGAGATAAAAGCAACATATGGATATATGAAGGCAAGGAATAAAGATCTTCATCTCTATTAGTTGATGGTCATGTCTAATAGGCTTTTAGCAAGCTATCTACAATAAGAATAAGGATTTTGGTAACTTCAAAAAAAGCATTCAAAAATTAGATATAAGGATTAAAAAATTTATTTTTTATATTACAATTTTGATATAAAAATCAAGAGATTTGGAGTTTTTATGAAGAAGGAGTAGGCGCTTGATATTATGATGTACAAATCAAACCTACTACCACTCTTTTGATAATACAAAGAATTATATAAGAGCTTTTAAAAATTGAAAGCTGTAGTTGGAGAGATGATTATAAGACCTACATCTTATATAGAAGATTTATTTCATTTGAAATTTAGAAGAAGAAGATATTAAAAGTTGAAGACAATAGATTGAAATCTAAGGCAATAAGTAGACCATTTTGTTGTTAATAATGATTTCCATCATACCTTTGACTTCTATATGAATTTTTGTTTAAAATTTTTTAAAAAGATGAATTATTATATTAAAAAGATATATACCAAATTTTCACTGTATTTGAATATTTAATTTATAAAATATAAAGAATTTAGCATATAGGTGTTTGTAAACAAGGATTTGAAGCTATTGTTAGAATTTTAGTAATATCTAAAGATCAACAATAAATCAATAGTTAAAATTTATTGTGATACTTATTGAAATTATATTAACACTTTATGTAAAATTTGAATACTTGTAGATGGTTTGATTTAAAGATATGTGCTATTGAAATTTAGAAAAAATCCCCTTTAAGGTTAATAAAGGATTTAATATATTTTGATATATTTTGAAGATTTTAAAATATTTAAGGCTTATGTACTTGATGTAATTGCCCTTTTTAGGAACAACTTTATATAAATTTGGAATTTTTTATCTATCTTAATACTTGATTAAAAATTTAATGATAGCCAAAAGCCTAGTCCTTTCTTAAAGTAAACTCTTTCTACTCTGACATATTGGTGCTTCTAGTGAGAGAGTCTAAAGGCACTAATTACTCTACAAGTAAAGATGGAGGATTAAAATCCAAGTTTTGAATTACCAAGCAAGGTAGATGCTCAAGACCTTTTCAAGGTACTTGCCTAATTTATGGAAGAGAGATAATAAGTGCAATGTGATGATAAGAGCACCACCAAAGCCTTGCAAGCAGTGGTAGATAAGGCTCAAAGATTTGAAGAGAGGAATATTATCAAATTCTTGAAGGTTTATTTATATGAAATAGAAGTACATTAAGCTTCAAAGATGAAGATGATTACTACTTTTCATGTGGCAATCATACTAGAAATTAGAAAGAAGGTGCATAAACTATATGAAAGAATTATATTATGGAGTAGATTTGAGGAGATACTAAAGGATGAATTTTTTGAAGAGGATTCAAAAAAATAACCAAAAGATCATTATTAGAGTGGATTGAACTAAGGCCAAGGAATCAAATGACTCCAAATAAATTAATCAGAGAATTTGAAACAAAATTTGATCAATTATCAAGATATGAAAGGCAATTATTGGAAACCAAGAAGACTAAGTTATTCTTTTTAAAGAGCTAATAAATACCTAAAAGACAAGCTGCTCTTTTATTTGACAGGTAGAATATGTGAGAGTGGATTTATAATTAATTGAAAGCTATTAAAGAAAATAATAGGATTTATAATTAAACAATAAAATATTAAGACTTATGATTTTTTATCAAGATTGGAATTAATGCTTACATCTCAAAATCCACTTCAACCTCAAAAAGTGATTAAGACTGTTAAGGATGATATTTTTGAAGAGTTGATCAAGAGCAAACAAGATTTAAACGTAAAAATAATTGAATTAAAGAAATTTCAAATGGCAAGTTCATCAAAGACAATTGAAGACTTAAAAAGATTTTTGGAGAGATGTATGTGGTGTGATAATTCAAACTATAAGTATGGTAATTATTACAATTATAAGGCTACAATCAAGGATGGAATTATATATTTTAAAGAAGATAAGATAAGACTCACAAGGTCTGAAGAGCCTTTAAAAATCAATTTTGGAAAAGAAGGCATGAAAAGGTTGGTGGTAGAGCAGACCTCCAAGAGTAGTATTATACATAGAAAAGAAGAAAAATCTTACACTATTAGATTTGAATAAAAAATAATTCAAGCTAATTCTTCACTAGCTATAGAAGTCATGATGAGGGATACTAAAGCTATTAGAAAGATGATTAGATGAGATGATGTAATTGATGCCATGAGCATGAAAATATTTTTAGATGGAAATTAATAGAATAATGATTTATATAGTGCTATGGTTGAAGAAAAAAAAATAGAGCTTGTCAAACAAAAAATATTGAACTTACAAATAAGAAGAGATCTTCAAGAAATAAAGATGCTTCTCATGATCAAAACTCAAAGAAAGTGCTCCCTTCTGTTCATCTTAGTGATCAACTATTATCAAAAGAATAGTAGGAGAAAGAAAAAATGATAGAGAAGCATGACTCAAACAAAGCCAAAGGTAAAAATCTTGCTTACAAGATTCAATCTGATATTGAAATATCTATAGACATAAAAAATATTTTAGAGGAGAAGACTTTAGATGCTAAGATAGAATTCATTATAAGAAAGGTTCTTAATATAATTAAGAGGGATTTCTATGAATTAATTATTGATGTGATAAAAAAAAAGAGGTAAATGGCAGTTGAAGCTATTATAATAAAAATATTGGATATTCACATAATTAAGAATGAGGAGGAAAAAATAGGACAAGTATTTGTACAATCTACATTGTTAGTGTTTGAAGGCAAGGTTGATATAGAAAATAAGGCTTAGATAAATCATGCCAAGGATATGGGAGGATATCAAATAAAATACATATGAATAGAATCTGAGAAAAGAACAAAGATTATACAAAAAAGACATGTTATCAATTTTTTAAAGGAAGATGACAATGAAATAGAAAATAATAGCTATTCAACCCCTTATTAAACTAGGGCTACTATAAAAACACAACTGAAATTAGAAGATTCTAAAGATCCAATCTTGGCCATAGTAGATCATAGATCAGAAATCAACATCATGTCCAAGCGAGTATATGAGAAGAACAAGTGATCAATTGATATCAACTATGGTTGGATAATTAGAGTTACAAATAATAAATAAGGTGATGTATATAGAACTTATTCAGCTATAAAGACCAAGATTGGAGATGTGGGGATAGAATAGAACTTTTTTGTGTAAAATTTTGCTATATATTTAGTAATATTTGATCAATCTTATATTATAATTATTAAAATAGAAACTAAAGTCTTGGATGATTGTTTACATTATGCCAAGATTCATAGTTGTAGTAGAAAGAAAATTGTGTAATTTTTTATTATAAAGATTATTCATAAAAGGCATAGAAAATAATTAAGAAGAATTCTATTGGAGTCATGTAACAATTTTGTAGACTTTAGAAGAATATTCTTATAGGATGGAAATACATGGGTGCTAATAAATCATTTGTAAATCCCAATATAGGTAATATAAGTTTTGGATTTTGTAAATAAAAGAAGGATAAAGAAACAAAAGAAAAAATTTAAAAAAATGGATTTAATTTCAAATGATAGAATTATAATAGAAATAATAGAAAAAACAAGTTTAGAAGATGATTTAATACAAGTTTTGAAGAGCTTAGCTATAAGCATGGATATAGATGTTGTAGTCGGGATACACTCAAAAAAGACTTATGAGAAGCTAAAAAAGATTGTGATAAATGGTGGACTTATTACAAATTATGGATTAAAATCTAAGATCATGGTACAAATTAAATATATGACTATGGTAAAGAAAATAAAACCTATAGCTATCTAATTATTTCTTGATACTATGGAGCACATCAAGCAAGCAGTTAAGGAGCAATGTTTAAAAAAGAAGTATAAAATTGGGCATCAGTTTATTCAAGAATCATTGACTAAACTAAAGATTAGAGGAGGTGATTTCTTGACATCAATGGAAAAAAATATTTTTCAAGAAATGCTTATTAGACATGGTAAGGCATTTGCTTTGACTTCTAATAAAATTGGATGTATAAATCCTAGTATTATAATACCTATGATAATCTTCACTATGCCATATATTCCATAGAATTTAAAGCCTATACTTGTGTCTAGAACTTTGCTTCTAAAATTGATAAAATATTTTTAAAAAAAAGGTGAACATGGATATTTTAAAACCTTCAATTATTCCCTACTTTAATAGATGGTTCATAGTATCTAAGAAGTCAATGACATTGAGATTCATTCAAGATATGCAACCAGCAAATAAAGTGGCTATTCAAAACATGGCATCATGTCATTTATTCTATTAGAGACTTATACTTTAGATATGACCAATTTCAGCTAGCTAAAAAAAATAAAGATTTGACCATCATAAAGACTCCTTTAGATTTAATGAGGATGTGTATCTTACCTCAAGATACAACTAATTCAATGGCTCATATGCAAAATGGCTATGAATCAAATATTGAATGAATTTGTCTTTAAAAAGACCATCCCATTTTTAGATAATATACCTATAAGAGGCTATAAAAAAAAGAGATAAGGATTAAATTGTAGATGCTAAAGATTGTAAAAAATATATTAAGAAATACATTAAAGATGTGGCTTAGATATTGGACAAGCTTGACTCAATTAATTTGATATTATCTATAGAAAAATCAAACTTTGGAATTGGTGAGATTCTAGTAGTAGGGTACATGTATCAAAGATATGATAGAAAATCAAACCTAAATAAAATTGATGTTAAATCTAAAATGAAGGCATGTAAAAATGTTATAGAAACTAGAAGATTTTTTGATGTATGTATATTCTATCAAATTTAGATGCTTTACTTTGCACATATTTTAAAACTATTATATAAATTATTGAAGAAAGATAAAAGATTTATTTAGAAAGAAAAATCAAAAATAGCTATAGAAAATTTGAAAAAAATATTAAATTTACTATCTATATTTAAATAAATAGATCATCAATATAAAAAATTATTAATTATAATAATGGATACAAATCATATACTAATTGGATGGACTATCAGATAAGATGATGTAGAAGGGAAGAGATTTGTAATAAGATTTAGAGCCAGACTTCTTACAAAAAGGTAAAAGGCTTATCCACAAGTTAAAAGAAAACTTTGGAGAACACTCACTACTCTAAAAGCTGAGAAGAATTATTTGATTGGAGTTAGTGTGGTTTTGAAGACAAATTATTTGTCTCTACTTAAAATAATAATTAATTATATTATTTCAGACATTATTATATTGAAATACATAGCCTATAAAAATTTTGAACCTTGTTTTAATACACATCATTGATAAGAAAAACTTGATGGTTGACATGTTGTCTAGAGCTCAGTATATCTTTGAAGAAGAGATGATGGTACATAATAAGGGTGAAGATTAGGAAAAGACAAGCTATGGAAACTTATTTGCTATTAGTAGAATAAATTTTGATAAAGAGATTCAAAATATTTATGAAGGTTTGTATAAAGGCAAGCTGAAGGATTATAGAATTTATTTGATTATAATGAAGAAGTAAGAAGGTTGAAGAGATAAAACCTTCAAAGATATTAGGCACCAATCCTATGGTTATTTATTTAAAGATAGATTACTCTGAAAGAGGCCAAAAAGAGATGATAAAATTTCATTGAAGGTAGTAAAAGATCTTGAGATTGAAAACAAGATTTTGGAGGAATTTCATGATACACTCTAGGCAAGGCATAGAGAAGTTTGGACCACATATATTAAGATCAAAGAAAAAACTTTGGAATATAAAATATTTGATTTTGGAAAGAGAAGAACTATCAAATTATATTGAAGGGAGGATATTGAGAACCAAAATTACAAAAGCAATATGCAGATTTATATTAAAAGATATTTTTAGCAGATATGCGAGTATTAGAAGGATGAAAATTGATAAGGAAAAATTGATTGTTATTGAAGCAAAAAAAAAATTTAGTAGGTATGGAAATCAATTGAAGTTGACTATTTTTTATAATCTTGAAGCCAATAGAAAGAGTAAGAAGGGCCACTCTCCCATCATTTATATATTAATCAAGGTATATAAAGGTAAGCCAATTTAGTGGCCTAAATTGCTTTCATTTGCTTTATGGGCTAATAAGACTATTCACAATACTATCACTAGTTATATGCCTATAGAGTTGATGTTAGGACAAAAACCTATAATACCAACTGAAATAATCTAGCACATGCGCTTATATACTTTGTGAAGAAAAAGGATGGTTTCTTACATATATGTGTTGATTATTAGGAATTAAATAAGATAATGGTAAAAAATTGTTATCTACTATCATTAATTTCAAGACTTTTGGAACAACTTAGCCAAGCCAAGATCTATATTAAGATAGATCTGTATAGAGCATACAACTTGGTACAGATTAAGAAGAGAGACAAATAGAAGATTATATTTTGGATAAAATATAAATATTTTGAATATAATATTATATCCTTTAGATTAACAAATGTATCCACTATCTTTCAATATTTAATAAATGACATCTTTTGAGAGCACCTAAATAAGTTTGTGTTAATTTATATTGATGATATCTTGATGTACTCAAAAAATCAAGAAGAACATAAGGGGCATGTCAAGTTGATATTACAAAAGCTACAAGATGTAGGTTTATATGCCAAGCTAGAAAAATATATATTTCATCAACCAAAGATGGAATTTTTGGAATACATTGTATCTACTAAGGATTTGATGATAGATCCCAAAAAGATAGAGGTGGTTATGTAATAGGCCATTCTGAAGACTATAAAAGATGTACAATATTTTCTTGGATTTGCTAATTTCTATCAGATCTTTATCAAAAATTACTTTCAAATTGCTGCCTCTCTTATTCAATTGATATACAAAGACAAGTTGGAATATGGACCTCAAGCAGAGAAGGCATTCCAAGACAGCATTTACCATAGTCTCAATTTTGATGCGTCCAAACTTTACAAAAGTATTCTACATGATAATGGATGCTTCAGATTTTGTACTAGGGGCCATACTTTCACAAATAGATATAGACAATAAACTCCATCCTATTGCATTTTATTTTCAAAAAAATTATAAAATTAATTATGAAATCTACAATAAAGAACTTTTTTCTATTATAGATTTTTTTCAAGATTGGCGTCATTTTCTTAATGGAGAAATATATCCTATGATTGTATATATAAATCACAAGAACTTAAAATATTTTATATCAACTTAGATTCTTAATCGCTGCCAAGCTCAATAAAATATGTCATTATCTTGATTTAATTTTGTCATCACTTATCGACTTGGGAAGCAACAAGAATTGTTTGATGCTTTATTAAAAAGATCATATCTTGTACTAAGGACAAAAAAGGCAATGTTTAATCAATAATATGCAACTTTGTTGAATCCGGAGCAATTTTATCTTTCCGCCACTATTGCATCAACACTTATTGATTTTAATTTCCTCAATGAGTTATGTATTGCAACCACTAATGACTCTTTGGCTTTTGATATCAAGCATTGCTTCAATAAAAAAAATTGACAAATTTAAGCTTAAGAAAGACCTTATATACTTTGAAGAACATTTGTATATCCTAGAAGAACCTACATAACTGTGTATTCTTCAATCTTGCCATGATTTTCCAATTGCAGGTCACTTTGAATTTAACAAGACCTTGAAACTTATTTCTCAAGATTTTTGGTGGCTTCAAATGTGGAAGGTTGTGAAGGACTTTGTACTCTCTTGCGACATCTGTTCAAGGTCCTAGAATCCTAGACATTGTCCTTATGGACTCTTACAGTCCTTGCTTGTTCCAAAATGGTTATGGTCTTTTATATCAATGGATTTTATTACAGATCTACCACCATCCCATTTAGCAAACAACATCCTTGTAGTAGTTGATTAATTCATAAAGATGACTCATTTCATTCTTTGTAAGAAAATTACATCTAATAATAAAATAGTAAGACTCTTTCTTGATAATATATATATATATATATATATATATATATAAACATATATCAATATTATGGCCTATTACATGATATTATATCCAATCAAGGATTCCAATTCATATTTAAGTTTTGAAGATGTCTTTTTGAAATATTGAAGGTGGACATTAAACTTTCTTCAACTTTTCATTTTCAAACTAACGGCAAAATAGAACAAATTAATGAAATTTTGGAGTAGTATTTATAATACAACATCAATTACCAATAAGACGATTGGATCTCGTATCTACTATTAGTAGAGTTTGCATGTAATAATATTATTTATGCCTCAATTCAGCAAACAACATTTTATTTCAGCTATTGATATCACCCAAAGAACAACAATCCAACAGCTGAAGGGTTTGTAAAGCATCTATCGCAATACAAAACAACCTTGATTTATTTGCAAGCAGCTCAAGATGCTTACAAGGCATCTGCAAATAAGTTTAAGAATTAACTGCTTATTTTTTATATTAGAGATAAATATGGCTTCTTTGATGGAACATCAAAACCAAGCAGCCATACAATAAATTAGACTATTGGAGGTTAGGACCATTTTCTATCCAAAAGTAAATTAATCCAATGGCATATTGCTTAGAACTACCATCTTTTATATAGGTACATCCAATTTTTTTTATGACAATTTTTCTTTTAAGCTTCAAACAAGCTAATGTAGTTTTCACAACCTTCAATTGAACAAAGTAAAGATGATATATTTCAATGTCAATTATGACCATAGTTGAAGCCATTAGGAATAACATCCAACCATGCAAGTCTCGATTCCAATGCTTGAGCCTTAGTGATATTTCTTGAGCTTGGAAAGGTGAATCTTTCTAAACCTAAGATGTTATTTGGAAGATATTTTGAAGACCACAATGAAGATCAGATCTTTGAATGGGATGTTTCAACAATAGAGATACTAGCTCAAGGCCATAAATAATTTCTTCAAGGACCAGTAGAACCTATTGCCTAAGAATGGAGAATAAAATATATAGCTTCATTAGTGTAGCATATTTTTAATTTTTTACGTGTGTAGAAAGATTTTCAAAGTTATGAGCTCCTCTTAGAATTGATCTTTAGAGAAGGATATGATGTTAAAGATATATACTTTGGAGGTTCACAAAACCTTCTAGAACATTCTAGAGGTTCCTAAGTTAGTGAAAGTCATTTGAGAAGCTTCCTAATTGGTGAAAGTAGCTCAAGAAGCTTTGTAATTAATGGAAGGAGCTCAAGAAGCTTTTTAGTTAGTAGAAGCTACTCAAGAAGCTTCTTAGTTTGATGGAAGCTGCTCAAGAAGCATCCTAGACATGTATATATATAGGTGTCAAGGCTGAAGAGTTCTTCAGTCTTGACAATGCATCTCTTGGAGTTCTAACTTACCTTTCTTCGTATTGTTTGTGTATTCAACTGGTTAATTCAAGTTCTTGCTGATTTCTTCTTGAAACCTTCTTCTAATTCAAGTCTCTTGCTTTGTATTCTTATGTCCTTGACATGTGATGGATTTGAGAAATATGGTAATTTTTGTTCATGGATATTTATAAAAAGATTTTTTTAGCACTTGCTAGTAAATAGGTAATATCCAAAGATTTGTAGAGAATCAACAATTAATTATTTTTATATAAGAAGTTAAAGATAAAAGCTAGCTTTCAAAGAAGTTTGAGATTATTTCAACAAGTAGATTGAGAGATATTGGATGTTGGATTTTAATTTTTTTTTTAAAAAAAAAGACTTTAAGATTTTAGTCATATTTTTTAAAACTGTTAAGCATCTAAGACTTAAATGTTTGATGTAATTGTCCTTAAAAAGAGCAAGCTTTATAAAAAGATTTATGTTTCATAAATTCTTAACTTGTTTGAATAATTAGTGGCAACTAGAGGCCTAGAGCTTTCTTAAGGCAAATTCTCTCTATCCTGACAATGTGGTCTAATCCTTGTTCCTATAAAGAAGCTATATTTATTTGGCTTACATGGCATAAAAGAGTTGCGGTTAATACTTGGAGGAAAAAAATTAGCCTAAATAATGATACTCATTGTTCTATGTGTTAGCTCTAAATACCTAAATCAATTCTACACCTGTTTTGGAATTATCATCAAACCCATTACATTTGAAATTGGACTACTTCTCTTCTATATAAATTAACATTTAACTCTTGGAATTGAGGCCCTTAGAAATCTTTTACTTGGCAACAAGCTATTTTTGTGGATACTCTTTTCTCTAAATTCAAAAAAATTTGTAACTTTGTTAAGAAAACTTTGTCTTTGGACTATTTGGATTTAGAAAAACAAATTTGTTTTTGAAAACAAAGTATGGTGTATACTCCATACCAGAAGCTTGATGTGGAAAGGCCTTATTGAATATGGACAAATATGTTAGAAATTTATTAAAATAAAATTAGATAAACATCTGCAATACGAGTTATCCCTTCTCAAGAAAGAGAACAATTCTTGGATGACTAAAAACATGCTTGGTTCTAAAAATGACAAAGTAATTAAATGAAATGTTTTGTATGATGTTTTCCTGATGTTTTCCTGATTGTGCTTCAAGTGGTGATTCAGAGTGCTGGATTCAAAAAATGATCATAATACTATTAAGAGCTTAGCTATGCTCACTGCACAGGGAAGGTCTAAGACTTGCCTGAGCATGGAAGTGTAAGATTGTTCTATGATTTCTAGTATAAATAGTTAATCAGTAGGTCATAGATGCGGATCAACTAGTTTAATCCAGGTTTAATTGGTTGACATTAGAGGATACATGCGAAGTGGTGTGGTGTCGAAAAGAAGGGATTCGAGGGTGTGGGGGAGTTGAGATTAGGTCCCTACTTCTGTGTCGTAATATGCTCCTCCATGTCGACTGGAATGAACTAAACTTTCTACACCACTGCCACAATGCAGAACCTTCACAAACAAGAAACCCATTTCATTTTTCTGATTCTTTTAATTTCAACACGATCACATGAACACCATCGGAAGCTCACGATCATCATCGAGACTTACAAAATCTTAAGAAGAAACCGATCCAGCAATCTGTCCTTTTAACTTCAGGTTGTGGGGCTGGTGATGATGACCACCGTAAGAATCCCTGTGTATAATGATATACTGCAGTTTGATAAATGAACTACCTCAAACAAAACTATAAGGAAATCATTGAGTGCTCTATCAGCTGTGTGATTTAACACGCCACCTAGTCAACATTTGTGCCATGTCCATAGGCAGGAGTCCTTGTTGTTGGGTCTCTCCAGTTGGACTTTGTTTCCTGGAGTTCTGGTGAATCCGGGTTCCATTCAGGATCACTGACACCTCCGAACTGACTCTAATTCAAATAATTGATTGCGTTGCGATGCAATTCCAAAGCTTCTTGAGGAAGTGTTGCGGATATGCAGATGTAAAGAAGACACGCAAAGAGTTGGAGTCATACGCCACGAGAAAGGAATCGAGAGAACCACTTGGCTGATTCCTTGAGATGTCTCTGTTGATTGTTGTTGTAGTCCACGTATATCATTCCGAACCGCCGAGTATACCCCATCGCCCACTCGAAGTTATCCATCAGCGACCATGCAAAATATCCGCGCACATCTGATCCATTCCTGCAATTCAAAATTCCGCAAATTCATTCATTTCTGAAATAGGAAACATTGGAACGAGGTGCATAATCTGCTTGCAAAACATGAGAACCATTAAACGATGACGCGTGATGACCCTTACCGGATGGCTTCAAGAACAGAGGAGAGATAATTTTCGTAGTAGGCGACACGGGTCGTATCGTTAAGAAACACTGCCATAGGTTTATCGCTGTCAAGGTCGTCCATACCTGACTCCAGAAGCAAATGAATAAACACCATCACTTTCCAAACAACCACACAATCGAGGAATATTCATTATAAAAATAAATCCTTCCCAACAAAACTTTAGAACGGATTTTTCGGAACTTTCTAAAATGGTGGCTCACCATTTTCTGTGACAAATAGCGGCGGGTTTTCGTATCGTTGTGTCAACCAAACCAATGTTTTTCCTATACCCCAAGGTACGATGAAGAGCCACTCCGAAGCTGCCTGCAGGTGATAAATAAAATGAAAAAGTCTTATCTTGCAGCCATATAATGCTAATATGCGACCTTGTCAATAGACACACAACAACACACAAAAGAACAAGCAAAGACAGCTGGAAGTTAGAAAAGTTGAAACGTATACCACATCCCCAATTTGAGTTCCATTTCGGGTCACTGCAAAACACCAAACCAAGTTGGATTTAAAGTCAGCAAGGCATAATGCGTCCCAATTTCCACACAGTGCTACTGACAATTAACCAAAACCTAACAGATACCTGAAGACTCAATTGCCTGGTCGTTCCAGTTGTCGCTGTTCAGTGAATTCTCCGCTCTGATACCGTTGGATATCCACCTGGAAGAGTAGTGGTTGAGTCCAATGAAATCCAAAGATCCCTTCAGCAATGCCACCTCATCGGCAGTGAATACAGGCAACCGAGCACCCACATGTGTGCGCATGATCGCTGGGTAATCACCTTGGTATATTGGATCCAAAAACCTGACAGTACAAACCTAACTAAATTAGCACTACACATGAAAAACAAATCCCATCAACTCCTGACACAGCAAAGTCTCCAAAATTAATTCCAAAGGTTTCAATATCGACAATCGATGCGAATTCTTACCATCCAAGCTGGAAGAGCGTATGCCGCTCTGCAGCTTCCTTGTCTACCACGGAACTGGTCAGGGGCTCGGACCACTCTGAGTCCACGGAGATCCCTATCATGCCGCCCTGTATAGCCTTAAATTTCTTTCTGTACACGTCCGCAGCTGCAGCATGCGCAAGTAGCACATGGTGGGCCGTAATGTAAGGCTCTGTGGATTTGTTACCTGCAGGGCAAAGCGTTCGGTCGGAGCATCTCCCAGGAGCGTGAATTCCATTACCGAATCCGAGTACAGTGAATGACTTAGGCTCGTTGAAAGTGATCCAATGCTTGACACGGTCGCCGAAAGCGGTGAAACAAGCCTCGGCGTATTGCGTAAAATCATTTCTGCCATAACGAGTCGGCCATTTGAGAATTAAGAAGACATAAAATCCAAACAATAAGCAAGGATCAGCTTGAAACCAGAAGCCGGACATTTGAACTCACACTATCCTCCGGTCAAGCCAACCGCCGTAGGAGTCCTGCAGAGATTGCGGAAGGTCCCAGTGATATAGTGTCACATAGGGTTGGATTCCTACAAGTACATAGACACTAATCTTAGTATGTGCAAAACCTAAAGGAACTGAAAATGACACTGGTGAAATGAAGGAAGAGAATCAAGTTGACCACCTTTCTTCAGGAGACCGTTTATGAGGTTGTTATAGTAGGCCACCCCTTCTTCATTCACCACTGGATTAAAGCCTCCTGCAGACGCAACAAAGACCTTAATTCTCAGCAGAAATAATTTTGTTCTTTAAAAAAGTGAACTCAAGAACTTCCTAGTTTATAAAAATTAGACTCACCGAGCTTCATGATCCGAGACCAGGAAATGGAGAACCGATAAGCATCCACATTCAGCTGCGTCATCAAGTCGATGTCATCTAGGAACTTGTGAAACTGGTCGCTTGCAACATCACCAGTATGGTTGTACAGAACCTTTCCTGCAGGAGTACGCACATGCCCGTCAAACCTAAACCCTAAACGAACTCCAAAGGCTTACACAAAGGATGCTAAGTTACCTGGAGTATGAGAGAATCTGTCCCAAATGCTAGGCTCCCGTCCACTCTCATTGGCAGCACCCTCCACCTGTCAAAAATAAATAAATAAATAAATAAATAGAATCAAAGGAATTATCGGTGAGAAAACGAGAAGCTAACGTGAAGGTTAAAGAAATCGTCCAGAGGTGGCGATTTTTACCTGATAAGCAGCCGTTGCAGTTCCGAACACAAAATTCCGCGGAAACAGCGACCGGTGAAAAGGCTCGCACGTCGTATCGTTGGCAAGCTTGGCTTTGTTGTGTAACTTGCAGGGCAACACAAGGGGGTCGATTCTCGGGAGAGTGACATCCCGGGGCAGCTGTAAGAAGAGAAAGAACATGGATAATGCCACCAGGGCAAAGATTAAGAACGGCAACCCATCCCGCCCCATCATTGATTAGACCCGAGTGTCAAGCTAGAGCTCACTCTCTATCCCTCTCCCGCTGTTGGAGACGTGATCGAATGGTGTTGACAATGCAGTAGCCAGCATGTCACAGCAAACGAACATTGCCACAATCGCGCCAAACACTAACGGAATCTGAATTCTAGACTGAAGACAGTGTTGGTACGATCCGGGAGCAAGGCATACTCGGCGTTCTGTGGGGCGCAATTTGTGTGTGGGGAGGGATCCCGCCGCATGCCTCCCACCCTACCCCATCCTCACTCCCCCTCTGAACTGGGATATTCATTCCTCTCCCTCGACCCATCCCCACTTCCCTCCTTCCCACCTACCTCTCATCCCTCCACCCCTACATCCATCTCTACATCCAGTGCCGCCGTAGCGACAGAGGCCCCTCCATGACTGCAATTGCTTGCCTGGCTGCTGCCATGGCTGTGTTGCGAGCACTCTCCCCGACTCTCTCTCTTCTCTCTTATTCTCTTCTCTCTCGCTGTCTCCCTCGCCTCCTCTCGGACCACCCCAGCCCCGTCTCGGCGCCCATTTGAATTTCCTTTGTAAGATATCCACGTCATCTTCCTCTCCTCTCTTCTCTTCTGTGCCTCGTGTTTCATTGATCCACACATTGGTATTCCATCTTTTCACTATGCATTCTAACTCATTCATACCTTTATTTTTGTAATTGTGAAAGTCTTACACAAAAAATTCATTTTACAATTTTCGAAGTTTTAAGATTGCATTTGAAAGATGATTTAAAGATCAAAAAAATTAAAAAATTAAAAATTAAAGTGATCTTTATAAAAACATATTGAATTATTATCAATTGTAAAAGATTTAGTTAATAATAGAGATAAAAATAAAAAAATGTGACATATTTTTTTTTAATATCTTAAAAATATCTTTAATCTTTTTTTTATATTTTCTTTATTTATTTTTTTTGTAGATATTATACTTCTAAAATTGTATACATATTTTATAGTTGTGTATTCAAAGTTTCTAGAGAAATCTAAAATATTCTAAAAATTTGTAGCACAAGTTTTAATAGCCACATGACATACCTATAAAAGTCTAAATATCTGATCCACATCTAAGAAACTCTTTTGAAGCTTTTTAAAGAAGATATTATCTTCTTAATAAGTTCCTACTTACTTTTACTTAATTCTATTTACTTAAGTGATATGGACATCCATTACAATAGGCTTTGATATGAGACATGGTAGTTACAAGAGTAAGACAATAAACTTTTTAAACCGTTATTTTTTAAAATGAGAATGATATTGAATTGGTATGAATTAATTAATTATATGTAACCAAAATAAGTTTTGAAGTTGTCATTGTTATCTTGGCCATATGCAAATAAAGATTATAATGGATCTATGTAGCATAAAAAATTGTACGGACATAAGAAAATACGACAAAAATAATATATGAATTGTCTTTGAAGATTATATAATAAATAAATAGTAGAAGACTCTTACTTATTATAAGAAAAATTAGTGCTTTTTAAAGCTTATAGATAATTTATTTGGATATTTGAAAGTAATAAAAAAATTTTAGATTGAAAAAATTTAAGGCACTTATAAAAAAGTAATCCATTTAAAAATCAAAGCAACAAAGTTTGACAATAGTGATAAGTTTGTATTTAAGTGATTGAGTAACTCTTTAAGTAAGTATAGAATTAAAATATAATATATATATATATATATATATATATATTATTAAGATAACAAATTTAAAAAAACTAAGAGATTAAGAAGTATAAAAGATCTAAGATGTTAGATTAGATGATACATGGATTATTATAAAACTTGTATTAGCAAGAATAAGATTCTTATTGTCTTATTTTTTAACTTACATAATAGAAGCTAAATCTTATAGAAATTCTTATGAAAAGCTTAAGAATTATGAAATGAATAAGAAATCTTCTATAAAAACATATAAAAGACTAAAAAAGTTTTAGATGGCTATAGAAGTATTTGAAAGATAATGGAAGTTTTTTTAAAATCTCTTAATAAATATAAAAGATTATAAGACTTATGAAAAGTTCTAAGTAATTGTATAGGAATAAAAAAGTTTATGAACTTTGCTACAAATATCTATAAGATTCTAATAGATTCAAAAATCATAAAAAAAAATATACCTATAATTTTTTAAGAATTAGAGGTGTTAAAATTCTAAAAGATTGATTAGAGAATGTTCTAAGTGCCTATCAAATAAGATGTATAGTGTGCTTTATGGAACACTGCCTCTTGCTTTCTTTCTTGATATGGAGATTTGAAAAAATAAGATATTTTATTTAATTATTTAAATTTTTATTTTTATTTATGACTTGATAGATGGATTTTTTTTAAAGGTTACATCAAAAATTTAAATACATTATGTAATCTTTAATTTTTTTAGTATATTAATTTTGGTTTATTTTAATATCATTTAAAAATCTTAAATATCTTTATTAGTGCATTGATTAAGTTGGATAATAGCTCTTGTATTTTTTTTCTAACTTCATATGCTTTTTAATAAATTAAATATCATATATACTTATATTGAATTTAGAAATTAATTTTTTTATTAATTTTTTATTTAAAAATAATATTTAATATAATTTAAGCTTATAATAGAGAAATTATCTCTAAAAAACCATAGCCTTTAATTTTAGTTAATTTTATTGTAGGTCTTACAATCTCAATCTTTTATTAATTTATTTTAAGATTATAAACTATCTAATCGGATAACAAATATTTTATCTTGAATATAAGCTATTATAGATGAAGTAATAAAAAAAGAAATTAAAATATTTATAATTATAATAGACTACTAATTATTACTATATTTAATTAAAGATCTTAATTAATATAAAAAAATTAGAAATATCATTTTTAAAAATATTAAAAGTAAAAATTGAGTTTTCTATAGTTTTTTAATTTAAAAATGGATAAACAAAAATAGCTTGAGAATCAAATATTTGAGCAATATTTTTGATATTTGATTAATTATTATTAAGACAATTAAATAATTCTATTTTCACTAGATTTTAAAATAATAATAATCAGATAAATTATTTTATTTAATATTTAATATTTTTCATAAATATCATTATTATTTATAGATTTTTAATCTTGATTTTTATAAATATATAATCTTGCATCAAATTAATAATAAGAATATTATTAAAGTTTAAATGAAATATAAGATTAAATCAAAAATAGATTAAGAGAATGAATAATGACATAAATATCTTTACAACATTCATTGAAATATGGTGATAATATATGGTTGTAATTTTGTGATATTTGAATTATTCAATCTTGTAATATACTAAACAATCAAAAATTTAAATTATTTTTATTAAAAATAAAATAAAATAATTTCACACTGATTGTATTTATTAGAATCAATAAAAGTTCATCTAATTTAAAAATGGACTCTTGATGCTTAGTAGTACTATTAAAAGTGAGTATTATACTTAATTATCTATTAAATTTATTACTTGAAGGAAGCTACATGGGCTTTGATATTCTAAGAAGTCGATGGTTTTTACTATCCTTGTATAAAGCATTATCAACTTAAAATTAAAATAATCTATTTTTAAATATAATTTTAAGAAGAATTCCCATGTTTTAAAATTATTTTTGATGCATAGACAATTTTTGATATCTTCAAAGCCTCATTGTTTTTATAACTCCATCTAATTTATAAAATAATTTATAATGATTTCTAAAATACTATATAGCTATTACTAAAAAATATTTCTTCTATTCCATGATGATTTGAGTTTTTTTTTGTAGCAATAGAATATTTTTTTATTTGAAATAACTTTAACCAAGAATCTAATTGAATATTGATAATAAAAAAAATATTACCTAATTTAATATATACTATTTTTTATGTAGATTTTTTTATATAGTTTTTTTAAAAATTTATATAAAATTCATTTTTATAATTTATTCCTAAAATACTAATAAGATATAGCTAAATTAACAACTATAAATAAATTTAATATTTTTAAAAATATTTTTAAAAATATGTTAAAAAATTGTAAGGATATTTATAAGTCCAAATTGACAATTTTTTCTTCTAATTATAAATTTATATAAAATTTTATCTTATATTAGTATCTATATTTAATTTTAATAAAATTATATATATATATATATATATATATATATTTGTGAAGATATTAGCTTCTAAACATCAAGGATATATATTTAATTTAATTAATTAATAATTTATTTTAAGTTTTTCAATTAATTTATTTTAAGATTATTTTTATATTTACTAATCTATTACTAGATGGTGTAGAATAAACCATAAAAGACTAATAATTATAAGATTTAATAGAAATTAAATACTATAAAAATAATAATATGAGATGCTCAATTTATTGCAATCACTTGCAAATGTTGCATTTTTTTAATGCTTAAGTTTGTCTTTCAATAGTATCATTAGATTTTAAAATTATTTTATTTACACTTATTAATTATTATTCTTTAAATATATATATATATATATATATATAGTATCTTGAAGTGTTTATTACAATAAAAGCTAGAGTGTGAAGTATTAGGTGTTGTACAACAAAGAATACAATTGCAAATGTGCTGTTAAATGTACTTGCAAGAGAGATATAATATACTTATAAAGACATTGAGATTTAAAGTTTTTCTTTACTTATAAGTTATATATATATATATATATATATAATTTAAATTTTCTGTAAGTAAGATTTTTTGTAAGTGAAAGGTATCTAGAAAAAGTCATTTTTGTGAATAATTTTTAGTTAAAAGTACATGATTTTAGATAATAATTATTAGTTCAGTCTAAGCATTTTTTTAATTAAACTATGGTTTTTTGTATTTATACATTAATATTTTTTAATTATAAAAATTATTATTAATACATGTTATGTTTTATATGATTCTATAAAAACTATGAAACGTAAATTCCATAAAACTCATGACAACTATCATAAAATGTTTTCATCTATATGAAAACTTTATGGACGAAAATATATTCATGGGCAACAATATAATGCTTAAATCCATACAAAAGAACCCTAATATTTTGTTCATTGAGCAGAACATTAAAAAAATTAAAAAAATACAAGGATTAAATTATGAATACATTTTTACATCCTAAGATTGTTTATAGACCTAAAAAATTTAATTAAAAAAATGTAGCAGAGAAAACCTTCCATTGCATACTCAAAAGTATTTAGATGCAGTGCATATGTCCAGGAATTAGTCTTTAGTTGTACCAAGTTAAAATCTACCAAATATTTGTTATAATAATATTTTAATATGTGGGTATATTAAAAAAGAACTCATCATTTTTATTTTTTTTTCTTCCTTCTGTGTTAATCAAAAAAATAAAAAATAGAATGTTGTTTAACATAGATGCATCAAATAAATATACAATTGTGTGCAAAGCTTCAGAATTCAAAGAGCTTACTTGATGACATTTTAGATTTTTTTAAAACAGAAATAAACAGCGTTTTCTAGCCAAAGTTTCAACTCCTTTACATGCAAGTTAATTTAGTAATTGTGACGGAAACAAAGTTGTCTTTTGTCCTGATATCAGATCTGGTGAGTTTGAAGGAGCACATGGGATCAAATATGGTGGATGAGAGACCATTTCTCGCGTTGTGATCAGCATTTCCCGATTTGTGGAGGAAAATGGACCGCATTCGAAATAGAAAGCTGCTTCAAGCGCCGAGAAATAAGGCACGTCAATCGATGCACCGTGAATTTGCTGAGATGAATTCTGTTGTTCAGGTGGTGTTCAAGTTAAATTTCCGAAAGGACAAAGACGTCGATTTGCATTACTTGAAGTGAATTACTGGACAGAAGTTAGATTTTTAGATGAAGTTGGGTATGAATCACCGAGTTTCTCACATAAATTAAGTTTTGCAAGACAGTGAATCACGAGCGCCTGGTCACATGGTGTAAGCTGTGGAGCAGACATAATAAATGCACAAGAAGGTGCGGGAGCAAGGCCGGGGGTCTGGGCTGGGCGCAGCTGAGAAGAGAGGAGCAATTCGGCATGGCGGCCAAGCAGGTGCAAGGACAAGATTAGAGACGTGACGGCCGCCGGAACGCGTGGGTAAAGACGTCAGGTCCAGGAGCCAGGGAATCTGAGGGTTAGAATCGCACACATGCAGCACTTTGCCTTGATTTCACCACGGCTGGACGTCGTTGCAAGTATCCTCATGTTCACGACACATGGTGGTGTGGTTTTCGAGTAAAACGATGTTTAGGACTTTCATTGAACAAATTCCAACAATACTGCGCGATTCCAGTGGGCAAGATAAAGTAGTTAGACGAGCAAGGATGTACAATGTCGTTCAGCAACTGTCAGTTTACAACAGGAGACTATATACCGTCCTAAGATGTCACAAGCTGCTCAGCCAAGTGGCTCGATCCTCAAGTCCATCCACGTACACAACTCCGGTAAGTGTTGGAAATCAATGGCTAGAGGAGAGAAATTTCTTTCATACAGCCAAAAAAACTCACAAGGATGGATAATTGGGGAAACCCAGAACCAGAAAATCGACCTTAGCTACACAACCTACAGTAGCAGGTGTATCTGCGAGCCAGGAAAGATAAAACAAAACTACATTTCACGGGCCCCCGAGGACTGCGTTCTCCACATCTTCTCTGCTCAAGGCATAACTGAACTTTCGCTCGATATCTCGGTCCAAATTACCAGGCCCAGATTTCAGGTATCTACAAGAGCATCACAACAAGCTGAAATTATGTCGAAACTATGACTGTAGGAATAATCGAAAGTACTTCAAAGAACATTCCAAACTTAACTATTAAAGCTAACTATGTGACATAAGGACAGTTGTAATTGATAAATTGCACTGAGAAGCACGGACTACCTGATGTACAACTCGGTGTATTCAAGCGATAATTGGGCATGCCAATCGGGCCGCTCAATATCCCACACTGCTCGGTCATCTTTATTTTGCACAAATCCAAGATTCTGAAGCCATGCTTCAATACCCGGGAGGCTGTGCGAGTACAATGGCACTTTCTTGTCCGGCAGAGCGTTATCCCTGTCCATAGTTGCCACTGCAGACTTTACAACTGAAGAAAACCGCGAAGTTCGCGACTTCAAGTTGGTAGGCCATGCCTGACCTGCAAGCGTAATCCAACCATCCTCTGTCAACAATACATAGAAAATTTCAAACCAACACAGTAAATTAATATGAAGTTGCGAAAGGAGCAACAGAATCGGGATACGATAAGGTAGGTCATACCCCTTTGATGTCGAAATCCAGCTCCCGCAAGTTGCAGTATTGGTTTGCAGTCAGTGTTGGTACTCGGTAGGCGGAGAGCTCCATGACATTGTATTGAGCTCAACGATGGCAGCAGTAACGCAGCACCAGGCGACATGTTTGCGTTCTTTAGCAAGGAAGAAATGGCGTTAAGTCATCATTTAGAGTCCTCGGTCAGACAGCGTCCATTTCACGAATACACTCGAGTCACTGTCAACTCAGGTCTCCGAACGCAGAAAATGAGTTCTGTTCACCGAATACGAAACCCTAACTTGACAGGATGACTCTGTTTTAGCGAAATGCGAACCCTTGCCCTTCAATCAACAGTTGCCAGTAATCTAAAAGAATGACGTGATATTCGGCAGGATCCTCGCAGCAATCACATCAAGCTGAGGATGCTCAAGAATAGCACTCACTAATGTAATAAGCTTTGTGCAAGGTTCCTGCAATCACTTGCGTAGCTCCGAGATCATCATTCCCTTCATTCAGAAGATCTAGGATGTTTACATTCGAAATTTGTGCTCACCTTGTACGATGCCTGTCTCATCAAGCATTACGCTACGAGACCTGGAAATTCTCCACAGAAAATAGGTTCTCGCAAATTAGATACTTCTCTCGAAGATTCCTGTGACTCCTGACCCCTTTCAGCAAGATCAATACAATTCTTAGGTTTCTCTTCGTTCTTCCAACTCTTGTGCTGTGCACGATGGATAAGCAGCTATAATTCTCCTCTCCTGTACACACACTACCGTCAACACAAAACCCTTGCAAACCAAAGCAGAATAAAGTTGATGTCAAATTGACCCTTGAACTCATCAAAGGCATTTGCAGTTCGGCTCCCAAGGAACCGAAATGAAAGGTCCTGCTCAAGCCACGTCAGTCTAAAGCATGTGTTACCCCTGCATCCTTGTGGAGAAAATGCAGCGTGAAGAAAGTGACGTTGCACCCCAAATATCATCTTTGTGCACGCAATGCCCCACGAGACAATCCGCGTCCCAATCCTCGACGCGATAAATAAGCGAGCGGATTCTACAAAATCTCCTGATGCATCAAATCAATTGAAATCACCAACCCGGGACATCACCAAGCAACAAGTCCCACATCGACACCTCCCCGAACCCTCAGAAATCGCCGGCTCTGCCAGAATCGTGAGCTGCAGTAATGAGAGGCACACAGCCGACGCGGCTCAATGAAATCGATTCAAAGTGTACAGTACCTGCTTCGTTGCAGAGACGGCTTCCCTGGGCACTTATGTCAGGTCCTCCAGCTGCGAGGTAACTCAAGCGACCTTCAATGCAGAGTGCTGCAGCTACGTAACAACAAAATGAGCTCGATGAGATCGAGTGATGTTCAAATTCATGATCCTGGGCAAACTACGAGTGCCGGGTATCGTTCGTAAGGACTAGGAGAATTGAAGCCAGAGGAAGATTTTTGGACATCTCGTTATCTTTAGGATAACAAGTGGCTGTGTGGGAGAAGATTGTATTCCACGTGCTAAAAGCAAATGTGGATGAAGGCTGATGAGGAGTAGCCCATCGTCTGACCTCCCGAGATTGTTCGGCTCCATTCAGGAAAATCTCAGCTGTTGGTGCCACTGTCTAGACTTTCCAAACTGCCTCTCCACCAACGCTGTGTCGCACTTCCTTGCTTGGTGTTCGATGGGGGCTGTAGAGGACAGGGATCAAGAGGTGAAGAAATAATTCGTGAAGGTAGATGGCGAAATGGGGTTGTTTTGAACTGCGGATGTATTGACAGCAAAGACACAAACTACCTGAATGTACTTCAATGGGCGCGCGATTTGAGGGTTGGAGTGGAGTTGGCACAAACAGTAATCATAGCATGTGTGTGCTTGGGATCTTCATTAGTTTTGGTTCTATTTAAGGGTCTTCAAACAGATGTCACAACTTTTAAATCATTTGATTGGTTGAAGTTGAGAAGCCTCATGATTTTAGACAATCAAGAGATTTAAAAGTTGTGACCTAGTGCTTTGTCAAAGACCTCCTTAAAGAATCTTATATAAATAATATAATGAATAATCTACTTTCTCAAGTAACACATATTGCCAATTGGTTGTTAGATCTCACATCAAAGATTCACATTACAAGTTGATATATTTGCAAAATTTAAGTCATTGTGAAATTGCTTAAAATGAGCAAAATTTTCAAGGATTTTGTAAATTGGTACATTGTGTTGTTATTTAAATACTTAAATTGTAATAAACATATCTATATTTATAATAATAAATGTCAATTTTTTATTTTAAATTTGATTTTGAAAAATCTGTTTTAAAATTATAATAATTATATAAAATTATTATGCATAAATTTCTATTAATATTTTTAAATTGGATTTAATTACACATTTAAAAATAAAGTATACCATTATATCTTGTGAAGATATCACAATAGCTAATAAAGTATGGAATACTTTCTACTTTGAAATCTCTAATAACTCAAATAATAAAGATGTCTTTGTGTTAATAACATACATAATATGTTGTAATATTATATTTAATTCAACAAACTACTATTAGTATGTTGTATGTAGATTTTAAACTCTAAAATCGATTATTTAAAATGTATATATATATAATTAAAAATTAAGTTTAAAAGATAAAGTTATAAAAACTATTATATATATATATATATATATATATATAATCAAAATTATTTCATTAATCTATAAAAGAATAAAAAATAAATTCTAAATTTATAATTTAATATAGAAATTTATAAAGATAAATAAATAATATAGATTCTAAATTAGAAGATTTAAACATGAAGCCTTTTATAAGTTACATTTCTATTAAATCATAGGAAGTTACAATTTTATTGTCTAAGATAAATGATAATTTTAAATAGTAACTTGTCAAATAATAATTAGAATTTATAAAAGTCTAATAAGTAGAAAAAATTGTAATAATATTTAATCTTTAAAATTTCATTTATCTATTTATTTATTTAAAGTCCAATTTAAATTTTAAAAGATATTTAAAGCAGCTTATAAATTTTTAAATTATAATAAGAAAAAAAAGTCTAAAATATTTAAAATTAAAGAATATTTAAAAAAAATATAAATTAAAAAAATCAAAGAATAGCTCCATTGTATAAATAAATAATCTTTTTAAAAAGTTATTATCTTATTTTAAGAATTTATATGAGAGTAGTGTATATTATATTTGTTGTTTATTTTTGTATTTGTTAATTAATATATTATAAGTCCAAATATGCATATATTATAAACCATGACTATTATTTTTTTAACCATTTAAAATTCTTAGTTAACCTATCAAATTTTCATATCCTATTAATTCTACCTATTATATTAAAACAATTCCTACATCCATTAAATGATCTTTTTAAATTCTAAAAGCCTTCAACTTTACCTACTATAAAAATCTTAATTGTCACTTGACTTACTTACATAAATTAATTTTTTTACTTTTATCCACTAGCAACTTATGATAATAAACATATCTAGGTGGAGATCTATAGAGTTTTTTCTTTTCACTCTAAATTATTTAAATTTTCCTACTTTTAAAATTGTATAAGGCTTTTCAATCTAATGCCTTTATAACCTAAGATGCTTAATTTTTATAAGATCTTTTGTTAGCATATCATTGATATTTTCTTTTGTTATATAATTTATAATATTAA
Source organism: Physcomitrellopsis africana (assembly GCA_036785485.1). Classification (NCBI taxonomy): domain Eukaryota; kingdom Viridiplantae; phylum Streptophyta; class Bryopsida; order Funariales; family Funariaceae; genus Physcomitrellopsis; species Physcomitrellopsis africana. The sequence goes on from JAWRVF010000266.1 coordinate 280,537, forward strand.
TTATTCTATCATTAATTTTTTTAAATAAAATAATCTTTTATGTTGATATGGTTGGTATAAAAAAATTGCTTTGGATTTTTAACAAACACACAATATTATTGGTTGTTATATATAATTACAATTTTATCTAGTTATATAAATTTAATATCCTCAAAAAGTTATTTTTTTCAAACAATCTCTATTATACAATGACTTATTATTATGTATTCTACTTATATATAATAATAAAGTCTATAAATATTAATTAAATAATAATTACTATTTATCCTATTTATTTTAATAGTCCTACTTTATAAGTGATGAAAGGCTTTTAAACCAACTATCTTTATTAATTTAATATATCTATTTATTACAAGAGATTTTATCAGCAAATTTGCAACTTGTGATCTATTATACAATATTTCATATTTATTATTCTATCTTCAATCTTCTTTCTTGTGAATGATGAAATATATCAATATTTTTTATATAAAAATAATGCTTTAGATTCTTTTTAAATACATGGCACTTTTTATTATTAATTATGAGTTGATTTATTTTTAATTTGAAAGTCCAATATCTTCTAAAAGTTATCTTTTTCAAATCATTTCTATTTCACATTGACTTAATGTTATGTACTTTGTCTTTATGGTTGATTTGAAATTTGTTGTTTAAGATTAGCTAATCTTGTTTAGTTACCACTACTTAGAATTTTACATTAGTGAGTTTCTAATAGTCAAAAGGTAACAAAGGCTTAGAGCAAGTTATTAAAGTGGAGACTAAGTTAAGAAAAATCTAGAATTTGGTTAAATGAAATAAAATAGGATGAAGATGATTGTAGATGAAGTTCATCTATATCAAATATAATCTCTTTTTTATAAATAAAAGATGTAAGAAGTGAGAGTTGTCTTACTTCATACTTCTCTTTGAGTGCAATCTTATTAATGTTAAATATTAAAACTTCCTATTTCTCTTTTTTTTTCAATAAGTTATGGGTCTATATACATTTGCTTGTATTTTTATTAAAGTTGTTTGAAGTCTTTACTGTTATAAGAAATAGATCATCTTATTATTACTAATATTAGGATTTTAAATTTCTTAACTATTAAATCTAAATTTAAATTTTGATTTGTACTTACTTGTGGTTGAATGAATTTTAAAATTGGTATATGTTTTATACCTAAAAGAGATATTTTAGAATACTTATATAATATTTTTTGAATTAGATCTTTGGTAGTCTAACTTTATGGTTTGAGTGGCAAAAGAAGCTTAAGATGTTTAAAAGGTCTCTTATGGTGCTAAGAGGTGATTTGTAAGCATAGAAGTGATCTAAGAGTGGCAAATCTGATTTGTGAGGTTAATATTATTCATAGGACTTGTAAAAAATCTTAAAAGTGAAGTTGAGAGTGTTTTAAGAGGCATAATATTAGCTATTATGATTAGATCAAGAAACTTATATAAGACTATAATAAGATAATAGAATATGTGAGTCTTATTATAAAACAATACAATATAAGAACAAGAACAAGATTAACTATTATGTATTCTTTAATGTCTTTGTAGTACATTATTTTCATATGGTAGCCAAACTACAACATAACATTGATTGATAATGAAAAATATGATATCAAAAAAATTGGATAGTAGAAGATCTATGATAAAATCTATAGAAATAAAATTCTAAGATTGTATCAAAATATGTAATAGTTGAAGGAGTTTGTATGAATAATGTTGAAGATTCTTTGATCTAAAACATATATCACATAAAAATACAAATCTTTTGATAGTTTTTTACATCTTAGGCCACTAGAAATCTTAAAAAAGAAGTTCTAACATCTTATTGAACCTAAAATATCCAACAACAAGAAAGCCATGATATTCTTTCAAAACATAAAGGTAAGTTGCATCATAGATATATTTCAAGTTATCACTTTTTAAAATCTTATAGAATCTTCTTTGATCTTTTAGAATCTCTTTTAGTCTTTTAAAATCTTTTTTAATCTTCTAGAATCTTCTAAAACCTTCTAAAACCTTCTTAGTCTTTCACAACCTTCTTTAGTCTTTTAAAATCTTCATTAATTTTCTAAAATCTTCTAAGATATTTTTAAAAGCTTTTGTAGAAGATTCAATAGGATATAGACCTTGCAATATAAATAAGAGGCAATCTAATTTCATATATATATATATATATATATATATATATATATATCTAGATTTTCTTTACTAATATGTTATTTTGCAACCCTAATAGTTCGACAAGACTATCTAAGTAATTATATCAAAGCTTTGATCTTTTGATAAGGAGTTGATTACCCCTCTTTTTGAAGATACTATTGTGTTCCAAAAGAGTGCGAATTATCTCTCTTTAGAGTGATGTGCTTACTTGGTATAGTTTTGATCCTTTTTAGAGAGAGTAGGTTATTTCTTTCCTAGAATATATTATTATAATTTAGAGGTTGAAGATTATCTTCTTTTAAATTAATATTTTTTAATAATATATTTTTTTAATATAAAAAATATTATATTAAAGACTTATTGATTTTTTTTTTATCAATATGGAAATAAATCAAGTCATAGGAGGTGTATCTTTATAAATAAAGAATATAGTGGTAATTCTTATAAATCTTTGAGTTCTTTTAGATAGTGTACAAGAAGAAATGACATTATTTTATAATCCAAAAAATAAATCTCAAATGAAGCTAGTACTTAAAGAAACTAAGTAAAAAATTTATAATTTGCAATAAAAAATTATTTGATTGAAAGAAGCAGGTAGCAGAAAAGCTATGTAAATAATCTCTCTAGAAGTTCCAAAGGTTGTCATGAAAGAGCCAAAGGCTAGTATGCTTGATAAATTTGATGGGACAAGATTCAACTTTCAAGATTTTGTGCAATAAGTATGCCTCTACTTATGATTATATCCTTCTTGTTATCCAAATGTATTCACTTAAGTTACTTTTATAGGCATCTTTTTATAAAGAAGTACTCAATCATGGTTTGTTCCATTGTTGAAAAAGAATTTTCTAATCCTATACAATTTGGAGGCTTTTATAGAAAGATTTATTACTACATTTAGAGATAGTGATCAAAAAAGGGTGGCAGAAAGGAAGATTTAACACCTACAACAAGGATAATATTTAGATATAATTTATGCCATAGAATTTTAATAATTTATTTATGTTCTTGATTAAAACAATAAAGATCTTATGACTTGATTTCATTATGACCTAAAAGATGATATGAAGAATTTATTGATCACAATGCCAAGAGTTGGAAGCTTAAAAGAACTCATGTCTTAAGCTATTTGTGAGCTAAAACTCCTCCCTATCCACTTTAAGAGGAAAAAATAATTACACATCAAGTTTGGAAGGTAGTAGAGATTAATTATATAATTACTTTAATTGTTGATTAATTAATCAAATAATAATAGTTTTAACTCTTTAGGTAATGTCTTCCAAGTAATGGTTACCATTTAACTTAACTTAGAACAAGTGATAAGAAAATAAAATAAGAAAAGGAAGAATTAGACAGAAATAATAAAATAGAATAGTTGGATGACAAAAATTGGATAAAACAAGACAACTAGATGAAAACAATACTATTAGATGAAAATAATACTATTGGATGAAAATTAATATAATTGGATGAAAATAGAAGTAATTAGATGATAATAGCATTATTGGATGAAAATTGATACAACGTTAGATGGAAATCGGCACAACTGAATAAGAATAGAGGCAATTAGATGATAACAATATTATTGGATGAAAATCAATAAAATTGGATGAGAATAGGAACAACTAAATGATAACAATGCCTTAGATGAAAATTGGCATAATTGGATGAAAATAAAGGGAATTAGATGATAATAATACTTTGGATGAAAATTGATATAATATTAGATGGAAATTAGTATAATTAGATAAAAATAGAGGTAATTGGATGAGAATAGAAGCAATTGGATGATAATAGTATTGTTGGATAAAAATTGATATAATTAGATAAAAACAAAGAAAACTAGATGATAACAGCACCGTTGGATGAAAATCAACAAAACCAGGGTAGAGTAGCAACAGTAGCAGCAAAAAGAATCTCCCAATTTCAATCCCTTATAACTTTTGCATTTCAATTCGAAATTTGATGATTCTTTCACTTAACCTTACTAATTTTCTCCCCTATATAATGAATATGTCTAAATAAGAAAGTAATTCTATTAACAATGAGCTCTAAGAGGACCAACAAGGATATAAAATAACAACTAACAATACAAGTTTATAATACACAAAACAATATAACTCTAGATGCCTCATTAGGTTGTTCTTGCCAAGGGCTCAAAACAAAGATGTGAGAGAGAGAGCTAGATAGATAGATTGATGGAGAAATTGATTGAGAAAATAATAATGAACAAGGCTTTGAGAGGGTCTTATATACCCAAGTCCTCAAGCCATTTATCAACAATTATCATTGCCGATAACTTACAAGTAATAACTAATTTGGAAGCAAGTGGTATAACTTGCATGGCACTTTATCTTATTTTAAATATTTCTAACTACCAACTATTGTTTTTAACACCATTTATCATTAAGAGGTCAACCTACATCTCCCATGATCTCCAACTAATACTATTCATAGAGAGGACCAATAGTTGGCCTTTATTTCCTATAAGGTGATGACAAATCATCATAAATACCAATCAATAGATAAATTTTAACTCTTAATAACTTAGTTAGCTAAGACTTATGTAAACTAATTTATTAATTTTTAAGAGGAATTTGTTAGGCACCAATTTGATTTATTGTCATAGAAGTAATGGTTGAAGAGTAGAATAACTCTCCATCTTCTTCCTTCACCATTTCTTGTGGCTTCAAGAGCAAAATAATTCTCTATCTTCTTCTTTCACCATCTCTTATGGCTTTAAGAATAGAATAATTCTTCATCTTCTTCTTTCACCATCTTTTGTGGCTTCAAGAGTAGAATAACTTTCTATTACTTTTTCACCATACTCTAACCACAACTAACTCCATATTTCCTAATAATTTCATTTTAAACAAGAAATAATATATTTTTTGAATCTAATTTTTATAATTAGATTATATTAAAATTAATTTAATAATCTAAGATCTTGGTATATAATTTAGACCAAAAATCTCTATTTTCTCATAATTAATAAATAAATAATATTATATCTTATCAAAATATGAAAAATTAACTAAATAAGATTTTGGTGCATAATTTAGGGCTCACACTATTACTTGTGATAATTACTTATTTGAGTTGCAACAAGAGAGGCGACCAATTTTTAGCAATGCCTTTCAAAGTATATTTATTACATCTTCAAGAACATTGGAGAAGCCATTAATATATTTTGAACCTATACAAATTGATACAACTCAATTTAAGCCATTAATATCAGCAAGGAAGATTTGACATTGATAAAAGAATTTATGTCTATATTGTAGAAGACATAATTACAAGGGAACAAATTATCTAAACAAATCTAGAAAATTCAAAGCAAAAGGTATAATATGTGAATTGGAGAAGTTGGAAAATGAAAACATCCAGCTATAATAAGAACCTTGTGATTGAACAACCTTAAATCTAAATTATCAAAAAAAAATCTCTTCTTATCTCTGAAACCAATATCTTGTTTTATGCTTTTTATATATATAAGACCCTCAAGAAATGAGATTTTTATTAAAATCCTTTTAGATACTAGAGCCTCAACATGCTTTATAGATAAAGATTTTGCAACTAATTACAACTTAGTACTTATAAAGAAGATCGACTCTGCATCCATTGAAGTCATTGATGGATAAAACTTTGTATTAGGAGATGTTATCAAAGAAATATAACTATTGGAAGTGGTACTAGAAGATCAAGTATCACACATTATTTTCATCATCATTCATTATCCAACAAATCCTATTGTCATTGAACTCCCTTGGTTTAAATTAAATAATCTTGATATTGATTAGAATTTACAAAATTTTTCTTTAAGATCCAAACATCAAACAAAAAAATAAAGTGCAACTTCATTTCTTAAAACTAAAGTATTTATGCAAATAGCAAAGAGAAGGACTATATTTGCATTGTATACTATTCCAATAAAAGATCCAATTAGCCAACTCAAGCAAGATATTTCCAATAAATACTATAATCTTAAAGATATATTTGAGAAAAAGAAAGAAAATATGTTACCAAAACACCATCCTTATGATTGTGCAATTGAATTATAAGATGGAGCTCAACTTCCATTTGATCTAGTTTATAATCTTTCATAAATAGAGCTTACAACCTTGTAAAAATACATTGATGTAAATCTAACTAAATTTTTTATTAGACACTCAAAATCACTTGCGGAAGTGTCTATCTTATTTGTGAAGAAGAAAGATGGTTCTTTACATATGTGTGTTGACTATTGAGGTCTAAATAAGATGACTACAAAAAATCACTATTTATTATTTAATTCTCAAGAATATTAAAATAATTAAGATAGACAAAGATTTTTATAAAGATTAATTTGAGAGGTGTCTACAATCTAGTGAAAATCAAATAGGGAGATCAATAAAAGATGGTATTTTATACAAGATATGGACATTTTGAATATAATGTTATGCCTTTTGGACTTACAAATGTATTTACAATCTTTTAACATATGATGAATGATAACTTTTGGAAATATTTAGATAACTTTGTAATCATTTATTTAGATGATATCTTGATCTTCTCTAAGAACAAATAAGAACATGAATATCATATTATTGTGTGGCATGATCTTCAATTTGGAAATACATTGGGTACCTGGTTGTAAAAAATTTACTTATAACTTATTGGCAAGACTCTAATAATTAATTTGTCTTTAATAAAAAGAAAAAATAATACTATAATATTATTAAAAAAAAATTATATTATTATTTTTTTTATATTTTAATAAGTTTATATATAAAATTTTTCTTTGGTATGTAGAATTTTTTTTAATATTCCTTTTAATATAAAATCTTAACTAACCAATTGTTGATAAATTAGATTTTCAATGATTTTAAAGAAAAACCATCATCTCTTTTCAATACCCCGTCTTTATATCAAAATTTTATTATAGCTCTATATATCCATTTTTCCACCTCCATAAAGTCTTGGCTCTTAAAAAATCCTTTTAATTTGTACAAAATGTTCAAATTGCAATAAAATTATTTAATAGCTTTGATTTCTTTTTAAAATTTTGAATCCAATATTTCTTAATCCAATTGTTCAATTTTTATTAAATTTTTTCAAAAAGTAGGTAATATCTTTAAGTTTCATTATTAGAAAATTCAATTATAAATTTATTTTTAATTTTTTGATATTTTAAAAATCCTAATAAGTGCTTAAAATCCTAGTTTATAGACACATGAGTGCTATTTTCTTCATATCTCAAAAATCTAAAATTCTAATATCATAAAATTTTTATATATAATTTTTTAACATGAAAATATAAATTCTTGCAAATTTTGAATAAAAAACGTATCAAATTGCTTAAGATATAGCTTAAAACACAACCACTAATTAAGTAGGATTACTTATTGCCTTTAGATTGTAAGCACTAACTTCAACTTCCAATATCTCTTTCATCTCAATTTAGAACTTATAAAGTCGTATGTGAAAAATATTATAAAAAAGTGCTCTTTCCAATCCTAATCATGAATCTTTTATTACTTTTTATATGCATGAGTTATATTTAAAAGCATAATAATAGATACAATTTTAATACCTTAAATTTGAATATTTATATCTTTTTTTATTAAAACTTTAATTATTCAATTTTTATACCAAAACTATAGCTAAAAATCTAAACTTATTGATCTTATATCAAGAACATGAATCATAAGAGAACAAAATATTGATATATTCTTGTATCATTCAAAAGAATAGAAAATTTTCCAAAGATGGAATAATATTAAAACTAGAATGGCTATTACCAAAGACAAGAAGACTAGAAACTCTTAAAATAAGACTAAGGATAAGAAAGGTGTTGACAAAAGTGAAGAAGGCTTCACTCTTGTCTCTATATATACTATCTATCTAAGAGCTATTTGGTAGCATTCTATAAGACCTCCAACACGTGTTCAGTTTGCAAGACAAGTGTCAAACTTGCAAGTCAAGTTTCTTATATGTGTGCCACGTATTTAACTTATTCTACAAACTACTAACTTGTGCAATATGTGACTAACTTGTTGGCCAAGTTTTTGACCTATCAATCACCTATAGACATGTATAAAAATGAAATCACATCTATAAAGCTTCTAAGAAGCTTTTCTATAAGATATTATCAAATTAATCTATTTTTATTTACTTCTATCTATCTATATTAATTAGATAATTATTGGAATAAATCTTATGTTTGTGATATTATCCCCCTTTCTAAAAACAAGTTCCACAAGGAGCGGTGATTACATGTTGAAGAAGTCCAAGATGCACTAAATTGTATTTGCTACATATTCTGATTTTTGTTCCCTTTGAAGGTAGTTGATAGATCTTCTCAGCCATTGATAGTGTCCCATATCAAAACAAGAGGACTACCTTAATATTTGATCATTTTTGAGGCTTTTATAACTTCCTTCAAAGAAAATATTTAGCATACCATCAAGAGTAGTTCCTACTTCTAAAAGTATCACCAAACACCAAGAGTCTCTTCCAAAGTTGTGATATCAAACACATTATATCTCGCCACCAATCCAAAGAAGAATATGTCGTTCTTAAGGATCTTCATTTCTATTCTATTATCTTTAAGGTTGTGATAGTTATAATGTCTTATTCAATAAATCAACAAATGATAGATCTTAAATTAAATTTGTTGGTTGTTGATTTTCCATGTGTTTGATACTAGAAAATTCAAAGGAATAGCAAATAATGATATAAGATAGAATGAAATCTCTATTAAAACTATTTTAATTTATAGCAAAGATTTGACTTTTTATTTTGATTTTGATGGATGTCTTCAATGAAATGCATTGACTTTTGTTGATGCATTTGCAAGATTCCTAGAGGCTCCTTTGTACATTTACTAATATCATATCCATGCCAATATACAAGATATTCTAATTAATTTTGACGCTTTCTTGAATCTAAGATCTCTTCTATCTTGAATTTATTATTATTATTTATTTCTATAGGAAGCAATGGTATTTGTCTTCTTTCTTATGAATCCATTGTCTTATATGACTCAAGTAGTGACACATAGAATACAAGATGGATCTTTATATATTTCAATAAATATAATTGATAAGCAATTGGATTGATTTATTTAAAAATTGAAAATGGTCTAAGCCTACGATAATCCAGCTTGTCATAAAGATGCGTAGTCTTGATATTACAACAAAGTAATTATACCTTATTGCCTAAATAGAATTGAGATGGTTTCTTGCGATAAACATCTACATTAATTTTTTGTTATTTTTGAGCTTCCTTTAATTATGTCTTTATTGTTACGTGTAGCTTTAACAACCAATTCACCAAATCTTTTTCCGCAAGATTATTAATTTTTGAAAAGTCAAAAGTATCACAATATAGATAATAACCATAATTGGCAAAGAATGAAGTTTGTTGTATAGAAGACTGTATCAAATTATTGTAAGTAAATTCTGCCAATGGCAAAAGACTTGTCAAATTATCTTGATGATAATTAATGGTATACCTCAAATATTGCTTCAAAATTTAATTTATCTATTTTATTTTTCCATTAGTTTAAAGGTGGGAAGCTAAAGATAGTTTCATATCTATCTTTAATATTTTAAATTTTTTTTCAAAAATCTTGATACAAAATATGTTCCTCTATTTGATATATCCTTTGATAATCCATGATAGCAATAGATATTGTTAAGAAAGTGTTTAGCTATTTTTTTACTTATAAAAGATTTTATATATGGTATAAAATGTACTATTTTGGTAAAACAATCTACAATCACAAATATAAAATCATATAAACTTGAATTTAGAAAATCAATGATAAAATCCATGGAAACAAAAGACCAAGGTTGTTTTGGTATAGGTAATCGTTAGAAAAGTCCATATGATCAATGACAAAGAATTTTTGATCTTGAATAAATATTGCACAACTAAACAAATTCTTTAATAGCCTTTTGTGAGCTATATCCTGCCACCTTGAATTGCGTTTGTAATCCAATGGCTGAATCTAACTTACACCTCTATAATTTAGTCCAATTACTCCACTTATAATTTAATAGAATTATGCAACATTGGTACTATCGAGTATCTAACTAGTTGATATATAAGGTACGTTAATTAAATTATTTATTTATTTATTTAATTTTTTATTTATTTAATTTTTTATTTTTATTTTTAGATCTTTCAAATTTTTGTATCAAAGTAGAGATGAACAATGTTCAAAAAAAAAAACTCACACGTTCATGTTGGTTCAGCGTCTCAGTTTTACATTAGATATTTAACAGGGTGACTCAGCCAGAAAGAACTAGCGCCCACCGCAAGTTCATCCTTTTATACTGAGACCAAAATCTGAAGGCATTTTCACAAAGAACAAATCATAAAAAGCTTCCAAAAAAATATCATAGTACCACGGTTGATTATCCTATTTTAAGAATAGTGAAGGACAATCCATTGCTCTATACTACAGAAAGAACACAAAACAATAAGTTACAAGAAATACCCCTCCAAATATCGCTTCTAATTCAACTGCTTCAATCCCGTAGCCAGCTCCTCTCTTTGACGCTTCACACTCTATTTTCTTGCATGTCCAGCTCTCTTTATGTGCTCACCAGTGCGCCACTTGTTAGCTCCTTCATCATCCTCCGCCTGCCAGATGGTTTGCACTAGGTACTTCGTTCCGTACTCCTCTTCTTCGTCTTCTAATTTTTTTTTTTTTTTTTTTTTTTTTTTTTTTTTGTTGCCGTGATCGTGCTCATTGCACTCTTATGATTCTACTCACTACAAGCTCCACGTTCTGGTGCCTTTGTTTTGCTGCCGTTGTTCTACCTCGCTGTATTAATCTCCCATAAGATCGCAAGGGCTTAATTTAAAACCCTTCTTTAATCTATTTTCTTACAAAAATATTAATTCCAAAATAATTACTATTTTAAGTAAATTTATTTTACTTCTAATTATTTTTAGGTTCTTATTTTTTCTTCCCTACTACTATTTTTACTAATTAGTCCTATTACTTTCTAATTTATCTTTCTAATTCTAAATCTTCAATTTTTTTATATTTTTTAAAAAAAATTTAAGCTAATTAATGTGATGTAATGAATTTTTAGCTCATATAATTGGCGACCATCAATGGATTGAATTCCAAAATCTCTTGCTTATTCTATAACTCTATTGAAATATATACGATCTATAGAATCTAAATAATGATTTTTTTAAAAAAAATTTAATTTTAATTTTTTTTTTTAAAGAATTTGAAAGCTTCAAGTCCAATAAACTTACATTGATTCCATGCAATATGGTTGGAAAATATATCGCCATTTAATATCTTCAGCTGCACCAAATTGTTTGAAAATATCTCTTTCACCAAATATGGATCCAGCCAGACTGCATCAAATTTGCTTGGAAAATTTAACCGCCTTGCATCTTGTAACAATCCAACATTCCTAGCTATAATTCCAATTTCTTATACTTTTCATCAAATCAAATCTTTTGTCTTTCTTGAATAGCTTCCACATGCTGTGCATTCCTTCTTCAAATCTCATTTAAAGATTTTAAGGCCAATAGTCTATCCTCCGCTCTAATAGATACCTGATTGTATCTCGAGTAACCATCCATAAAAGTATAATGCTCATGTCCAACTACTTCTTCCAAGATACTACTTATGAAGGATAAAGGAAAATGGTACTTTTGGGTCCTTGCATTTAGTTTTTGATAATCCATGCATACACATAGTTTACTGTTCTTTATCTTCACCAATACCATCGATGACATCCAATCAGTGATTTCCATTGGTTTTTTGAATTCCGCATATAACAATCACTTCAACTTTGCCTTCACTACCAATTGAAGTTGTGGTTTCATTCTTCTTTCTTTCTATCTAATTGGTATTATATTGGATAATAGAGAAATGCGATGTTGCACAATGTCTAGAAATATGCCTCTCAATTTTTTGTATGACCATATAAAAAAATCCCGGTATTCGTGCACTAATTCATTATATGCACTTATTTCCTCACCACTCAAATGACTCTCCATTTGCATCTGTTTTTGCTCCTGTCCTTCCATCTGTATGGTCACAAACTCCTAATCTTCTTTTATGACATATGGTTGCTCAAGGTTATTGTAATACCAATTCAAGGGCATATTCGGATAGTTGGCCACATCTTCTTCCACTGTGATTCTTCCAGAAGTTGTCTTAAAGTACAACAAGTCTTCTAAAAGTTTATTTTCTTCAAGCACTTCTATTTTCTGGTATTCTTTCATCTCCATTGCATACATGCTCTTATCTATTTCAAGGATAAGTGCTTGTCCATCTTCTATTTCAACACCTTTGATGAAATTAACTTCTTTCTTCTCATTAGAGGCTGAATTTGGATATTCTCTTAGCCATTGCTCATATTCTCCATCATCTTTCGAATGATAGAGATTAGGGCCTAAACACTCCAATTTCTTCATTCCAATATTTAGATCTGTATTTCTTGCTAACACCTCTCCGTCTAACTGGTTGTTCCTCTTTATATTTGATATCGTACATTGTAAGTCCCACCAATAAATCTTAATTGGTGGATTGGTTAAAAATATAATCTTAAGTTGTTTAGTTATATAAATATAATGGTTAGAGAGTCTTTTTGACTATTTAAGTATTTATTAGAATTTATAAGTATTTATAAATATAAAAGTCTTTTTAAAAAAAAAGTTATAAAAATAGAATCTTAGTAAGTCTTGGAGACAATTATTTTAGTTGGTTTAGTATTTTTACTTATTATTAAGTATTAAGATTTAGTTATTGAAACCAATGTCTACATTGGCCTTTCAACTACATGTGTTACTCATTAAAAACCTATAAATATTATTTAGTAGGTAGAAGAAGCATGAGAAAGAAATCTCATGTCTTTTTAATTATTTTTGTAAAAAATAGGATTTTGAGTTGATTTTTTTTGATTTTATTATTATAAAAAATTTCAAAGGTTGAATAAAATAGTCTTAATTTGATATTATCACCTTTAAAATATTATTGAGATTTTTGGAATTTATTTAGAATTTATTAAGAATTTATTAAGAATTTTTAGAGCAATTTTGAAGACTTTGATAAAAATGAGTTTTACCACCTTGGGAGCCATTATGAAGAAATGGAGCAAGATTTGAAGGCCATACAAGGTTCCTAGGCTAATAGGGTGTTTTTAAACACCATGGTGAAGTCAAAAATATAAAATTATTAGTTCTACTAGTATAAAATAGGAGGATTAACAGCTAGTATAGTCCTTATAGAAAGGGAGGTGCAGAAGTCCCATATGGGTTGTGGCACCTTGGATGTAGGTAGGAGGATAAGACTAAGGCCTCGTGGCCTCTCTAGGACACCCATATACACTATTTGTGAGCCTTGGTGAGGTTTGAACCCATGATCGTTTAACAAGTTATCCTTGAGGTAAAAATTTCTACTTAATTTTTTCCATTATTAACCTTCTAACTTTGAATTATCATAACTTACTCATAGTAACTTATATTTATAATTTTTTTTATATCATTAGAAAGATAAAAAAATTACCTACTTGAAAATATAATTTTTATTTTTTATTTTTATTTTTATTGTTTACTAGGTGAAAATCTAGTAAACAGACTATGACTAGTTTTGTAATGTACAATTACTTAATTACACATATTTTACTTGTTTTGTGTTGTTCTTCTTCTTCATTGTTGTTTATGGCTCCTTATACTTCACACCACAATTTATAAGCAACTCTTAATTGAGGCCACCTTATAACTTGGATTAAAGACTGAATTTTATCCTCACATGTACACCTCTTCAAAAGATGATTCTTGGTGGATGTCTTCCGTAATGATCAGTCTAATGGAAACTTGAATCTAGCTTTTTCAAGGCCCATAGGTGATCATAGGCTTCTTTCCTTTCCAATTTATAATAGCATTGGCTATTCTCAACCAAAGAGGGCTTAATAGTAAAAGAAATGAATTTTTGGCCATTTGCATATAAATCACTTGAAAGGTTAATATATATTCCTCTCCTCTTGTAACCATCCTACAATGCTGAATTTGACCTATTGGCTTTGCTGAACTTTGATTAGCCATATTTAATATAAAAGATGAAAGCCCAATCAAACTCAATCTAAATTTCTCCATTGTTTATAGGGATATGATATTTAAATCACTTCTTCTATCTACCAATGCATTGGATATGATCTTGTCGGCAATCATTACTTCTATTTCCATTGCTTTCACATCCAACTATCTTTTGATATATTATACCCATGCCACAGTCTTCTTGCTCATTTTTTTTTTTTTTTTTTTTTTTTTTTTACCACATGTAATCTTTCTTTCAATGATTTTATTATTGGTGGACATATTTCTAAAAGTTGTGCAATTATAATGTCCATCTTATAATTTTTTAAATCCTCCCACAGGTCATACATCATCATTTTTAATCCCCTCTAATTGCGCTCTAGTGATCTAAACTCCTCTAAGGGTACACATGGTCCTTCTCATTCATCTTTTCCTATATCTTCTTCACTTTCTCTTCCTCCCTCTAAAGGCATCTTTGTATCAAGCGGATTCCAATGTAATAGCTCACCACCCAATTTTATAACCTTCTTGGCAGCTTCTTTGGTCACTTTGTCTAACTCTGAAAAACATAGAGGGTCTTCAGACAAGCTGCTCTTTGACTCCAAAATATGGGGTTGTAAAATTTCTTTTGCATAGGTCATCACTATTAGTAATGAGACTTGAGTATTTATCTCTTGTCTTTCCTTCCTCATCTTATGAGTAACTAGGTTTGTAGCTGGAAATTTCTTTCTTATAACCACTATCAATGGTTGAGATGGAACATAGCTCTGTAGTCTCGTTCCTTCTGCTACTCAAACATCTTACATATTTAAAGGATGCGATTTTTGATTCAATTCTATTGTTCTACTACCTTGTCCTTGCTTCACTTATCTGCTCGGATTTAAACATATATATCCCCTTTGAGTCTGCAACCTTGCAAGTGATTGATATATTTGTCTAAATTCCTCATAATTATAATAGAGATTTAGTAGTCTCATTTCTCTTTGATTTTGCCATGGTCTCCGTTGACCTCACATATTCTCTTGAGCATATTGCTGAGGATTCACTATTGGATTTGATAATAGTATAACTTTGTCGGATTGCCTACATTCATTTGAAGTATGATTTCTCCTGCAATTATTACATCCAAACTGTTGGCCCTCTAACCAACACTGTCCAAAGACATGCCACCTTCCACAAAACTAATGATATTCTTTCTATGATCTATTTCCTCCCAGTCTATGTGGCCCACTTTGATAACCATCATGTCTAAAATTTGCATTCAATTGTCTGCCATACCTAAGAGGTTCCTAAAAATTTTGATAATCTTACCTACGAACAACCGGTGGCGGTCCAACTCTGCAAAATTGAGAAGAATGGCCATTTTGCCTACAAATTGTACACCATATTCCTAAAGTGTGGCTTTTAGATTCTATCCAAGGTAGTGGTAGATTAGGATCTTGATTTCTCACTACACATGCTATTTGTTCAGTCAAAGTTTGCATCTATTTCAAAATGGCTTTTTGAAATCCTTCCTGGTTTGTCCATATTCTCTTCTCCATGTCCTCTAATTTCTGTTTTAAGTTTGAAGCAGGTAAAGCAGATAGAGGTGCTGGTTCTTGTGTTGCTAGTGGCATTGGTGATTGGCTTGATCTGGCTATTGAAAGGTTAGAATTAGGACCTTGCTGACCCCCTTCCAATTCCAACATATGTGGCCTGATAGGAATAAATTGCGGAATCGCCTCATCTTTCCTCTTCCATAGCCACTCATAATTTTTTTCTATGGCATCTACTTTCTATGCCGCTTTTTAGCTTCTTCTAAAGTCCTAGGATTTTGTTCCAGTATACTTTTAATTGTAGATCCTTGAAAAAATCCTTGAATAAAGAATTGCTTCAAGGTGTCATCATTGAGCATATTTCCTACAAATTGGGTGCAAATCAACTCAAATCTTTGTATATAAGAGGAGACATCTTCCTCTAGTCCTTGCTTCACTGTTGATACTGCCCTCAGTGCTATACTCTATCCTAACTCTAGTCAAAAATCATTTAGAAACTCCCCTTGTACTTGTGGCCATTCTACAAAATATCTCTTTAGATGATTATGGTATCATTCGTATGTCTCTTCGTGTAATGTAGTGGAAAATCAAACCAAATAATAACCTCTATTGATAATTAATAAAGTGGTTAAAATTTCAATATACTGTTCTATAAGTAAGGATGGATCTTTATCTTTTTTGCCATAAAACTTTGGTAGATGTGTAAGAACATTTGTTGCAGCTAAGTCTCTTGGCACCACAATGGATAAGCCTCATGGCATCACTAACGCATCAATTGGTGGTCTTTGAGCCATTTTTTGAGGAACTATATCTACCTTAAGTTCCGTATCAACTAATTTTTCTAAAATTTGTCCATTATCCACTATTTCAAAGGTTGAAAAGGAATCTAACTCTAATGCTCTACTGGATCTTTTCAATGGTGGTTCTTCACCTCCTTGTCCTTGATTACTCTCTTCAATCACCACCTTGAGTTTAATTTTCATTGCAATCATCACCTCTTGGAATTCTACATGGTCTTCGTTTTCTACTGTCCTGTTGGGTTGTCCTAAAATTCTTTTGGCTGCATCTTATCTTTACAAATTTTTCTTTAAGCCTTATTTTTTGATGTTGTTTCCAGCTTGGATCAACTCTGATTTCTTTGATTGGGTTCAAGTATTCATCTAATCACTTCTAATGAGCCTCACACCATTCTCCACATATTGCAACCCATCCTTCTCTCCATTTCTAATTTTTACTTCCTTACATAAAAGATTACAGAGGTTATTTAATAGAAATCTGTAAGCCTATTTCAGTTTATAATCTCTCCAACAAAGAGAATAAACGACAAAACATAGTATCCAATTTGGACTAGAGTATCATCTCTGTGCCTTCCTCATTCTACTGCCATATAAAACAAGCTTCATGTAGGGCTGATCTTTGTTGAATGTCAAAGTGAAATCCAAGGAATCACCCTACCATTCCAAATTGTCAATCAACTAGGGAATTATCTATTGTGTGAGCAACAACAAGAAATTTATTATAAAATCGTTCCTTCTCATTTGTTCAACCAATTGGATAGAAATATGTACCTCTATATAATTTTCATGCCCTTGCATGTTAATATTTCACTTACAATTGCTATTCAAACTCTTAACACTAATTTTCTATTAACGATTAAAACCTAAATAATTACAAGGTGGATAAAGGTGGGATTCTGCCTATTTGCCCAAGTCAAGTATAGAGACTTATCTCCTGTAGTACTCCTTCCTTCTTGGCCCCAACTAACGCTTCACTCTCACTCTAGCTCTATTCCATGGTTCTCTCCTCTCTTCCAATTACCTTAAAAACAACATAGAAAGTACTTCCACACAACTTCACATCCAATTAAACATGAAAACTACTAATTCTAAGCATGAATCTCAAAATAGGCTCCTGGCAAATGCACCATTTATGTGAGCTAAATCTTGCCACCTTCAATTGCATTTGTAATTTGATAGCTGAATCTAACTTACATCTCTATAACCTAGTCCAATTATTCTACTTGCATTTTAATAGAATTATGCAATATTGGTACCATCGAGTATCTAACTAGTTGATATATAAGGTACGTTTATTTAATTAATTAATTAATTAATTATTTTATTTTTTATTAATTTTATTTTTTATTATTATTATTATTTATTATTATTATTATTATTATTTTTAGATCTTTCAAATTTTTGTATCAAAGCAGAGATGAACAATGTTCAAAAAAAAAAAACTCACACGTTCATGTTGGTTCAGCGTCTCAGTTTCACATTAGATATTTAACAGGGCGACTTAGCCAGAAAGAACTAGCACCCACCGCAAGTTCATCCTTTTATACTGAGACCAAAATCTAAAGACATTCTCATAAAGAACAAATCATAAAAAGCTTCCAAAAAAATATCATAGTACCACGGTTGATTATCCTATTTCAAGAATAGTGAAGGACAATCCATTGCTGTGTACTACAGAAAGAACACAAAACAATAAGTTACAAGAAACACCCCTCCAAATATCGCTTCTAATTCAACTGCTTCAACCCCGCAGCCAGCTCCTCTCTTTGACGCTTCACACTCTATTTTCTTGCATGTCCAGCTCTCTTTATGTGCTCACCAGTGCGCCACTCGTTAGCTCCTTCATCATCCTCCGCCTGCCAGATGGTTTGCACTAGGTACTTCGTTCCGTACTCCTCTTCTTCGTCTTCTAATTTTTTTTTTTTTTTTTTTTTTTTTTTGTTGCCGTGATCGTGCTCATTGCACTCTTATGATTCTACTCACTACAAGCTCCACGTTCTGGCGCCTTTGTTTTGCTGCCGTTGTTCTACCTCGCTGTATTAACCTCCGCTGCCAAATTTGTCAACCTACTAATGCTTGGATGCCATCTTGCACTAACCTTCAAAGTACGGAAACTCTTATTTAAAAAAACAAAATAAACACCCGGCCACTACTCTCGCTTTCTCTCTCACTCTACTGGAACCTCTTGTCGTCTAAACCTAGCTCTCTGTTCCTTGTTGGTGTTCCTCTTCTTCTACTCTACTGCTCTCACTTCCTCTCTCTTCTATCGCCGCCTCTTCCGTTTCCTTTCTTAGGCTTTTCTCGCCTCAAAAACCTTACTCATACCATCCGGGGCTCTAAGACACACACGCACGCAAGAACAGGCTTCCGTTCTTGATAACGCTCATGGCACAGCCATGCATCCATGATTTCCTCGTAACTCCCACCTCCATTTCTATCGCTGCCTACTCAGACCTCTTGATCACCCAAACCTTCCTCCTACCTCTACTCCGATCAACAACAAAGAGCCAATTCCACCAGAATCTTGTCACTGAGACCTCCGAAATCCTTCTTTCGCTTCGGCCCACCACCTCCTCCATCTGCTGCTTGGTACCCCCATCCCTTCTTGTGTATTGAGGCCTTTCCATCGCATACAAATTGTAACGGCGCTGTGGTTGTCATTGACATTGTACAATATATAGTTGTCATTGACAATTGAATTATATATATATATATATATATTTTTAAGTCCCAAACTCATACTTATGGAGATCGCAAGGGCTTAATTTAAGACCCATCTTTAATCTATTTTCCTACAAAAATATTAATTTTAAAATAATTATTATTTTAAATAATTTTTTTCTACTTCTAATTATTTCTAGGTCCTTATTTTTTCTTCCCTACTACTATTTTTATTAATTAGTCCTATTACTCTTTAATTTATCTTTCTAACTTTAAATCTTTAATTTTTTTATATTTTTCTAAAATTTTTTAAGCTAACTAATGTGAAGCAATGAATTTTTAGCTCACACCTTTAACATTTGAAGCCACCAAAAATCTCTTGATATTAGCTCTAAACTCTTGTTATATTTGAAATGTCGTATTATAGGAAAGTTATGCCGAGCTTCAAGAGCACGTACTTGTGCTTCACCTTCTAGAATATATAAATATCCTTTAAAATAGAGTAGATTGTTTTCTTGTTTGAAGATGTTTCTTATTTTTTGACAAAGTCTTTGTTTATGAAATAAGCTGAGGCTCTTGAATCTAATAAGACAGAGATTTTTTGATTTTCAAATCTTAAAAATATATGTATTATAAAATAAGATGAAGGATTTGAAGAGAGAATAGGACCTTTACAGGTGTTGTATTTGATTCTAGTTGCATGGTCTCTATTGAGGCTAGAGAAACTTTTTTTTTGATATGCTATCTTTTTTAGTGACCATACTCCTCATTTTGTGATTGCATTGTTTTTTTGGATAATATTGAGAAATATACTTAGTTTCTCCAAAATATAAATACAAACCTTCTTAACAATGTTGAATCTTATTCTATTTGGTGAGAGGTTTAAAACATTTTGCATCAATTTGCATTGATTTTGGTTTAGTTAAATAAGTTTATGAAAACTTAGGAAATACTATTATTAATTAATTCATTCTTCTTCAGCCAAATCTATATTTTTGATGTCTTTCAAATAATCAATTGTTGCATGTAATGGCTTAAGCAATAAATTATTTTAAGGAGTCTACTTTTGGCATTATTAATAACAAATCTTTGATGTTATCTTTCAACCTATAACAAAATTGATTGATAAGGGCTTTATCATTCCACTTCACATTATAAGAAAAGGTTTTGAATTTTATAGCATATATTATGGCTGACCATAATCTTTGATATAAAGATAAGAGCTTGATCTTTGCTACCTTCTTTTAATAATTTTGTCTAAATGTGGTCGTAAATATTTTGAAGAATGAATTCAAATCATAAAAAAGTTATGAATCTTTTTCCAAGAAAGAACATTTCTAGATAAAAGTGTACATATAAATTCAATTTGAGTAAATCCATTAGGATATTGAAAAGGATGCAATCTTAGATATAACTTGACTTGTTACAAAAATCCTCAAAATTTTGATCTTATTCCATCAAACTTCTCAAGTATACTAATCTTTGCATCCTTCATGCTTGTAGAAGTAAGACTTTTTGGGTTTGATTGTGGGACTAATTTACTTGCTTCTTTCAACTATATAATTTCTTGGCATATGCTTTGGACTTCTTCCATAGACATAGTAATAGTGCTTCTATGATTGATATTAATGATTTATAAAATTTCTATCCTAAGAATATTAACAAGTTTCTAAAGATCTGTCATAATTGCAAATCTATTCTCACTTCTGCTAAGTATAACATCTACGATCTTTTCTTCCATCTTAGATAACTTAATAATTCAACAATTCAAATTAGAGGAGAATAATCTATAATCTTTTATATCAAATAAAAATTATATAATAAATTATATATTAAATATATATGAGATATATTATCTTTAAAAATATAATTTCCATAGATCCAAAGAAGATTCAAATTGTTATAGAGAAGAAATAATCATCATCAATTAAAAATGTACATTATTTCTTGAGATTTACAAATTTTTATAAAATCTTCATCAAAGATTATTATAAGATTGTAGCTCCATTAATATAATTTATAAGTAAGGAAAAATTTATTTAATACAACAAGGCTAAAGAACCATTCAAGAAGTTAAAAGAATCCTTAACTTCAACTCATATATTTGTCTATATAGAGCTAATAAAATCATTTATTTTAAAAACAAATGCCTCAAATTTTGCACTTAGATTTGTGCTCTCTTAAATTAATAATAATAATAATCAATTTCATCTAATAATATTCTATTTTTTAAAAAATTTAGTTGCAAAAATCAATTATTAGATCTTTGACAAACTATTGGCAATTGTTGATGCTTTTGAAGAATGGTGCCATTTGTTAGAAGGAGCTCAATACAAAATTATAATATATATTAATCACAAAAACTTAGAATATTTTATGAGTGCTCAAGTTTTGAATTGCTGTCAAGTACAATAGAGCATGTTATTATTTTGGTTTAATTTTGTGATTACATATCATCTAAAAATACTTAAAGAGAAATCAGATGCCCTTTCTTGATATTCATATCTTGTACCAAGAATAAAAAATATTATATTAGATCAGCAAAAATTAGTTATGTTGAAGCCGTTTAATTTATAATTAAAGATATTGATAATATCTATGCAAATACAACTTTCAAGATAGAAATCTAGAAAGAAATGAAGATAGATTCATTTGTAGATAACAATAAGTAGCATTTTTTAAAAATGCAGAGGTAGAAGAAAATAATAATTTCAAGTTTAAAGATGGATTGTTGTATTTCAAGGATCTCTTATAGATTCTTTCAGGCCTTCTTAGAGTTCAAAGTCTTTAAGTATGACATGACTTTCCAACAATTGGACATTTTGGCTTCAATAAGACTTTGGAATTAATATCAAGAGATTATTGGTGGCTTCAAATGTAGAAATTGGTGAAGGAATTTATTCAATCATGTAAAATTTGTACTTGAGTAAAGATTCCAAGACACCAACCATATGGACTTTTCAAACCACTTCCAGTTCGTAAAGATCCATGGTAATTATTATCTATGGACTTCATTATAAACCTCCCAATTTCTAATAGCAAAAATTTAATTTTTATAGTGATAGACCATCTTACAAAAATGGTATATTTTATCTTGTGCAATAAAATTATTTTTGGAGAGGAAACAACCAAGTTTTTTATTGATAATATTTATCAAATATACAATCTTCCAAATGACATCATTTTGATTTGAAAACAATAATTTGTATCAAATTTTTGAAAAGACTATTTCAATTTTTGAAGGTCAAGATCAATCTTTCATCAACTTATCATCCTTAGACCAATGGTTAAAGAGAATGAATGAATCAGATCTTGAAACATTATCTTTGTTGTAATATAAATTACTATAATATAATATAATATAATATAAATTAGATAAATCTCCTACCATTGGCTAAGTTTGCATATAATAATATCTAACATTCTTTGATAAAGAAAATTCCATTCTTTTCAAACTATGAATACCACCTTAAAGTAGATCCATTCCAAATTGAAGATATGTGAAGTCCTGCTATAGAAATCTATATACTTACTTGAAGGCCATCTATAAAAAATTAAAATTCTAACTACAAATGGCTCAAGATTGATATAAAGACTATGTAGATATTCATTGTAAGAGCCAACTAAAGTTCAAGGTAAGAGATTGTGTCTAGCTACTTTGGTATCGCGATAAAGAGAATTTGCTTTAAAAAAACATTGAACTTTTGGCTGCCACTAATTACTCAACTAAGATCCAAAATAACAAAACCTCAAAATTTATATAATTTTTTTTTTATAAGGCTATTATATCCTATACATAAGTCTTACTTTTATAAAACACTCAAAATTTAACAAAATATTCTAAAACCCTCATTCATCTATAAAGAAGGAATTTTTTCCAAATTTCAGAAATCCATAACTTTTAATCCAACTATCCAAATCCATTTAAAATTTACATGAACTACTGATGTATTCTTAAAAACTATCATTACAAATTTCAACTGTTGATTTATTATCAATCTTTAGATATTGTCAAAATCCTAACAATAGCTTCAAATCCTTATTTCCAATATCCATATGCTAAATTCTTCATATCTCACAAAATAATAGTTTAAATGCTATAAAAATTTTATATATAGCTTTTTAATATAACAATGCACTTTTTTATAAATATTTAGACAAAAATTCGTCTAGAAACTCAAGATATATTAGAAACCATTACTATCAATAAAATGATCTATTTACTGCATTGGAATTCGATCTGTTATCTTTGACTTCCAATATCTCTTTTTTTAAAATTTTCAATATAATATATTTTCTATATTAAATATAGAATTAAATTTAAATATATCTTCTCTAATTAAATTTTTTGATTTTCAAAAGCTCTCATAAAATTCTTTGTATCTTCAAAAGAGTGATAGTAGGTAAGATTTGTATATCTTAATTTCAAGTGCCTATTCCTCCTTCATAAGAATTCCAAATCTCTAAATTTTTTACCAACATTATAATATAAAAAATAATCTTTTTAATCCTAGTCTTTGATTTTTGAATTTCTTCTTTGAAGTTGCCAAAATCCTTGTTTTCTTTACAAACAACATACTCAAAGCCTATTGGATATGACCATTGACCAATAGAAATTAAGAACTTCATCCCTTATCTTCATTCATCTATATTTTACTTTCATCCCTCCAAATAAGTCTTTTAGTAGTTTAATTCTTCATCTTTGGCCCTCAATCTCTTTTCAAGGCTTCATACTAAATATTTAGGTCCAATATAATTTAAACACCATAATCAAACTAAGTAAAAAAAAACCAATATAAAGTTTTTTATACCAAATTTTATTTATTTAATTTACTAATTATTCTAATATATATTTAGACTTATGAACATATTATATATTTTACTTGATTTTTATATAATATAAACAATTGTAATATGAAATCAACAAAATATACAAATAAATTGACCATCATGGAAGTTAGATTATCAAAGACTTGGACCATTTATAATTCTACACTAAATAAATTTAACAAGTTTTTATCTTAAATTATCAAGTAACATACAAATTCATCCAATCTTTTATGTCTTATTTTTAAAAACCTATTATAAATCAAATATTTTTGAAAGAGCTCTTTACCACCAATTCCAAAGGAAGTCAATTATAAGCTTAAATATAAAGTAGATGAAATATTAAATTTGTATATAAGACATGGATGATTAGAATATTTCATCTATTGGAAGGAGTATGGAGTTAATAAAGAACATGGAAATTTTCAGATAATCTTAGGAATATATTTGAGAAAGTTTATAAATTTTATCAACGATATCCTAAAAAATCAAGATTCAATCACCATTGAAGAATTTGTGGACACCGACATCTCTTGGTTTTTAAATGATACTTCTTTATCAATGATAGAAAACTAATATAAAAAGAAGAGAGCCATGCTAAGACCTTCACTTGTATATAGTCATTTTTTTAAAGATAGAATAGATCTTGCTAGAAGCTTACTAGATACTATGTCAAATCTTCATGTTTTTGAGAACTTACAAGAACAAGAGTTAGTACCAAGGATGCAAGAATATAGAATAAGAGACTTAAACTCGAACAAGGTTTCAAAAAGAAATAAAAAAAAAATTTGAATTAACTAGATAAGTATATGAACAATATCAAAAAATATGAGTTAAAACTCTAAGAGATGCATTGTTGAGACTGAAGAACTCTTCAGCCTTAACTCTTATATATATTCATATCTAAGGCGCTTCTTAAGTGGCTTCTATCAAATTAAAAAGCTTCTTGAGTAGCTTCTATCAACCGAGAAGCATCTTGAGCTCTTTCTACCAATTTGGAAGCTTTTCGAGCTCCTTCCACTAACTAGGAAGCTTCTCAAGCTACTTTTACCAATTAGGAAGCTTCTCAAGCTACTTTCACCAATTAAAAAGCTTCTCAAGCTACTTTCACCAATTAGAAAGCTTCTCAAGCTACTTTCACCAACTAGGAAGCTTCTCAATTGACTTTTATTAACTCAAGAAGTTTTTAGAATATTCTAAAAGGTTCTGTAAATTTCCAAAATGTATGTTCTTAATATCACTCCTTTTTCTAGTAATAAATTTCAAGAGAAGCTTATACCTTTAAAAGTCTTTTTATATATTTAAAAAATCAAGGATACACTATATTAATGAAGTTATATATTTGATTTTCTATTCTTAGATAATAGGTTCTATTGGTCCTTGAAGAAATTATCTATAGCCTTGAGCTAGTACCTCCATTGTTGAAACATCACATCTAAGGATCTAATCTTTATTACAGCCTTCAAAACACCCTCTAAACAAAACCTCATGCTTAAATAGATTTGTTTTTTCAAGCTGAAGTAATATCACTTAAGCTTGAGCATTAAAATCAAGACTTGTATGGTTGGATTTTACTCCTAATGGCTCCAATTGAGGTTGTATTTAAAATCTTCTAAATCTTATTGTCTCAATGCTTGAAGGTTTGACATAGTGACTGACTTGCTTCTACCACTCTATTCTATCTTACATCAAATGATTACATACTGATGAGGGCTTTAATTTAACTCTTCTTATCATATGAATACTCTTTGAATCCAATCTTTACCAATAAGTTATTATCAAACACATTTGGATTTGTAGAAATAGAGTCAATCAAATTCTTATACCTTTTGAGGTGCGTTGGTGAGATTTTTGGCCGATTTCCATATGTATTCATTAATATTATAGCCCTGCCAATGAATAAGATATTCTAATTTGACTTACTTTTGTTGTGAATCAAATATCTTTTTAATCTTGTATTCTTCATGGTCTTTGATTTTGATACTAAGCGGCAATTGTTGTACTCTTCCTGGAATATACAACTCTCTATAAGATTCTAAAAGAAAGATATAAAAAATTGCATGTACCTTTGTAAAAGATGGTAATTCTAAGCAAGATGCTACTAGATTAATTTATTTTTGGATAGAAAATGGTCCTAGTCTTTGATAATCCAATTTATTGCATAGTTGCTTTGTCTTGATGTTTCAATAAAGAAGCCATATTTTATTTCTAATATAAAAAACAGACAATTGATTTCTAAATTTATTTACAGATGTCTTATAAGCATCTTGAGTTACTTGCAATTGAAGCTTGAAGGTTGTTTGGTATTACAATAGATACTTTGTAAATCCTTTAATTGTTGGATTGTTAATTTTTGGCATATTCTATAAATCGAGCTTTGGATGATATCCATAGTTGGAATAAAATAATATTTATTGAGTTGAGGCATGAATAATATTATTATATGTAAATTTTATTAATGATAGATATGAGGCCTAATTATTTTGTTAATAGTTAATGTTATATTGTAAATACTATTCCAAAACTTGGTTAACTTATTTTGTTTGGCCATCAGTTTGAGGGTAGAAAGCCAAAGAAAGTTTAATGTCCACCTTTAATATTTTAAAAAGATATTTTTAAAATTTAGATATAAATTGAGATCCTCAATCAAATACAATATCATCTAATAGGCCATGATATCAGTATATATTGTTAAGAAAGAGCCTTGCTATTTCTTCACTAAACGCAATTTTCTTGTAAGGAATGAAATGAGCCATCTTTGTGAGTCAATCAACCATGACAAAGATGTTGTCTATTGAATTGAATAGTAGTAGATCTATGATGAAATGCATTGAAATAAAAAACCATGGTTGTTTTGGAAAAAGAAAGGATTATAAGAATCTATAAGGGTGATGTTGAGGATTTTTGGATCTTGAACAAATATTAGAAGAGAGCACAAAGTCCTTCACTACCTTCTACATTTGAGGCCACCAAAAATCTTAGGAAATAAGTTCCAAAGTCTTGTTAAATCCAAAGTGATCCTCTGTTAGAAAGTCATGGCGAGATTGAAGAATACACAGTCATGTTGGTCCTTTTGGGATATATATATGTTCTTCAAAGTATAGAAGGTCTTCATGAAGTTTGAACTTGTCAATATTTTCTTTCATGCAACACTTGACATCAAAGGCCAAAGCATCATTAGTGGTTGTAGCATGCATCTCATTGAAGAAATTAGAATCAATAGGTGGCAATGTAATAGTGGCGCAAAGGCAAAATTACTCCGGTTTCAACAAAGTTGTATATTATTGATCAAACACTGCGTCTTCTATCTTTGGTATAGGATATGATCTCCTCGATAGAATATTAGACAATTGTTATTGCTTCCCAGGTCGATAAGTAATAACAAAGTTAAATCAAGATAGAGACATATTCCATCAAGCTTGGCGGCAATTAAGAATCCAAGCTGATACAAAATATTCTAAGTTCTTGTGATCTGTATATATAGTCATAAGATGCATTGTTTTTTTAAGAAAATGATGCCATTCTTCAAAAAATTCCATAATAGTAAGAAGCTTCTTATTATGGATTTTATAATTAATTTTGGCAGCAAAAAATTTTTGAGAATAAAATACAACAAAATAGAATTTATCATCTATAGCCATTTGTAAAAGTACGGCTCCTAGTGCAAAATCCAAAGTATCAGTCTCTATATAGAATGGTTTTATTAAGTCTAGATAGATGAATATTGGGATTGTGATAAATGCCATCTTGAGGTCTTGGAATGCCTTTGCTTAAGGCCCCCATTCTAACTTGTGCTTACATGTCAATTGAATAAGAGGAGCGGCAATTTGAGAGTAATTTTAGATAAAGATCTGATAGAAGTTAGCAAATCTAAGAAAACATTGTATGTCTCTCACAATCTTTGGAATGGCCTATTGTATAATCACTTCTATCTTCTTGGAATCTATTGCCAAATCTTCAATAGATATGATATATTCTAAAAATTCCATCTTAGATTGATGAAATACGCATTTCTCTGGTTTGACATATAAACTTATATTTTATAGCTTTTGTAATATCAACTTGACATATCTCTTAAGTTCTTTCAATTTTTTTGAATAAATTAAGATATCATCAAGATAAATCATCACAAACTTATCTAAGTGCTCTCAAAAGATATCATTTATTAAATACTTAAAGATAGCCTGTGTATTTTTTAGTCCAAAAGGCATGACATTATTTTCAAAATGTCCATGTTTTGTCCAAAATATGGTCTTCTATTCATCTCCTTTCTTGTTTCGTACAAGATTGTATGCTCCACAAAGATCTATCTTAGTATAGATCTTGATTTAATTGAGTTGTTTTAAAAGTTCTAAAATTAATGATAGTGGATAATAATTCTTCATTGTTATCTTATTCAATCTCTAATAATCAAAACACATATACAAGAAATCATCTTTTTTCTTCACAAAAATTATAGGTGCATCTACTAGAGACTTTAAATGCTTGATGAAGTTCTTTACAAGGTTTTCATCAATATAATCTTTTAATGCTGAAAGTTCATTTTAAGAAAGATTATAGATTAAGCCAAAAAATGGTTGTGTTTCTTCCTGAAGATCTATAGCATAGTCGTATGGTCAGTGCTTCGGTAATATATTAACATTCTTTTTTTAAAAAATATCTTAAAATTCATTATTTTATATTAGAATACTTACTAATGAAGTCCTATCTTTTTTAATTGGAATTGCATAAATAATAAATGGTATACCTTCTTCAACCAATCTTATAAAATTCTTTGCTCTAACAAATAAAAGCTTATCAATTTATGACTTTTTATAAATTTTTTTGCAGGGATTTCTATCGAAAATGTTATTCTTTGTAACTTCCAATCTATAGATGGATTATGCTTTTCCAACCAAGAGAGTCTATGAATAACAGAACTTGAAGGAGTCATAATAACATTGGATAGAATTTGGCTTCTATGATCGTTGAATAATACTTCTATAGATGTGATTTCATTGATGATACTATCACATGATAAGGGTTATCCATCTATTATCTCTACATGAATAGGTTTGGATTTCTATATTAGAGAAATTTTATGAAGCTTAGTGAATGCTTTATCTATAAAATAAGCAGATTTGTCCGAATCTAATAAAATAGTCATTTGAAGCTTTTGAGAGCCAAAATACAAAATAATTATAAAACAATGAATAAGTTAAGTAGAAAGAGAGGAACTTGAATAGTTTTGTAATGTTAGATTGTGCAGCCACATGGTCTCTATTGTAGTTGAACATCATCGTTTTTCTAAACAATTGCACTCCTACTTTTGGTAATATGTCAATTTTGTTTCTTCAAACAATTGCCAACCTTATGGCTTTCTTTAGTACAATATAGGCATAAATCTTCTTCCATCTGATGTTTTTTTTCTTGTGGACTAAGAGAATTAAAACGTACTACATTAATTTGCATGTCTTCTACTCTTTAATGTATATTCAAAATACTTGTCAATGTAGCAAGAGTATGTTGGATTACATGTTGTCTTATTGAAGCCCATAAACATTAATCTTGACAATGTTGAAATAGTCAAATATCATATTTTATGGCTTATCTAATGGCTTCATTAAGTAATTGTGGATCTGAAAGTGACAATAACAAATTCTTCACATCATCTTTTAGTTTTCAATAGATTTGGCTCATTAGGATTTTTTTGTCCCAATTGATATTATACATTAATTTTCTAAAATTAGATACATAGATTGATGCAAAACATGCCTCTTGACAGAATGCTTAGATCTTAGTTGTTGTCTAATGAGCCTTGTCATGTTTTCCAAATGCTTATATGAAAACTTCAAAGTTGCTCAAAATTGGTGATTATTTTTTAAACAAGAGAACAAACTATGATAATTCTTGCCTTATAAGCAAAGTATCAATCAATCCAACCCATGATTCTTTTGTCAAATAAGTATCAGATTGTGGGACTATTATTAATAAAATTTAATTGACAAGTCTTCAGAACTTTGAACATATACCATCATATTTTTTTACAAGAGTAACTCGAGTCTCTTTATGTTGTTGAAAATGTGGATTTTCTTGGCATAGTATAGGTAGTACTACATCTTTAAGTGCAAAAGTTAAAGGTGGATGCAATCTAAATTGTAGCACTCTAACTATTGCATCATTATAAAGTTTTGTAATAACTCTTTCAATTTCTGCAAACCTAGCAAAAAAACGTAGTAAGAGCACTTATAATGATATTTAACTTGGATTTGGAAGATTTGATCATATTTATGTCTTGACCTCCAATCATTTCAAGAGAAAGAAGAAATGAATCCATATAAAATAATATAAGTTTAGAGGAGGATAATCCACAACCTCTAAAATGCTTTAAGATCTTCAAAGAGAAGGGTGATCTACTCTCTCATAAGAGGGACAAAGCTTTAATATTGTGATGAAGAAAATATCAGTTTAAAAGAAAACAATCTATAATCTTTAAAGTGCTAATATACCTTTGAATAGAAGGATAATTTATTCTCTAACAAGAAGGATCTAACTTTGATATTGAAGATGAGAGCAATCTCAACAAATTGTCAAAGACATGAGATTATAGAATAAGAAACTTGAATTAGAATAAGGTTTCAAGAAGAAACCAATAAAAACTTGAATTAATTAGATAAATATATAAACACTAAGAAAGATGAGCTAGAACTCTAAGAGATGTGTTATTGAGATTGAAGAATTCTTTGATAGTCTTAATTGCTATATATATTTTTATTTAGGACACTTCTTGAATGGCTTCTATTACACTAAGAAGCTTCTCAATTAGCTTCTACTAATTAGGAAGCTTCTAGAGCTCCTTCTACCAACTTAGAAGCTTCTCGAGCTCCTTCTACTAACTAGGAAGCTTCTTGAGCTACTTTCACTAACTAGGAAGCTTCTCAATTAACTTTCACTAAGTTAAGAAGTTTTTAGAATATTCTAGAAGATTTTGTGAACCTCCAAAGTACATGTTTCTAACAGTTAGAAGATCTTTTTGCCATACAAGCGCCTAATGAATCATTATAACTTTTACAATCTGTTAAATTTGAAGAACATAAATAAGATAAAAAAGAATATTTCTAATATCAAATAAAACCATATTTGAATCTTTGAAGGTATAGCTTTATCACAAAAATCTTAAATCAAATGCTCGAGCTTTGGTGATACTCCTTGAAATTAGAAAAATGATTCCAATTGGATCAAAAATTATAATTGGAGGATAAATTTAAAAGTCACAACAAAGAGCAGATTTGTGGATGGGATGTTGGTAAAATATAAGTTATATCTAGTGGCCATTAATACCATCTCAAGGATCTTATAGAATTGGTTACCAACGAATAAATAAATATTTTTCCTCTCTACTTTGACAAATTTTAGATTTTTTGTATATGTGATTTAATCATCAAATCAGTTTGGCTCCTTGTGGAACTTATTGCTAGAAGGAGAGCTAATGTCATGGATATATTTCAAGTTGCCACTTTTTAAAATCTTTTAGAATCTTTTATAGTCTTTTAAAATATTATTTAATCTTTTAAAATCTTCTTTGATCTTCTAGAACCTCTTCAATCTTCTTGAATTTTTTTCAATCTTTTAAAATCTTTTAAAACCTTCTTTAATCTTTTAGAATCTTCATTAGCCTTTTAAAACCTTCTAAAATATGCTTAGAAGCTTTTATAGAGGATTTAATAGAATATAAGTTTTGCAATATAAACAAGAGGTAAGACCAAGGTACACCTCAATCTTGCCAATACAAGTCTTGGAGTAATCTAAAGTATGCATTGTTTTTTGATATCAATCTAGTTCTTTGTTCTTAAAATCAATCTAGTTCCGTATTCTTTTCCTTATTTCTTTGCTAATACATTGTCTTATATTTCTAATATATTAATCTGTGAAGAATATATAGACATCTTTAAAATAAAGGATATCATCTTCAAACTTAAATTTTCTATAATCATCTTAAATATTGCTAATATGTTGTTTAATATCAAAGTCAAGAAGGTCCATAGTCAATATTGCACAAACATAATTAAGAAGTAAAGAATCCATATGAATTGACATAGTCGTTGTTCAAAGATATAATTGCTTGGATTTTAAGAATATTATTTGTTGTTGGTCATATGCTACCTTTTTTTTTTTTGGATCAAGATATGATTGCCTTGACAAAGAATCTGACAATCTTTATTATATTTCAAATTAATATATAATCTTAAAGCCAAAATATAATAGAAACATATTCTATCAAGCTTAGTGATAATTTAAAATATAAATTAACTTAAAATATTTAAAATTCTTATGATTTCTATATACAAATATTAGATGTAAAGCACCTTCAAGCAAATAGTGCCATTCTTTAAAAGAATCTACAATAGTAAGGAGTTTTTTTAATTATGAATTTCATAATTAATTATGGTAATTAAAAACTTCATAGAATAAAATCAATTAGGTGAAGTTTCTCATCATTCTATTTTTGTAATAATATAGATCTTAATACAAAATTTAAAATATTGATTTCCGTATAATTTTTTTTGTAAAATTTAGATGTATTGAAATTAAGATTGGAATAAAATCTATTTTAGGATCTTAAAAAGCTTTCTTTGTTTGAGGCCTTTATTCCAAGTTATCTTGATATATCAAATAAATAAATAAAATAGCCACTTGAGAGTAATTTTTAATAAATATCAAATAAAAATTTAAAAATTTAAAAAAACATTGTACATCTTGCATTGTTTTGGAGATTGTCTAATCTTTAATAACTTGAATCTTTTTTGGATCCATTAATAAATCTTTATATAATATAATATATCTAAGAAGTTTTACCTTTGGCTAATAGAATACATATTTTTCTATTTTGATATATAAACTTGTATCTTTTAATTTTTGTAGTACCAATCTTATATGTTCTTCATATTCTTCAAGACTTTTAGAATAAATAAAAATATCATTGAAGTAACAAACAATAAATTTATCAAAGAACTCTCGAAAGACATCATTCATCAAGTATTGGAATATAACTGATATATTTATTAGTCCAAAAGGCATGACATTCTATTCAAAATATCCATACCTTGTCTAAAATGCCATCTTCTATTTGTCCTATTTTTGAATGTGTACTAAATTATAAATTCTAGAAAGATCAATATTTATATAAATCTTTCTTTAATCTAATTGATTAAAGAGTCTTGCTATCAATAATAATAAATAATAATTTTTTGTCATTATTTTGTTTAAATTCCAATAATCAACACATATTTATAAGGACCTATTTTTTTATTTATAAAAAATGTAGGTGCTGTAACAAGTAATTTTGAATTTTAAATAAAATTCTTAAAAATATTTTTATTAATGTATTTTTATGAGGCTATTAATTTTATTTGTAAAAGATTATAAATTGGTTCAAATAGAAATTGATTTTTTTTTTCAATTCTACGGTTGATGTTTTGGTAATATGTCCATATTTTGTTTTTCAAAAACATTCTTAAAGTCTTAGTATTGAATTAGAATATTTTCTAAAATTTATTTAATTGAATTTTTTATAAAAATAGTATATATAAAAAATACAATATTATTCTTTGCTTCTTGCATAAAAATACTAGCTCTAAAAAATAAAAGTGTAATATATTTTTTTCTTTGATATTTTAGTCTTGAAGAAATTTTTTGTAGATTTCAATCAATATTATGATTATGTAATTCAAATCAAAGAAGTCCAATGACAATAAGATTTGCAAGACATTGAATAATATTAAAGATAATATATAACATTTGATCTGTTAATACCACTTGCAATGATTGTGTTTCTTCAATAACATCTCCTATTGCAAGTGCTTGTCTATTAATGATTATAATATGTATAAGATGAATCTATTTTATTAATATTAAATCATATTTAGTTATAAAATCTTTATCTATAAAACAAGTTGAGGCTCTAATATTCTAAAGGGCTTTAACAAAAATCTTAAGTCTTAGAATTTTTATATGTATAAGAATTATAAAATAAGATATAAAATTTGGAAATAAAAAGAGATTATTTTTTGGTAGTTGGATTTTTGTAATGTTTGATTGTATAGTCTCTATTGTAGTTGGATATTATCATTTTTTAACTTAGCCAATTTTGGATTTGATGTTATATTTTATGCCTTGAATCTCCTAAATTTGTTTGAAAAATATGCTGCTTTGTGGTTAGGCTTTTTATAATATAAATACAAATTTTCTTATTGATACCTATTTCTTTTTATTCATGTTAGTGGCTTAAATTGAATTGCATTGATGAACAAAGGTTTAAGATCTATTAAATACTTCTTTAATTTTCTTAAAGAAATAAAAATTATATTATAATAATTATTATAAAAAATCCAATGTCTTTCTTATTACAATTCAAATATATAATTATTGTAAGTGATAGCTTGAGATATGAGTTTATCTAAGTTATTAAGTTAGAGCATTTTAATTAATAAATTTATTTACATTACTTTTTGAACCATATTAAAATCAAGTCATATATGTCTTATCATTTCAATCAAGATTACAAGTAAATCATTAAAATTTTATAGCATATATTGTAACAAAATGTGATTGTGAAGGTAAAATTCATCCCTCAATCTAAATTATAAGATGGTCTTACTTAAGAGTTACTTGTAAATGGTGGTGTAAAGTGAAGGAAGCAAATAGCAAGAACAAAGAAAAGAACAAACACAAAATAAGTGAAATAGATGATAACAAGTAATTATACAATCTAAAACTAAGTCATAATTTATTTATTATATTTTTATTTAATAAAAATTAAAAATATATTTTTAAATAGATAATTTTTTTATCTTTTCAATGATATAAAAAACATATGAATCCATGTTACTATCAATAAATTATGATAGTTTAATAATAGAAGATAAATAATAAAAAAATTAAGTAAGTAATTTTTACCTCAAGGATAATTTGTTTAAGAGATTATGAGTTCAAATCTCACCAAGGCTCACAAGTAGTATATAAGGGTGTCCTAGAGAGGCCACAAGGCTTTAATCTTACCCTCCTACCTACATCCAAGGTGCTACAACCTATATGGGACTTGTGCACCTTCTCTCCTATAAAGACTATACTAGTTGTTGGTCCTCTTATTTCCTATTATATTATAGAATTCATTTTTTTATATTTTTGCCTTTAACATGGTGTTCAAAACCATTCAATTAGCCTAGAAACCATGTATTGCCTTCAAATCTTATTCCATTTCTTCATAACGGCTCTCAAGGTGATAAAACTCATTTTTACCAAAGTCTTCAAAATTATTCTAAAAATTCCTAAAAATTTCTAAATAAATTAAAAATAGATTTTAAAAATTTCTATAATATTTTTAAGATGACTATATCAATTTAAGACTATTTTATTCTATATTTGTGATTTTTTATAATAATAAAATCAATTTAAATCAATAAAAAATTCTTTTTTTTATATAAATAACTAAAAAGACATGAGGTTTTTTTCTCATGCTTCTTCTACCTACTAAATAATATTTATAAGTTTCTAATAAGTGTTATATGGAGATAGAAGGCCAATATAGCTATTGGTCTCAATAACCAAATACTAATTTTTACAATTAAGAGAAAATATTAAATCAATTAAAATAATTACCTCCAAGATTTACTAAGATTTCATTTCTTTTTCATTAATACTATTTTCTTTTATTTAGTATCTTCTAAATACATCTTTACTTCAAGATTATAATGTTGGCACTCTAAATACATTCTTTTATCCTAAAACAAGTAATGAGTCAATTTAATGACTTCCAATGATTCTTGTTATAAGTTTTGTATCTTCTTTTTTGCCACGTTTTTTAAATTTTTATCTCCAAATGTAGCAATAAAATCCTCTACAAAAGCCTCTAGATCTTATGAAATTAAAATTTTATTTTTTAATAATAAAAAAGCTATGAATATAAATTTTTTAATTAAAAAAATATCTACAAAAGTAACTTCAATAAACTCCTCTAGATAACAAAAAGATATAAGTATAAATAAAGTTGTACTTGTTGCACAAAGCCTCAAAAATTGGATCTTATTCAATCAAAATTATCTAGCATTCTAATCTTTGGTTCTTTTATAATAGTCTTTGAAACAACTATAGAGGTTATATGTGGCATATGTCTAATATTTGCTTCTCTGAATCAAACAACTTTATATAGCAAACTATAAATCTTTTGTCTAGCTTCTTCAAGCATTAAAGTAAATTCAAATTCTTTACTTGGATTGTAAAAAAATACAATCTCATCTCTTAAACTATCTATAAGAACTCAAAGATCTATAAGAATTACTATTCTATTTTTTACTTATGAAGGTGCAACATCTATGATTTGATTTACTGCCATATTTATAAAATAGATAGATGAGATTATAAGAAAAAAGAAAAAATTGATATATCTTTGGAAAAATTATAGCATTATTAATAATTAAAATCAGCTTAAGAAAAATATTAGTAAATGATATTAGTTTAGAAAAAAATAATCCACAACTTCTAAAATACTTCAATACTTTTAAGAAAGATAATTTATATTCTATTAAGAATCCAAAGCTTTAAAATTGATATTAGAAGTTTTAATAAACTATTATGAATTAGATCAGAGAAGTTATACAAGACTGTAATAAGATAATAAGATACATGAATCTTATTACAAAGCAATATAATATAAGAAGAAGAATAAGAATAAAGGTCCAAATTAGATTACAAGATATGCATTGTTGAAATTGAGGAGTCCTTTAGCCTAAACACCTATATATATAAAGAATTAGGAAGCATTTAGATAATTTTTGTGAAAGGCTTTGCTTCCAAGTCATTCTAGGATGCTTCTTGAGCAGCTTTTTTATTACTTTGATATAAAGAAATCCTAAGAATCTTCTCTTGTAACCTTTTATATTATTTTGAAGCCAAACAATTTAGAGATCCTCCTTTAATAACCTCTTAGAACCTTCTTCAATCTTCTAGAATCTTTTAAATCCTTCTAAGATCTTCTAAAAAGTTCCAAGATCTTTTTAAATCTTCTGAAATCTTTTAAAAGATTCTTTAGATAGATGTCTATGATACTAGTTTGATTACAAAAAGGACATTTTAAGATTTGGTGAGTACAATACCTTCTTGCTGATTTTGAGAGCCTTAGCACTCCTTTTCTTATTTTTTTTATTACATTTCTTTTTTAGACATGGCTTCTAGTAAAGGTGAGGGCTTGAGAGTAATTGAAAAGTTTAGAGATAATAATTTCTACCATTAGAAGGTAAAAATGGAGCTTTTGTTGGCTCTTTTGGATCTTTGGAATATCATGGATGAAAGTGAAGAACCTTTTAAAATATATGCTGATATGAAGGAAAAAAAGAAGAACAAACATCATTAAAAGAAGGTTTTTGGATTAATTACAACTAGTATTGATGAAGTCAATTTTTCTCATATTATTACTTTCAAAAGATTAGAAAAAATATAAAAGATTTTTTGCAATATCTATAAGAGTAAGAACTTGTTCAACATCATTTATACAAGTAAGAAATTCTTTACTTTCAAAATGAAAGAAGATGAAGAATTCATGGCATATATCAACAAGATGAAGGTATTTACAAATTAACTTATAATTGTAGACAAGCCTTTAGAAGATGTAGATATTGTCATGACTCTACTTATGAGCTTGTTACGGATATAAAATTTATTCCAATAATTATCTAATTAATATGGATAGGTAGAAATAAGTAAAAGTAGATTAATTTGATAATATCTTATAGAAAAGCTTTTTAGGAGCTTCATAGACATGGTTTCATTTTTATACATATCTATAGGTAATTGATACATTAAAAACTTGGTCAACAAGTTAATCTTATGTTGCACAAATTGGTAGCTTGTAAAATAAGTTAAGTAAGTGGTATACATGTAAAAAACTTATCTTACATGTGTGTTGTAAATTGGACACATGTTGGAGGTCTAATAGAATGCTGCCATATAACTCTTACATAGATAGTATAGAAATAAGACTAAAGCCTTCTTCACTCTTGTCAATGCCTTTCTTATTCTTAGTCTTGTTTCAAGAGTCTCTAATCTTCTTGTCTTTAGCAATAGCCATTCTAATTTTAATATTATTCTATCTTTGAGTGATTTTTTATTCTCTTAAATAACATGAGAGTATATTGATATTTAGTTCTTTTATGATTTATGTCCTTGACAGTTTGATAAGAATAAAAATTCATTATTCTTATTTTGTATTTAAGAAGTGAGTAGATTATTCTACTTCTATTGTTGCATTTGAAGGTCGTGGACTATCAATCTTTAAACTAACATATTTTGTTTTTTAATCTTGATTTTTTTCCTAAAAGAGAGTGGATTACCTCTTTTTGTAGAATTTTTTTATTTTAGAGGTTGTAGATTATCTTCCTCTAATTTGAATTATAGAATTATTAAGCTATTTAAGATAGAAAAGAAGATCATAGATGCTATACTTAATAGAGGTGAGAATAGATTTACAACTATTGCAAATCTTGAAGAGCTTATCAACACTCTTAAGATAGAAATTTTATAAATTATTAGTATCAATTATGGAAGCATTATTTTTACATCTATGAAAGAAGTCTAAAGCCTATGCCAAGAATTTGTCTAGTTGAAGGAAGTAAATAAATCGGCCTCACAATCAAATCCAAGAAGTCTTGCTACTACAAGTATAAAGGAGGTAAAGATTAGTATGCTTAAGAAGTTTAATGGAACAAGATCAAAATTTTGAGGATTTTTGAAACAAGTCAAGCTATATCTAAGGTTGCATCCTTTCTAATACCTTAATGGATTTACTCAAATTGAATGTATACAAACACTTTTATCTAAAAGTACTCTTTTTTTATTTATAGCTATGATGAAAAAAGATTTATAACTTCTTTATGATTTGAATTCATTCTTCAAAGTATTTATGGCTATAATTTAAAAAAACAATTGAAAAAGGATAGTAGAGACTAAGTTCTTATCTTTACAAGAAGGATCTTAGTAAACCACAATATATGTTATAAAATTCCAAAATCCTACTTGTAATATAGAGTGGAATGACAAAGCCCTTATCAATCAATTTTATTATAGATTGAAAGATAATATTAAAGATTTATTATTAATAATATCAAAAGCAGATTTCTTAATACAACTTATTCTTCAAGCCATTGCATGCGACAATTGATTATTTAAATGGTATCAAGAATATAAATTTAGATAAAAAAGAATAAATCAATTAATGACAATAATTCCTAAGTTTTCAAAAACTTATTTGACTAAGCCAAAACTAATACAAATTAATACAATATATTTTAAATCTCTCACCAAATAAAAAAAAGACTTGATGTTGTCAACAAGATTTGTACTTATATTGTAGAGAAGCTAAGTATACTGCTCAACATTGTCTAAAGAAGCAATGCAATTATAGAATGAAGATTATGGTCGCTAAAGAAAATATATTGGAAAATAAGTCTCTATAGCTACAATAGAGACCATGCGGCTGGAATCATATACAACACCTTATAAAAGTCCTATTCTCTCTTCAAATCCCTCACCTTATTTTAAAATTCACATCTTTTTGAGATCTAAAAATCACAAAGTCTTTACCTTATTAGATTCAAGATTCTCAGCTTATTTCATAGACAAAGATTTTGTCAAAGAACAAGAAATATCTTTAGTCAAGAAAACTAAATCCATGCACATAGAAGTCATAGATGGTCATTTTTTGTCTTTTGGAGATGTTACCTATGAGATTGTTCTTTTAGATGTAGCAACTAAGGGATATAATAGCATAATAATATTTAATATGATCAAATCTCCTTCCAATTCAATTATTTTAGGATTATTATGGTTAAAAAAGTATAATCCTCAAATAGATTGGACTTCTCATAACCTTTATTTTTCTCATAGTTTAATCCAGAAATCCATTAGTCAAGTAGACATATATAATTCTAATACATCAAAATCATTATTGATAGGTGCAAAAGCTTTCATACATGCAGTAAAAGAAGGATCCTCTTTTATTATATACACCATATCTATTTTTAATGCTGAAAAAATTACAAGTGATATTCCTAATCAATATTAAAATTTTCAAGTTATTTTAAGAAAAATACAGATATTCTTCTAGAATATCAACTTTATGATCATTCAATTGATCTTTAACATGGAATTCAACCACAATTTAGACTAATCTATAGTTTATCACAAAACAAGTTGGTTGTTCTAAAAGAATATACTGACAAGAATTTAGCTAAAAACTTTATACACCATTCAAAATCTCCAGCACGAGGTTCTATCTTATTAGTAAAGAAAAAAGATGGATCATTGTGGATGTGCGTAGATTGTTGAGAACCTAACAAGATTACCATCAAGAATAGGTATCTTTTATCTTTGATTTAAAGACTTTTTAATCAACTCAATCAAGCAAAGATATATATAAAAATAGATCTATAAGGTGTATGTAACTTGGTCCACATCAAAAAAGGTGATGAATGGAAGATTGCATTTTAAACTAG
The DNA here is from genome assembly GCA_036785485.1 of Physcomitrellopsis africana. NCBI lineage: Eukaryota > Viridiplantae > Streptophyta > Bryopsida > Funariales > Funariaceae > Physcomitrellopsis > Physcomitrellopsis africana. Next base: position 321,088 of record JAWRVF010000266.1, read on the forward strand.
GTATGGGCATTTCAAATATAATGTCATGCCTTTTGGACTTATAAATATACTAGTTGATTTTCAACACCTTATGAAGAATATTTTTTATATATTTTTTGATGATTTTATTATTTGCTATTTAGACAATATTTTGATCTATTCTAAGAATACAAAAAAATATGAACTTCATGTTTGTCATGTGTTACAAAAACTTAGAGATGCAAGATAATATATTAAGATGAAAAAGTATATATTTTATATTATTTAAGTTGACTTCTTAGGATATATCATTTTGAATGATGGTCTTAAAATGGATCATAAGAAAGTCCAAACAATCATGGATTGAAAGATTCTAAAAATAATACGGGATGTATAATATTTTTTGGAATTTGCCAATTACTATCAAATCTTTATTAATTTTTTTTTTTCAAGTTGCAGCTCCACTAACACCCTTAATTTGTAAAAACAAACTCAAGTGAAATAAAGAAGCAAAAGTATTGTTTGAAGTTTTGAATGTAGCTTTTATTTTTATACTAATCTTATATTGTGTCAAATTTTTTAAGATATTTTTATAGAAATAGATGCATTAGACTTTGCTTTAAGCATAGTATTGTCATAAATGGGAGCACATGATAAATTCCATCTAATAGTTTTTTATTCCAAGAAATTTTCAATAACAAAGATCAACTACAAAATCCATAATAAAGAACTTCTGGCAATTGTAGATTCTTTTTAAGAATGGCATCACTATCTAAAAGGTGCTTTTAATCTAGTCATTATATATACGGATCATAAAAACCTCAAGTATTTTATATCAACACATGTTTTAAATTTTTATCAAATTCATTGGAGCATTTTTTTATCAAGATTCAAATTTATCATTATTTATCAATTAAAAAAACATGGTTTGTTTGATGACCTTTTTATATATTCTTATCTTGCACCAAAAGAAGGAGATGTAGCTTTTGATCAACAAAAGATGACCTTGTTGAAGCTAAAATAATTTCATCTTTGAGCAATGAAATCAATATTGACTGTTGATTCAATCTTTCTTAAATAAATCCAATTAAGTATGTCTTCACACTCTTTTGTTTATGATATTCAAATTAATTTATCTAGGTTTAATGATACTTCTAAGTTCAAATTTAAAAATAATCTATTATATTTTGATGAATGCTTATTGTAGAATGGGTAGGAATTTTAGGATTTACAATACATAGTTTGTAGGATTAAGAATAGGCAGGAAGCTGATGAATGGCTAGTTTAGAAGGCAGAATAGATGACGAAGTTAGGAAAAGTAATTATCATCGGTTGTATAGCAGTTAACATAGATTGGGATGAGTATAAATTGATTTGGAACGAAGGAGTAGGGGCCAGACTGTGATAGTCCTGAGTCGGGGTAAGCTTGGTATTAGCTCTCTCTTTTCTTTTGTTAGGCTGTAGTGGAGGATCCGGATTCTATTCCAAAGGATTATATCATGTCAATGATGAAGTATAATAATAAAACAGAAAGTTTTATATATGTGGATGAATAAGAAATTATAATTGTTTGATGCATGAGTTCTTTGTGGAAAATTGGAGGTTGAAGATCGGATATGTCAATGAAGTTTGATTGTGGATGAGAGTGTCATGCCGTATTGACTGTGAGAGTTGAACGGTAAAGGAGAATATTGGAAAAATGATTTGTTTCAAGAAACGTTGTCGTGGCGAAAGTCCGCTTCAGGTAGATACAAGGTCCCTCTTTACAATCAAGTTGGATCCAATATGCACAAACTTTTTTTAAAATTTTTCTTTTATAGTCACAAAACCATGCGTATAATAAATCAACAAACTAGAAGCTTGGAAATTTATAAATCAAAATCCAGCCGTTTATATAAGTTCAAATTTTAGAAGCATAGAGTTCACTTCTTTACTCATCTTCACAAAAATTCTCAACCGTGAATTCATTACCAATCACTAGATATCATCAAAATATTAGCAAGTAATTATATAAGTAAAACCAAACCAGAAACTTGAAAGTTCATAATTTAAGATCCAACTATTCAAATAAGCTCAAAATTTGGGAAAACATATCTCATACCTTTGATCTTTGTCACATAAATTTTGAGCCGTGAATTAATTTTTGATCATTAGATATCACCAAATCCTTGGCAAATACTTTTAGAAGTCAAATCTCAACCCAAAACTTGAAAATTCATAATTTAAGATCCAATCGTTCAAATAAGCTCAAAATTTGGGAAAACATATCTTATACTTTTGAATATTGTCACATAATTTTTGAGTTGTGAATTTATTGCTGATCGTTAGATAACACCAAATCCTTGGCAGGTACTTTTAGAAGTCAAATCTCAACCCGAAACTTGAAAATTCATAATTGAAGATCCAGCCGTTCAAATAAGCTCAAAGTTTGGAAAAACAGAACTCATATCTTTGATCCTCATCACATAAATTTTGAGCTATGAATTCATTGCTGATCGTTAGATATCACCAAATCCTTGACAGATACTTTTAAAAGTCAAAACCCTAGACACCTGAGAACAAATTTGCCATTACTCCCTAATCAAAGTTTCAATTGATATGAGATTTTAGATATAGACTCTTTATAGTATAAGTAATATATACACAAAAAATGAGCTTCAAATTCTTCTTGAAACTCAAGTTCTAGCTTAAAGCAAACCCTTCTATTTATCTAACTTCTTCAAAACCCTAGTTTAATTTGCTGGATTTAACTAGCCATATCTCACTCATTTTGGACTCATTTCTATTAATTCTTGGACATAAAATGTGTAGCTTGAAGTCTAGTTTCTAACCCAACTTTCCAATTTCTTGCTAGTATCCTAAAACTTCTAATATACCCTAAAAAGTGACAATAGGTGTCAAATTAGTAGTCTAAGTTCAAACAAGCATATCTCTCTCATCTAAGCTCTGAATCCTGCGTTTCTACCACCTTAACTCATGCCAAGAAGAAGCTCTCTTTGAATACCTTTCTGCATTTGCCAAAAAACCCCGTCTTCTTCTCCTCCAAGCTCGTCAAAGAAGTCGCAGCCAAGGTCTTCAAAGTCCAAGTCAACAATTAATAGTTTAAAGTTATAAAAACCCCAAATCTAATCCTCCAAGTCAGCACTATTAATGGTAGCCGACTATTGACATCCAAATCTACTATTTATCCTTGGTAAATCCTAAATTCAATCTCAAAGTCAAAACTCCTTATATCTACAAATATAACCCTGAATGTACTAAAATCTAAGATTGAAAAAAAGATAAAAGAAATAAAAGAAAGTTTCAAGGCTAGATCAAAGTTAAAGTTAAGATTAAAGATAAGGTAAAAATTTAACCAAAGAAAAAGAAAGAAAGTGAGAAATTTTTCCTAAACTATATAAAAACTTAGATTGGTAAGAAGAAAGAAAGAACTTAATAAAATTTTGAAGAAAAGATAGTTAAGTTAGGTTTTTATATATGGATGTATTTACTTCACGACAACGTTTTGGATGAGGAATTATTTCCAGTGATTGGAGAGAGAAGCAGGTGTATGCAATCTATGAAAATAGAGCAACATTGCCAATTGTTGTTATGAGTTTGGAAGAAGGTAAAAGAATACAGTAGGAGAATTGGTGGAGGATTGTGTCACAAAGTTTATCTTTAATTGCAAAATAGCAGATCCAGTAGAGTGGACGATAATATTTTAAAAAAAATATGTGTACATGTGTATTGAACTCTAATGTTCAGAAAGTCGTTAGTTGTATGATCTTAATAGTTTAACTCAATGCGGATAGTCTTTCCTTGTGTTCGAATCTCCCTTTACAGATTAATTCTAGGCAATATTGATAGAGTAAGTGAGAGGAACGAGAACAACATTTTGGCGCCACTGCCAGGAATTGATAATAATTTTGAGTGTTAGGAATTAACTGCTGAATGAGTAGTTAAATTAGTGATAGAAAGCAATATCAATAATAGATGATGAAAGATTATGATTAATAATAATGAGAACATTGCTCTGAAAAAATATGTCAATTAAAAGGAAGACAAGAGAGAGCACAAGTAAGAAATTTGTTGTAGGACGAGCAAGAACGGAAGCTAAAAAGGAAGCACTGACAAAGTTGGATTAAACCATCGGTGCATGCCTGTCGGCACATCCAAGCATACTAAGAACATGAAAGTTCTTTAATATTTCAAACATTTATACCATTAAAGAAATTGCCAAAAGCACTCGCAGGCAACTCCACTAGTAGCCCAATGTATCTCTTGAGCCCATTAACGGAAAGAGAACGGAGCACAGAAGAATTGGATATTCCATTGGATACTTTTTTAATAGTAGATATAGCCGATTCTAGCAAGGCTAGTTCTTTAGTAGGAAATGTATTGCTTACCAGTAAGGATCAATTCAGTGTATTCCAAAATCCGTCGTTTTTCCTTCGACTTCAACCAATAAAATTATTTGCAGATAATAATACCTAATTGTGAAGGCCTAGAAGTCCGGAAAAAAAAATTGGAGAAGGCAACATTTATTTTAACAATGAAGTAAGTAGAACATTGTCACCTTCAATGGCAGCGGTGGATCCAGCAGTACCAATTGAGGTACAAATGGGTGCGGTGGGTGATCGCTCAACTAGCAAAGTCCCATTATCTACCTGTAGGGGTCTACCAGGACCCGACCTAGATCAACACTTGTCTCAATTCCTGATCGCATGTGTAGCCAACAATGGTAGAACTGAAGATATTTGATTAAGATGGCTGCCAGTGACCTTGAAAGACACGACATTTGAATGGTATAATTGCCAACCCATGGGACAATTTCCTAATTAGGAAGCATTGAAAAATACATTTTTGAATCATTTTTGACTAATAGGATTTGAAGGACATCTTAGAGAAAGATTAATGAACAGCAAAATGGTACCGAGAGAAGTGATGCAGTCATATTATGGCCGAGTAGCTGATATCCTTTATAAATGGCCAAATAACCAAATGCCGGACTTATTTATTATGTCTATATTGATTAACAGATTATACCCACCAGAATTGAAGATGTTTGTAGAAGAAGTCCAATTTACGACTGTGGCTACTTTACTTGATTGAGCTAAGATATGGCAAGAATGTCATTATGACCAATTCTTAACTATAGGAACCACAATGATTCCATGTCAAGGAGGGTATCAAATACCAACCTGGAATGAAATAGTGGACAATTATCCAAGGACAATTGATTACAACGCAAATCTTAGTATTAATCCGCAAGGGATAGTGAATGTTGTCCTATTGCAGGCTATACCACCAACAACTGTAGTTCCGTATTCTCCATACCCCTCATATCAAAAACACATATCTATAAAAGAGTTATCTAATGAATTAATATCAAAGAATCTAAATGAGACTTTGTTGTTAACTTTGACAAAGAAGATGGACGAGTTGGCTGTTAATCTGACAAAGGATAAGAAAAAGAGGCATAAATCGACTAATATGCGTCCCAATATTTGATGTAGTAATTGTAAGGGGCAAGGCCATTTAATAACGGAGTGCCCTTCACCACCCCAAATGATTGTGCAATGTATATTTTGTGGAGGTAAGCATGTAATCGCCAATTGCTTGAATTTAATAAGATAACAATAGTTAGGAAATCAGACCATGATTCAATCAACTTTGTGGGATATTAATCAAGTTCAAATATGAAATAGGTTTGGCTAGAACAGATATCATTTAACTAAACAAAATAGAAATTTCTATAATTTTCAAAATTCTGAGTATAACCAAGAAGGTGATCCCAATTCTCAAGGCTTTGTGCAAAATCAACAAGGACAACTCTATTATCTATCTGTTCAGAATCCAATTTCAGATCCTACAATATCAACTGGTCGGTCGGGATCCTTTATCCATCAAACTTGGAACACGCCTAGCCAATATATACCAGTCAAGACGCCCCATATTCCAGATGGAAGAGAAAGAAGACCACTTTGATGCTATCAATGCAGGCAGCTAGGACATTATACTAGTGAATGTCTCAATCCTAAAGCTAGTAATGATTATACTCCAGTATGTGGAAATTATAAGTATTTTGGACATACTTACCAGCAGTGCAATGCTTCGTTTAATGTTAATAACCGAGATTAGCATATTTAGCTACAAAGTAAGATAGAGGATAATAATCAAGTTCCATAAGATTCTCCAATAAATCGAGTAGAATGCATCCATGCAGTATTTACTCGGGCCCAACAAAAAGTAAAAGATCTAATTCAAAAATTGGAAGTACCAATTGCAATGGACCAATGTAATTCATTGCATGGTACTCCAAATCTAACACCAGTATCAAAGGTATTACCAACAATTGGATCCAATTTGTTTGTGCAACTTGTGTCAAGGACATATTTGTTAGAACCTTCTAGAATATTCTAGAAATTTCCTAGAACTCTCTAGAACCTTCCAGAGCCTTCTAATATCTTCCTAGTGTCAAAGATATACTTGTTAGAATCTTCTAGAACATTCTAGAAGTTTCTTAGAACTCTCTAGAACCTTCCAGAGCCTTCTAATATCTTCCTAGTTAGTAGAAGTTGCTTGAAAAGCTCCCTAGTTGGAGGAAGCTGCTTGAAAAGCTTCCTAGGTAAGAATATATATTGGAGTCGAGGCTGAAGAGTTCTTCAGTCTCGACAACACATCTCTTAGAGCTCTAGCTCACCTCTCTGGTGTTCTTTTTGTACTCATCTGATTAATCTAGTTCTTGCCAGTTCTTCTTGAATTTCTTGTTTAGACTTCAAGTCTATATTCTGTGTCAGTGACAGTTTATCGAGACTACTCTCACCTTGGATATCAGAGTTAGTTCCTTCTTGTTAGAGTGTGGATTATCCCTCTTCTTGAAGATACACTAGTATTTTAGAGGTTGCGGATTACCCTCCTCTGAACTGATATCTTTTTGTCATAATATTGGAGTCTTATTCTTCTTGGAGAGAGTGGATTATCCCTCCTTCTTGAAGGTCTTAAGGCATTTTAGAGGTTGCGGAGTACCTTCTTCTAAACCAATATTTCCTCCTTGTAGAAACAATTACTTCTTTTCTCTTAGAATGGCTGGAGGTCAAGATATTAATATGAGTGAAAGTTTAGAGTCCAAGATGGACGCCATTATGAATGCTCTTGCTACGTTATCACAAAGAACTACGATGATGGAAGGAGTCTTTGCAAGACTTCATAATAATGGAACATCTGGAATAGCACAATCTAGGCTTCATCAACCTCGAGCTTCTGTACCAGAAGAAGCAGCTTTATCTGTGGTTCAACGAGAACTATTACTTCCACAACGAAAGGAACCTCGAATTAGCCTTCCAGACAAATTTGATGGCACACGCTCCAAGTTTCGAGGTTTTATCAATCAAATCAAGTTAATAACAGCTCTACAATCCAAATGTTATCCGACGGAGGAATCACGCGTTGGATTGGTTGGAACTTTGCTTACGGGACAAGCTCTATCGTGGTTTGCTCCTCTATTTGAAAAAGGATCACCGATTTTGAACAACTTTGAGACTTTTTTGGAGGCATTTGCAGAAGCATTTGGCGAGCATGACAAGGCTCGGTGGGCTACAACAAAAATTTGATCACTACAACAAAGGACTCGCTCTACATCAGTCTATGCATCGGATTTCAGGCAATTAGCATGCAACATCAATTGGGATGAAGAAGCATTGATGAGCCAATTCTATTGGGGTCTAAGGGATGACGTAAAGGATTTGTTATTATCTCTTCCCGATCCACAAACACTCAACGAAGCCATTAGCCAAGCTATGAAGTGCGATAACCGCCTATTTCAACGTCGCCAAGACCAATGCTCCAGACAATATACAAGTCATCGCGACGCAATTATATCGGCAAGTAGCCTAAATTCACAAGCGGAGACAGAGGACATGCAGATTGATGCGGTACGTATCAAATCCCTTACTCCAGAAGAAAAGAAGCAGCGTATGGAGAAAGATTTGTGCTTTTATTGCGCTGGAGAAGGCCATAGAGTTGGAAACTGTCTGAAGAAGCAAAATGGACACATCATCAAGAATAGAGGTACATTTGTTCAGGAAAACGAGGATGCCCAACCACAATAGGAACCGTGCGGCTGGACAAATAAAAACCACGTTCCCCTCTTTCTATTCAACCTGCCCGTTGTTTTACAATTCCTTTATCTTTTGGCTCTGAAAAACTAAAAACGTTAGCCTTATTAGATTTAGGAGCATCTGCTTGTTTTTTAGACCAAGAATTTGCTAAGCATCACAAAATTCTCCTAGTACAAAAATTCAAACCTGTTCACGTAGAAGTAATAGATGGACGACCTTTATTATCTAGTAGTATCACCCATGAATAAGAACCTATAGAAGTGATGTTTAAAGACCACAGTAGTTATATTATTTTCAACATTATTAGCACCCCGTCAAATCCTATTATTCTTGGTCTTTCTTGGTTGGAAAAATATAATCCATCCATAGATTGGAGGTTGCGGAGGATAACATTTTCCATAGAACAACCTGAGGACAAGCTTGGAAGAAGATCCCAAATCAAAAAATCCTTGTTCATTGGAGCAAGAACGTTTGTAAGATCATGCAAGGAAGGCACACCATTGGTCATTTATGCGGCTCCAATTAGTAGAGAGCAGATTTCAACAGCAGGAATACTGGAGCAATACAAGGAATTTGAAGACGTGTTGCAAAAGAAGAATGCTGATATGCTACCAAAACATCGACCATATGATTGTGCCATAGAATTGCAAGAAGGAGCACAACCACCTTTTGGCCCAATCTACAACCTATCGCAGACGGAGTTGGCTGAGTTGCGGAAATACATTGACGAGAACCTAGCCAAGAACTTCATTTGTCATTCAAAATCGCCAGCTGGGGCACCAATCTTATTTGTGAAGAAGAAGGATGGCTCACTACGGATGTGCGTGGACTATCGAGGTCTCAACAAGGTGACAAAGAAGAATCGCTATCCATTACCTTTGATCTCTAGTCTTTTGGAACAACTTGGACGTGCAAAGATCTTTACAAAGATTGATCTAAGGGGAGCTTACAACCTTGTGCGAATCAAAGAAGGAGACGAATGGAAGACAGCTTTTCGTACAAGGTATGGTCATTTTGAATATAATGTCATGCCATTTGGTCTTACCAATGCTCCGGCGGTTTTTCAACACATGATGAACGATATTTTTTGAGAATATCTAGACAATTTTGTTCTCATTTATCTGGATGATATCTTGATATTTTTTGAGAATGAAGAAGAGCATAAGAAGCATGTTTGTTTAGTACTCAAAAAACTATGTGAGCGAGGACTCTACACCAAGTTGGAGAAGTGCTTATTTCACCAAACTAAGATGGAATTTTTAGGATTTGTTGCAACTACGGAAGGCTTGAAGATGGATCCCAAGAAGGTGGAAGCAATTGTGTCCTAGGAAGTTTCAAAGACGATTAGAGACATACAATGTTTCCTCGGCTTTGCTAACTTCTATCGATTCTTCATCAAGAATTATTCTGAAGTTGCTGCTCCACTCACTCGATTAATATATAAAGATAAGCTAAAATGGAGATCTCTAGCGGAAAAAGCATTTTAAAATCTTAAAACGGCATTTACTACGGCTCCAATCTTGGTACATCCAAACTTTGCAAAAGCTTTCTATTTGGAAATCGATGCTACGGATTTTGCTTTAAGAGCCATATTTTCACAGATGGGCATCGACAATAAGCTTCATCCGGTTGCATTCTATTCACGAAAGTTTTCTGCGACTGAGATCAACTATGAGATTCATGATAAAGAACTCCTTACTATAGTGGATTCATTCGAAGAGTGGCATCACTTTCTCGAAGGAGCTGTGCATCCGGTGACCGTATATACGGATCACAAGAATCTAGAATATTTCATGTCTGCTCGAGTTCTAAATCGTCGTCAAGCTCGATGGAATATGTCGCTATCCAGATTTGACTTTGTTATTATTTATCGGCCTGGAAAGTAGCAAGGACTATCTGATGCCTTATCAAGAAGATCATATCTTGCGCCGAAGATTGGAGAGGCAGCGCTTAATCAGTAGTGTACGACATTATTAAAGCCAGAGCAATTCAGAATTTATGTTGCTGTGGTGCCAATTGATGCTGACTTCCTCAACCAGGTACGTGCTGTAATTATTGAAGATCCAATAGTCCTTGATATTAAGCAACGTATCAATGATGACAAGTTCAAGGTTGAAGGAGATCTCTTATACTTTGAGAAGTGGCTATATATCCCAAAAGGGCGAGCACGACTTCGAGTCCTTCAATCTCGTCATGACTTTCCAGCTGCGGGACATTTTGAATTCAACAAGACCTTGGAACTTATTTCCCGAGATTTCTGGTGGCCCCAGATGTAGAAGGATGGGAAGGATTTTGTCCTCTCTTGTGACATTTGTTCAAGATCCAACAACCCTCGACATCGCCCTTATAGACTTCTACAGCCATTGTTCATTCCGTGTCATCTATGGTCTTCAATTTCCATGAACTTTATTACAGATCTGCCACCATCGAATTCATTGGACATCATCTTTGTTGTGGTGGATCGACTTACCAAGATGGCACATTTTATCCCTTGCAAGAAGACATCGTCAAGCGAAGATACAGCAAGGCTCTTCCTTGATAATGTGTATCGATATCATGGTCTACCAGATGATATCGTGTCGGATTGAGGAACCCAATTTGTATCAAAGTTTTGGAGATCTTTTTTTAAGATATTGAAGGTAGACATCAAGCTTTCTTCGGCATTCCATCCTCAAATTGACGGCCAAACGGAATGGGTGAATCAAGTTTTGGAACAATATTTACGATGCAGCATCAACTATCAACAAGATGATTGGACTGCATATCTACCATTAGCCGAGTTTGCATATAACAACACCCTTCATGGGTTGACTCAGAAAATACCATTCTTTTCCAATTATGGATACCATCCGAAGCTTGATCTATTGAGTCCGTCAGCGAATAACAACCCAACACTTGAAGGATTGGTGCAGCAGCTATTGGAGCTTCAAACCACATTGAAGCTTCAATTGCAAATTGCCCAAGAGTCTTACAAAGCATCTGCAGATAAATTTTAGAATTAGGCACCTAATTTCAAGATTAGAGATAAAATATGGCTGCTTCGACGAAATATCAAGACCAAGCGGCCATGTGATAAGTTCGACTACCAGAGATTGAGACCATTTGTTATCCAGAAGCAAATCAATCCTGTGGCGTACCGCTTAGAGTTACCAGCTGCTATGAAGGTACACCCTGTCTTTCATATTTCTCTGTTAGAGCCTTATCGAGAATCGTCTTTTTTTGGAAGAGTGCAATGTCCGCCACCTAGTATAGAAATTGAAAACAATGAAGAATATGAGGTAGAAAAGATACTAGATTCACGACGAAGATGGAATAAATTAAAGTACTTTGTATCCTAATAAACCAAAAGCTGGTCATTAACAAAGCGTGAAGATGAAGCCTTCTCTGGTGAAATGAATAGAAAAGAGATCCAGATCTCATCAAAACATAATTCGTTGTATTTCGTAGTATCAAGATATCTAATATTAAGGTATATTTAGATATGGCTAGCGAGAATGTAGATACTATACTAGTGGTACCATCTCAACTGAGTAGTTCAGGACGTCGACCTCGAGACGAAGAATTAGAAGAGCCAAGAACACGTCAAAGAATACCAAGCAGCAAGTCACTTGTAATTGTCTTTGAAGTTGAACCAGCTCATGCAAGTAGTGGCGAAGCGATATTTTCAGGTCATTTCCACAATGAAGATACAGAAGTTCAAGCATGGTCTCAAGTAGAAGGTATTGGTCATTATCGGTGGCTACAAGGATCTATGAATCATCTGCCTTGTGAACAACAATTAGAGTATATTACAGAGATTATGCGACAAATTTTTGATTTCCTACGTTTGTGAGTATACATCTCAAATGGCTTCTCGGAAACCTCAAAGCAAGAAGAGGAGGTGATGTAAAGTACATATTTGTTAGAACCTTCTAGAATATTCTAGAAATTTCTTAGAACTCTCTAGAACCTTCCAAAGCCTTCTAATATCTTCTTAGTTAGTAGAAGTTGCTTGAAAAGCTCCCTAGTTGGAAGAAGCTGCTTGAGAAGCTTCTTAGGTAAGAATATATATTGGAGTCGAGGCTGAAGAGTTCTTCAGCCTCGACAACACATCTCTTGGAGTTCTAGCTCACCTCGCTGGTATTATTTTTGCACTCATCTGATTAATCTAGTTCCTGCCAGTTCTTCTTGAACTTCTTGTTTAGACTTCAAGTCTATATTCTGTATCTGTGACAACTTGAGGATGTCCTTAGCTCCAAGATATTGGTTCAACCAAAATTGATACTAATATCTGCAAAATTTTGGGAGCCACCTTATCCATTAAAAGATCCTCTCATGGACAAGAATTACGACAAAGTCCATTCAGTAGTTCTAGTTCCAAACTCCGTAAGAAAATTATTTCAAGGGATCAAATTAAAATCCATGAAAAAAAAGAGGGCCTTAGAAATCATTGCCAATATGAAACCATGTGATATTATGAAAGATTTGGATGAAATTAAACCTTCTATTATGATGAAGCAATTGTTAGCAGTTGCACCAGAATGTCATTCTACATTGAATTCCTTGTTAATACGATGTAGAGTTCATAATAAAAAAATTCATGATGTTAGTTTGAATTCCGATCTGGGAGCACCAACTATCGATGTATCAATTGATGGTGTTCTCATTCCTGGAGTTGAAGTGGATGGTGGCTCTAGTGTAAACTTAATGAACGCCGATACAATGTAAGAGTTGGATTTAAGACAATTATTATCCACGACATTGGCATTGAGAATGGCAGATCATAGTAGAGTAAAATCAATGGATATCTTATGCAGTATTAATACCATAATTGCGGAAATTATGTATGAAATTGATTATATTGTTTTTTGATCACAGAATTCTACTTTATCATATTTAATATTATTGGATCGGCCGTGGCTATATCAAGCCAAAGCTAGGAATGATTGGGGCCACAAAATGTTAACTATTGAAGAGGGTAGTGACAAGATTGTTTTATAAATATATCCAATTCAATATCATGGGAAGTCTCAAATTATGGACACAGAAGCAACATCTGATGATAAGTGCCAACTTGAGGCAGAGTAAGATGAAGTTAATAATGCAATGCAAGTTGATAAGGATCCAAATCACATGTGGAAGTAAGGTGTGTTATACCAGTATAAAAGACCAAGGGAATATTTTTTGTATCAGGAGGATGCAGTGAATTCTGATGATGTCATCGCGGACTGGATGAATAATTGCGCGGTAAATAAAATCAATACATTGGAACCAGAATTGGATAAGTTCAATTTGTCAGACCATATGAAGGATTTAGAGCAGGAGGGTCAAATCAAACCGAGGGTTAATGAGGAACCTATGTGCCAATCCATTAAATTGGATTCTAATGAAATATCCCAGATTATCAAAGTATACACCGGTATTACGGGTAGAGAACTGAGAAATTGAAAAGAATTCTTTCTAAATCATAAATCTGCTTTTGCTTGGTCATATGCGAATTTAAAAGATATTTCTGTTCAAGTTTGTGAGTAGCGAATTATCTTACAGGAAGATGTTAGACCAATTCGTCAAAGACAACACCGTCTTAATCTAAAATATTCTCTCATAGTCAAGGAGGAAGTAGATAAACTTTTAGATGTGGACTTTATATATCTAGTCCGGTATAGTGAATGGGTTTCACCAATTGTGATAGTACCAAAGAAAAATGGAAAAATCCGTATCTATCAAGACTTCCGTAAATTAAACGCGGCTATCAAGAAAGATTATTTTCCTTTACCTTTTACGGATAGTATACTGGATGTAGTAATTGGGCATGAATGTTATTCTTTTTTGGATGGATTTTTGGATTATAATCAAATAAAAATTGTAAAAGAGGACCAGTTGAAGACTACTTTTACTATAGATTGGGGCACATTTGCTTATAAAGTGATGCTATTTGGATTATGCAATGCCCTGGCCACATTTTAAAGGATAATGATGCAAGCCTTTCAGGACTATTTACAATTGTTGGTAGAGATATTTTTACATGATTTTTGCACATTCAATATGGCAGCGAATCATTTAGAACATTTTGGTAACTGTTTGGACCAATGTGATAAATATGGGATATCTTTGAATTCTGAGAAGTGTCAATTTGGCATACTATCGGGAAAGCTTTTAGGACACATAGTTTTTGCGGCTGGTATTACTACTGACCTAGATAAAGTTGCTTGTATATTGGCTTTACGAAAGCCAAAAACAGTGTCTAGTGTTTGTGATTTCGTAGGCCATGTCAACTATTATCGGCGATTCATTCATTTATTTGCAGAAATATGTCAATTGTTAATGAATCTCTTAAAAAAACCACCATCGAATGGATCTAGTCCAATTTGGACTGAAGAATGTATAGTTGCATTTGAGGAGTTAAAATAAAAATTGGTGTCAGCACCAGTACTTGTTGTACCTTGTTGGACAAAACCATTTCATGTTTATGTTGATGCCTTGAATGTTGCTATTGGATCCGTGTTAAGCCAAAAAGATGAAAAGGATTTGGATCATCCCATCTATTATGCTAGTCGATAATTTGTTGCTGCGGAACGAAATTATACTATGACTGAACGGGAAGCCTTGGGCATGATCTATTTTGTCCAAAAATTTTGGCCTTATTTGCTTGGTTACCCATTTGTGTTTCATGTTGATCATGATGTTCTTAAGTATATGATTAATAAACCTCAATTGAATGGATGCATTGCTCGATAAATGTTATTCCTTTAAGAATTTAATTTTACTATTAATGTTTGATCAGGAAAGAAACATACCAATGTAGATCGTTTATCCTACTTTTCCAATATATTAGATAACAAACCTATTAATGATATACTTTCTGATGTGGAGTTATTTGCTGTCGACGTGATCACCCTAGAATATAGTGAATTGATCCAATATCTGACATTTCAGACATTTCCACCTACATATAGTGAGAAACTTAAAAAACGCTTGATTTTGAAAAGTGTGCTGTATACGATGATTGGAGATGCCTTGTATAAAGAAGAGAAAGATGGAATTCTACGTCGCTATATTTTTTAAAGTGAAGTACGTACCATATTAGAAGGATGTCATTTAAATAGTTGTGGAGGGCATTTTGCCGATGACAGCACTGCCTGCAAAGCTTTAATGGCTGGATATTGGTGGCCAACAATGTTCTTAGATGCACACCAATACATCCAACGTTGTGATCCTTGTCAGCATATTGGTAGACCTACTGGAACTTCTGCCATGCCATTGGTACCAATTTTAGCACAAGCACCATTTGAGAAATGGAGTATTGATTTTGTAAGATCAATTGCACCAGCCTTGCGTAATGGGCAAAAAAGATATATTTTGGTAGCGACTGATTATGTGATAAATTGGGCGGAGGCAATGGCAACAAAAATTGATAATGCCAATACTGTAGCCACGTTTTTATATGAGAACATTATCACTCGATTTGGATGTCCTAAAGAATTAGTTGGTGATCGTGGAATCCATTTTATTAATTCTACAATTGCGACTTTGACAGATAAATACGAGATCAAGCATCGGAAGACAATCCCATATGACCCTCAAGCCAATGGGCAGACTGAAAGGACCAACAATATTTTGTGTAAAATTTTAATTAAAACACTGACTGGTGTGGGAACAGACTGGGATACAAAATTGTTTGCAGCCTTGTGGCCATATTATATTGCGTATAAAGTCACTACTAGTTCCACACCATTCCAATTGGTCTACGGGCAAGAGGCAATATTACCAATTGAATTGGAAGTTTCGAGTTTACGAATTGCATTGGATGAACGTCTTCGTGACAAGGAATCCCTCCAATATTGATCAGTACAATTGAAAAAATTAAATGCAGTTAAGACTATGGCTCTTTTAACTATGGAAGCTATAGAGCACCGTCGTAAGAGTTATTATGATAGTAAATTACGTCCTAAATCTTTTATACCCAATGATCTAATGCTTCTTTATGATAGTCGCTTTCACAATTTTTCGGGGAAATTTCAAGTCCGTTGGCATGGACCTTATCGAGTAATTGAAGCCTTTTCTAATGGTTCAATTCAATTGGAAGATTTTAAGGATACTCAATTTACCACCTGAGTTAACAGCAACTATTTACGTCTTTATTTTATATAAACTCGAGACGCATTTTCAAAACTGGAGGGAAGAGGGTGTACCTATTTATAATAGCTTATTTTTATTGAAAGTACATGATGGTTAGAAAAGACGGCTGATGGTCAATTTTGGGTCCTAATACGGACTAGTCATACAAATCGGAAGTAATGATCTGGTACACTGGATTAAAGATTGTTGCTTTAGATTCCAAGTAAAAGGTTAGGAGCGGGGCACTTAGTAAGAGTTTTCGTTAGCATTCTGTTTTGAGCTTAGTTGTCTGAGTGTATGCTTATTGAGGTGTAGAATTTTTTGCAGTCAGAGAGTAACGATTAATACGAGCAAGGAATACGTAGTCAGCATTATATAATGTCGATGGAAAGGTCAAAGAGAGCTGCGGACAGAGAGGAGAATGTCCAAAACATGCAAAATAAGAGTAACTTGCAATTGCTGTCCCTTGTGGTGGTCACCAACATGGAGCCAATGAAGTTGGAAATCTGTTGGTCCCCACAAAGGCAAAGAGATTTTAGAAATGCACAGATGTATGTATTTTTGCGAGGATCGGACAACTTGCCTCCAGCTGATATAGAACTAATTACAAAGTATATAAAAAATTATGATCCAAAGGATGATTCAAGTGTAGTAAAAGGGAGAATAATTGGGATCAATGTAAGTATCTTACAAAAGATATTATCTTTATCAATAGGTGAGTTAGCAATAGGCGTCAAAGTGTCGAGTAACTTCAGACCGGGGAGTTACTTCAAAGGAGACATGGCATCCTTTGAGAAGAATCAAGACTAAAAAGTGGCGGAGGCACTTACTCCAGAGCTTACAAAGTGGATGTGGTTCATTCACAAGCAATTAGACTTGAACCGGTGTCATACTGCATTTATGTGCAGTGTATAAAAATATTAAATATCTTGTATTTATTGTTAATATATGTATGAGTGCTAGAGATTATTTTAGAAGATATTATAAGAAGAGGATTTATTATAGCCACTTAGTTAGTGAATTAAGATGGCTATTTGTTTTGTTCCTACCTTATTTATATCCTAGAATAGACTCTTTTGTAATTAGAAGAAAGATAAAGGTTGTTTTACCTTTCTTGTTGACTTTTGAGGTAGAATGGACCTTGTGAAGGGTAAAAGAAGAAGAGCATGGGATGAATAAGGCCTGACCAATACAATTTGGCTGCCTATGTGGGCATGTCATAGTCTAATATGGAAGGAAAGGGAGATATACTCCTCTTGCTAAACCTAAGGTTTGGGAGTAGTTTTGAATGGTAAACTTTGGAGAGAGATAGCTCCAAGGAGATAAAAGCATTTGTAATGAAAATTAAGGTGTGTGTTCTTTGAATTGTGAGAATTCTAGAACCTACTTATTTTCTTGTATTGGAGTTGTAAACAAAAAGTTATGCTTGTTTTAGTAGAGTGAGGTCTGCTACTATCAAAAGTGATGGTAGAATTCGATCTACCATTACAAGTTTGATTTCGAGTCTTTCTTAGTGAAATTTATTTAAAGTGTAAAAAATTATGCCAGCTTTCTATCAAGATATTTCTTTTAGCATTTGGAGTTGGAGAAGAAAAGTTGTGAGCTTGAGAGTGGGAAAGGGTTTGTTGCTAGTTGATGAAGAGGGGCAGAGATTTTGTTCAACCACCCAAGTCGGACAATCTTTTCATTCTTTTTGATATTTTAAATGCTTATAAAATCTTATGTAAGCTTTCTATGAGAACAAAAATCAATACATTTGGAGCTTTTATAAAAGTTTTATGAGCCGTGAAGTGTCAAGAGGACAAATTGTTGCTAGGGTTTGAAGAGCAGAATCAACTAGCTATAAAATCTGGAGTTTGAGAGGCATGCATGCGTAATTATAGAATAAGGTAGATGATGGAGTGAGCTTTCTAAAAAGCTATTGCATGCCCAATTTGGAGAAGGGAAGTAATCACAACAAAGACTGAAGTAAAGAGGAGCTTTGTTGCCTTTGCATTTGTTGGGAAATTTTGGTGCCTATGTCTTTTAGCCATAACTTTTAAACGGTAAGTCATCTATTTAAGAAATTTTGATATGTTTTACAATGAATCAATGGCTTTCCATAGGCTATAAGCACACTTGATTCAACCTTTGGATGGATTTTTAGTGATTTAATTAATTTCAGTTTGTTGTATAACTTGTATTCCTCATATGCGGTTGTATTTTGAGGTATACTTGAATATACACACACTTTGCTTATACCTTTTATACAAATATATATACTTATATTTATATCAAGTATTTTTACAAGTATTTTATAAGTACTATATATAATAGTTGTACAAATATTTGTATAAGTATTATACCAAGGATTATACATTATTTTATATAAGTATTTATACAAGTATTATATAAGTATTTATATAAGTATTATTTAAGTTTTTATACAAGTATTATTCAAAGGTTTATACTTTATATTTGTACAAGTCTTGTACAAGTATAATATAAGTATATTTTGAAAGCTTGAACAAATATTGTGCAAGTATAGAAGATACTTGCACGGCTTCTTCTTATGTTCCCTGCTAATTCTAGTAGCAGCTAGGAACCTGGCGTTTTTTCAAGGTGAATTCTCTCTACCCGACACCGGCATACCACATACATGTCCAAGCGCTTATTGTTTGTTGCGATTGGAACACTTGAAGGCATGGTCTTTAATTGGACGGCCTTTATAGCAACCCGTATCCATGCATAAATGGGAGCCAAGCGAAAAACGGATAAATTTGCTTCTTTGCTATGCTCTAATTATGTGCACTCTGTTATTGCACATACATTAAGTCAACCAATAGTGGAGAAGAGTATACCTTCCTCAATGCCGCAACAAGGTATGCGGAGTTTATCAGTTGGTCCAGGGGTAGTAATACACGAAATTGGGAAATCAAGTAAATCGCGGGAATAGGAGGCTATCTCGGAGATTATACCAGGGCGGACTTCAATTTGTGCAATAACTGAGAGGGTGGCTGAGGCTCTAGTTTTGAACATTGGGCACTAGAGGGAGAGAACCTCACGGAGGTAATATTGGGTCAAATTTTCCAATTGCAGCTTACCGTGGGTTAGTTGGAAGGAAATCTAAGACAACAATTGGAGCCGAGCCGGAAGGAGATAATGGAGAAAAATTGCCAAATTATAGAACATGATCACCTTATTAAGGCAAAGACATGAATCCAAGTTGGCATTGGAGTAGAAGTTAGCGGAGGAAAAGAAAAATTGGACGAATGATAAAAATTGCATTCAAAGAATCCTGAACTGCCAAAAACAAGAATTAATAAAGAATTGCAAGATATGGGATTTGGAACGAGAAGCGTTGAAGTGTCAATTACAGGCAGAATATGAAAAAGTAGCGAAATTGGAATAGAAAAAGGTGGAATTGGGAGACCAATACAGAATTAGAACGAATAAGCTGTAGGCAAAAATTGGTGCATTGAAAGGTGAAGTGGAAAAATTGGAAGGCGATTTGGCCAATGTCGTTTGGCTACAGGTATTTGCTCTACCAATTTCGAGTGTTAGTGAGTTGGAGGAGAAGATGAAGCAACAAGAGCTCCAATTAGAGGTGAAAGATGCCAGGATTCTACAGTTGAAGGCTCAAGTTTGAGAATTGGAAGCGGATAATGAAGATTTATCAGCGCAGTTGAAGAGTAATCATGTGGATTTATCAGAGGAGGATGAGAATAAGCCATTAGAGCCAGACACAGATGAACCTCTTACAAAGAATCCAAGCGCACTCTACTCCCAAGAGCCAGCTTCATAACAAAAGTTTTTTATCAATTCTGTGGTTGCGAGGGCCCTGCACAGTTAAAAGTGGGACTATGTAGAATGGGTAGGAATTTTAGGATTTACAATACATAGTTTGTAGGATTAAGAATAGGCAGGAAGCTGATGAATGGCTAGTTTAGAAGGCAAAATGGATGACGAAGTTAGGAAAAGTAGTTATCATCGGTTGTATAGCAGTTAACATAGATTGGGGTAAGTATAAATTGATTCGGAACGAAGGAGTAGGGGCCAGACTGTGATAGTCCTGAGTCGGGGTAAGCTTGGTGCTACCTCTCTCTTTTCTTTTGTTAGGCTATAGTGGAGGATCCGGATTCTATTCCAAAGGATTATATCATGTCAATGATGAAGTATAATAATAAAACAGAAAGTTTTATATATGTGGATGAATAAGAAATTATAATTGTTTGATGCATGAATTCTTTGTGGAGAATTGGAGGTTGAAGACTGGATATGTCAATGAAGTTTGATTGTGGATGAGAGTGTCATGCCGTATTAACTGTGAGAGTTGAGCGGTGAAGGAGAATATTAGAGAAATGATTTATTTCGAGAGACGTTCTGGATGAGGAATTATTTCCAGTGATTGGAGAGAGAAGCAGGTATATGCAGTCTATAGAAATGGTGCAACATTGCCGATTCTTGTTATGAGTTTGGAAAAAGACAAAAGAGTACAGTAGGAGAATTGGTGGAGGATTGTGTCACGAAGTTTATATTTAATTACAAAATAGCAGAACCAGTAGAGTGGACGACAGTATTTTTAAAAAAGTGTGTACATGTGCATTGGACTCTAATGTTCAGAAGGTGATTAATTGTGTGACCCTAACAGTTTTACTCAATGCAGATAGTCTTTCCCTGTGCTCGAATCCCCTTTTACAGATTTACTTTAGATAGTATTGGTAGAATAAGTGAGATGAACGAGAACAACACTTATATGTTCCAAAAAGTGAAGCTTGACTACGTGCTCTTAAAGCTTAGCACAACTTTCTTATAGTAGGATATTTTGGATATAATAAGATTTTGGAGCTAATATCAAAAGATTTTTGGTGGCTTCAAATATAAAAGATTGTTAAAGAATTTGTACAATCGTGCAATATTTGTTCAAGATTAGAAATCCCTCATCATCAATCTTAGAGATTTCTCCAACCATTACCAATACTAGAACAACCTTGGTCATTTGTTTCTATGGATTTTATTATCGATCTTCTAAATTCAAGTTTATATGATTCTATATTTGTAATTGTAGATTATTTTATCTAGATGGCATATTTTATACCATATATAAAATCTATTATAGGTAAAAAAAATAGCTAAACTCTTTCTTGACAATATCTATTGTTATCATGGATTATCAAGGGATATTATATTGGATAAAGAGACGCAATTTGTATCAAGATTTTAGAGAGCCCTTTTCAAAATATTAAAGGTGGATATATAACTATCTTTAGCCTTTTATCTTCAAATTGATAGATAAATAAAATAAATAAATAAAGTTTTGGAATAGTATTTGAAATGTACCATCAATTATCATCAAGGTGATTAGACAACTCTTTTGCTATTGGTAGAGTTTGCTTATAATAATTCAATATATTTTTCTATTCAACAAATTATATTTTTTGCCAATTATGGTTATCATCCACAACGTGATACTTTTGATTTTTCAAAAGCTGATAATCGTGTAGCAAAAGATTTGGCAAATTGGTTGTCAAAGCTACATACAACAATAAAGGCACAATTAAAGAAAGCTCAAGAATAAGAAAAGATTATTATAGATGTCTATTACAAGAAACAATTTTAATTCCATGTGGACGATAAAGTATGATTACTTTGTCATAATATCAAGACTATATGTCCTTGTGACAAGCTAGATTATTATATATTTGGACCATTGTTCCTTGTGGAACTTATTCCTAAAAAAAGAGATAATATCATAGACATAAGATTTATTATAATAATTATCTAGATAATATGGATAAATAGAAATAGATAAAAATAAGTTAATTTGATAATATCTTATAGAAAAACTTCTTAAAAGCTTTATAGATGCTGTTTTATTTTTATATATGTTTATAGGTGATTGATAGGTTAAAAACTTGGCTAATAAGTTAACCACGTGTCGCTCATATTGATAGCTTATGAAACAATCTAAGTACGTGGCGTACATGTAGAAAACTTATCTTGTAAATTTGACTTGTATCTTATAAATTGAACATGTATTGGAGGTCCTATTGAACATCGCCATATAGCTATATATAGATACTATATATAGAAATAAGAATAAAGCCTTCTTCACTCTTATTAATATCTTTTTTATTCTTAGTCTTATTTCAAGAGTCTCTTGACTTCTTGTCCTTACCAATAGCCATTTTAGTTTAAATATTATTCCATCTTTGAATGATTTTTTATTCTCTTAACATGCGAGTGTTGATATTTTATTCTTTTATGATTCATGTCTTTAACAAAACTTACTAAAATCCTACAACTACCTCATTATGGCATTAGAGTCTATTAAGATGATAGAACTCACAATGCTCTACATGATAGCAAGACTTAGCCGTGAAGTAACTAAAAAAAAAAAAAAAAAAAAAAACCCTCAAAGTAAAGATTTGGCACTATATTCAAATCAAAGCAAAAAAAACTACTATAATCAATGAGATAATGTCAAAATTTATTTTATTTGTATCAAACTAGGATATTTTGCTTCAAATTGCTACAAAAGCAAAAAGATGAAAAGAAAGAATGTAAATATTATCTAAGATGAATTTAGAAGATAATATTATGAATTCATGGCTCTACTAGGGACCTTCATAGCTACATCATGATGGATTATGGATTCATGTTGCTCCAAGCATATAACACCTTATAAATATTTATTTGACATTTATGAGACTATTCCAATATCAAATGTGATCTTAGCAGATAATAATACATGTAAAGCCATTAGAATTGGCTCTACCATAATGGAAGTGGTTGTGAATAGGCAAACCAATAGAATCAGATTTAAAGATGTCTTTTATATATTCAAGGTAAAGCAAAACTTACTTTTAGTAAGTGAACTTGTAGTAGAAGATTGTATGATTTATTTTAGTATAAATGGATGTTTTATAAAAATATTGATTAGAAACATGATTGCTAAGGGCTCTAAAGAAGAGAATTTGTATTACCTCCATTATAAACAAGTCAATAGAATAGAAGTAGCAATATTTGCTTAGTTTATATGAAACTAAGATAAATTTAATATATGGCATCATTGCCTTAGCCATTTAAACGTAAAGAATATGAAAAAAATCTAATTAATAGTAAGTGGCTTAGATCTTAGAAAAAAATTCCAAAATGTAATGCAACTTATATGTGAAGGATGCATATAAGGCAAAGACCAAAAGACCTCTTTTCCAAGTAATATAGCACTATATGCTATCAAGTTATTAGAGATTGTCTATTCTAATGTATGTGGACCTATGAAGACTATAAATATAAGAAGAGTAAGATATTTTTATACTTTCATTGATGAATTCTCAAGAAAGATTTGAATCTACATTCTTGAGGCTAAGAATGAATGCTTTTGGAGGTTTAAAGAGTTTAAAGCACTTATTGAAACCTAAAGTGAGTCTAATATCAAGGTGTTGTATATAGACAATGGAGGTGAATACATATCTAAGCAATTTGATATTTATTTGAAGATTAAAGGAATTTCTAGACAAACTACAACTCCATATATTCCACAATAAAATGGTATTATTAAAAAAACAAATCATATCATTATAGAAATGGTAAGGAGCACGTTTCATGGTCAAAATCTTGGTTATAAATTTTGGGATGAAATTGCTATCAATGTTTATATAAAAAATAGGTATCTATTAAATATTCTTATATCAATGATACCACAATAAGCTTTGAATGGAAGATAATCTTATATTTTGTATGTAAAGACTAATAGATGTATTGTATATATAAAGATATCAAATTGTATGAGGTCCAAATTTGATATAAAAGATATAAAGTGTATATTCTAAAGATTTTTTAGTTTGTGGAAAGAGCTTGAGAAACTTTTAAGTTGATAAAAGGAGCTCAAGAAGCTTCCAAGTTAGTAGAAGCTACTTAAGAAGCTTCTTAAATAGGGATATATATTAGAGCCAAGGCTGGAAAATTTTTTAGTCTCAATAACATATCTCTTAGAGTTCTAGCTTACATTTTTTAATTTTATTTGTGTACTTATCTAGATAATTTAAATCCTTATCAATTTCTTCTTAAAACCTCTTTCTAATTCAAGTCTCTTGTTTTGATTCTTGTATCTCTGATAATTTGCCGAAATTGCCCTCATCTTAAATATCAAAGTTGGATCCTTCTTATTAGAAAGTTGATAATTTTTCTTCTTAAATATATACTAGTACTTTAGAGGTTGTGGATTATTCTCTTTTAAATTGATATTTCTTTTAACACAATATTAGAAGTTTATTTCTCTTATAAAAGAGTAAATCATCCCTTTCTTTGAAGGTCTTAAGATATTTTAGAGGTTGTAGATTATCCTCTTGTAAACTAATATATCTTTTTATAGATTCATTTTTTTTTTCTCTTAGAATGGTTGGAGGTCACGACATTAATATGACCAAATCTTTTAAGTCCAAGTTAGATGCCATCATAAGTGCTCTTATTATTTTATCTCCTAGGATTGTACAGATTGAAGGAATTGTTTCAAAACTTCATAACAGCACAACATCTAAAGTATCACAATCTAGACTACATCCACCTTTAACTTTTGTACTTGAAAATATATTATTATTTATATTATATTTAAAAAATCCACATGTTTAGTAATATAAGAAGCTTGAAGTTAATCTTTTGAAAAAATATGATAATACATATTTGAAATTTTGAGGATTTATCAACCAAATTTGATTGATAACAATTCTACAACTTGATACTTATCTGATAGAAGAATCATAGGTTGAATTGATTAATATCTTACTTAAAAGGCTAGCATTATTATGGTTTGTTTTCTTGTTTAAAAAGAGATCATCAATTTTGAGCAACTTTAAAGTTTTTATGAAAGTATTTGTGGAAGCATTTGGAAAACATGACAAGGCTCATTAAACAACAACTAAGATCCAAGTATTGCAACAAAAGGCATACTCTACATCAATCTATACATTTGATTTTAGGCAACTAGTACGCAATATCAATTGAGATGAAGAAGCCTTAATGAGTCAATTCTATTAGAGATTAAAAAAATATGTGAAAGATTTTTTATTATTACTTTTAAATCCATAATTGCTCAATGAAGCCATCAACCAAGCAGTAAAATGTGATAATTAATTATTTGAATGTTGTCAAGATCAAAGTTAATAGGCTTCAATAAGACAATTTGCAATCTGATATATCCCTGCCATATCGGCAAAGAATCTAAATTCACATTGAGAAATAAAAAATATGTAGCTTGATGCAATATATTTTAAACCTTTTAGTCCATAAAAAAAGAAACATCAAATAGAAAAAGATTTATATTTGTATAATAGCAAGGAAGGCTACAAGGCTTGCAATTGCCCAAAAAGACAAAATCAACACATCACCAAAACTAAGAATGTAATTATTTAAAAAAATGAAGATGTTTAGCCATAATAGAAACCGTGCGGCCAGACAATTCAACATTGTAAAATTATTTAGATTCTTCTCTTTTTTCTTAGATTACTTATTGTTTTATAATGATTTTGAGTTTTGGCCCTTAAAATCTTTAGATGATTGTTTTGTTGGATTTAAAAGCATCCTCTTATTTGTTAAGCTTCATAAAATTCCTTAAATACAAAAATTCAAATTCATTCATATAGAAATAATAGATGGATGATTTTTATTCTTTGATAGTGTCATCCATAAAATGATGCTTATAGAAGTAGCATTTGAAGCCCATAGTAGTCAAATTATATTCAATGCTATCAAGACCTCTTCAAATCCTATTATTCTTAGACTTTCTTAGTTGAAAAAGTATAATCAATCTATAAATTGGAAGTTGCAAAGAATGACATTTCTAATAGAAATTCTTACAAGAAAATTTTATAAAAAATCATGATTTAATAAGCCTTTATTTATTAGAGCAAAGGCCTTTATAAGATTGGATAAAGAAGATTTATTATTTGTTATTTATGCAACTTCAATTAAAAAATATATGATTTCATCGGCAATTATTTTAGAGCAATATAATAATTTTTAAGATAATTTTTAAGAGAAGAATGTTGATATATTACCAAAGCACCAGCCATATGATTGTGCCATAGATCTTTAGAGAAGAATACAACCACCTTTTGGTCCAATTTATAACCTTTTTCAAAACTAGCTTTTGACGCTCAAGGATTATAATGATGAAATACACTATATTTTGAAATACATTATATCTACTAAAGATTTGATGATAGATCCTAAGAAAATGGAGGCGGTTATATAATGGGCCATTTTGAAGACTGTGAGAGATGTACAATATTTTCTTGAATTTGCTAATTTCTATTAGATTTTTATCAAAAATTACTCTTAAGTTTTTATTTTTTTTACTTGATTGATATTTAAAGACAAGTTGGAATGAGGGCCTCAAGCAGAGAAGGCATTCCAAGATGTTAAGATAGAATTCATCAGAACTCCAATCTTGGTGATCCAAATTTTATAAAAGTATTATACATAGAAATTGATGCTTTGGATTTTGCACTAGGAGCTATACTTTTATAAATGAATATAGAAATTAAATTCTATCTTAATGTATTTTATTCTTGAAAGTTTTTTGGTATCAAAATTAATTAAAAAGTCTATAATAAGAAGCTTCTTATTATTATAGATTCTTTTTAAGAATAGTATCATTTTTTTAAAAAAACAATGCATCTTATAACTATATACATAGATTAAAAGAACTTGAAATATTTTATATCAATTGGGATTTTTAATCATTATCAAGTTTGATAAAATATTTTATTATTTCAATTTAATTTTTTTATTACTTATTAACTTAGGAAGTAACAAGAGTTGTCTGATATTTTATCAAGGAGATCATATCTTATACTAAGGATAAGAGAGGCACTGTTTGATTAATAATATATAATTTTATTGAAATTAGAATAATTTTATATTTGTACTAATATTATATTAGCATCTATTGATTCTAATTTCTTTGATGAGCTGCCTGTTGCAACCACTAATAATATTTTGCCCCTTGATATTAAGCGCTATTTTAATAAAAATATTGATAAGTTCAAGCTTGAAGAAGATCTTTTATATTTTAAAGAACATTTGTACATCCCAAAAGCACCAATACGACTGTGTGTTCTTTAATCTTGTCATGAATTTTTAACTATGGATTATTTTGAATTTAATAAGACCTTATTCTTTATAAGAAGATTGCTTCTAATGAAAAAATGATAGAATCTTTCTTAATAATATATATTGATATCATAGCCTACTAGATAATATTGTATCTAATCAAGGATTTTAGTTCATATCTAAGTTTTGGAAATATCTCTTTGAAATATTGAAGGTAGATATTAAACTTTCTTTGGCTTTCCATCCTTAAACTGATGGCCAAACAAAACAAGTTAAGTAAGTTTTAGAGCAGTATTTACCATACAGTATCAACTATCAACAAGATGATTAAATCTTATATCTATTATTAGTAGAATTTATATAAATTAATATTATTCATGCCTCAACTCATCAAACACCATTTTATTCCAACTATGGATATCATTTAAAGCTTGATTTATAGAGTATGCCAAAAAACAACAATACACCAACTAAAGAATTTGCAAAGCATCTATTACAACATTACACAACCTTAAAACTTTAATTGCAAGAAACTCAAGATGCTTATAAGACATGTATAGATAAATTTAAGAATCAATCACCTACTTTTTATATTAGAGATAAAATATGGCTTCTTTGACAGAACATCAAAATCAAGCGCCTATGTAATAAATTGGACTATTAGAGGTTAAGACCATTTTCCATCTAGAAGCAAATTAATCCAATGGCATATTATTTGGAACTACCATCTTCTATGAAGATACATTCAATTTTTTATGTTTTTTTTTTTTTGAAGCCTTATAATAAATCACATATTTTCTAAAAAATATATTAATTATTATTTAATATTAAAATTAAAAATCATAAAGAATATAAAATTAAAAAGATACTTAATTCATGTTGAAGATGATATAAATTGGAATATATTATTTATTGGTGCGGCTATAATATTAATGAGCATATATAAAAATCAATTGGAAATCTTGTCAATACGCTTTAAAAAGTACAAGAATTTTATTGATTCTATTTTGACAAATCTAAACATGTTTAATGATAATTTTTTAATAAAGATTGGATTTGAAAAATAACTATAAGAGGAGGAGAGTCAAATCAAAGTCTTTATTAATATACAATCATGTATTCTAAGATAGAATAGAGTTATAGAAGCAAATCAATTTCTATATCAAACCTTCAAGTATTGAGAGATTTAGTAGAATAAGATTTAAAAGATTCACTTGCTACGCAAGCTTCAAATAAATTAGTTAAGTTTTTAAAACCTTCAATTGAGCAAAATAAAGACGATATATTTCAACGTCAAATATAACTATTGTTGGAGCCATTAGGAGTAACATCCAACTATTCAAGTCTTGATTTCAATGCTTGAGCTTTAGTAATATTATTTGAGTTTAGAAAGGTGAGTCTTTTTAAGCCTAAGATCTTATTTGGAGGAAATTTTGAAGGCTACAATAAAGATCAAATCTTTAGATAGGATATTTAAATAATGGAGATACTAGCTTAAGGCCATAGGTGATTTCTTTGAGGACCAATAGAATCTATTGTCTAAAAACAGAGAACAGAATAAATAATTTTATTAGTACAATATATTCTTGATTTTTTTATGTATGTAAGAAGATTTCCAAAGGTATGAACTTCTTATGTAACTTATTACTAGATAAGAGGTGATGTTAAAAGTATCCATTATAAAAGTTCACAAAACTTTTTAGAATATTCTTAAGATTTTTTAATTAGTAGAAAGAGCTTAAGAAGCTTCCAAGTTGGTAGAAGGAGCTTGAGAAGCTCCAAGTTAGTAGAAGTTGTTAAAAAAACTTCCTAGTTTGATGGAAGCTGCTCAAGACACTTCCTAGACAAGGATATATATTAGAATCAAGGCTAAAGAGTTCTTTAGTATCAACAATTCATCTCTTGGAGTTCTAATTTACCATTTTTGATATTATTTGTGTATTCATCTAGATAATTCAAATCCTTGTCAATTTCTTCTTAAAACCTCTTTCTAATTGAAGTCTCTTGTTTTATATTCTTGTATCATTAACAATCTTTTTAAGATATTAGAAGAATTTATACAATCTAGAAGATAAAATTACTAATCAATTTTTAATTTATTAGCTTTTAAGATAAAAAAATAATCTAAGAGGCTTTTATAAAAATCTTATTAAATGTCTAGAATTATTATTGAATCAAATCATTGTTTATATTTTCACTATATAGTTGTATTATAATATAATACAGCATCTATAAAGCTTTTAGGAAGTTTTTCTATAAGATATTATCAAATTAATCTATTTTTATCTACTTCTATGTATCCATGTATCTTAAATAATTATTAGAATAAATCTTATATCTACAATTTTTTGAGGACATTGGACTTGTGCAATTAGAGGCAATTCCAATTATATATGACAATCAAAGATATCTTGTATTTGCCAAGAATCCAAAACACTATTTAAAGATTAACGGCATTGATATTTGATATGATTTCATAAGAAAGAAGATTGAAAATGATATAATAGGTATAAAGTATTATATTAATGAAGAGATGCTTATTGATGTGCTTATAAAGATTTTAGTAAAAAAATAGATACTACAAGATAGTAAAAGCATTAGAATTGCAAGTCTTTTAGTAAGTAGTAAAGTAGAAGTGTTAAAGATCAACAAATCTTTATTTAGTTATCACCACTTAAGATTTTTATCTAATACATTACTAATAAGATAAAACAAAGTAAGGTGAAGATGATTATAGATGAAATTCATTTACATCAAATATAATCTTCCTATTTATAAGTGAAAGGTGTTGAAAGTGAAAGCCATCTTATTCTAAACTTTTCTTTGAGTGCAACCTTATTGATGCTAGATATTGATATATATATATATATATATATATATATATATTTTAAATAATTATAGATAATATTATTATATTAAAATATAATATTATATGATATGATTTTTAATCTAAAAATATATTAGATATCTAGGTATAAAAAATTAAACTAAAATTTATTGGCCAAGTTTTGATAAATTGATTGTCTTTAATAAAAAGAAAAATAAACATAATAATATAAAAAAAAATATTATACTAATAAAAACCTCTTATGTTTAAATAGGTTTACAGATAATACTTTTCTATAGCATCTAAAAAATCTATGGCACCTCTTTCAATGCCAAATGATAACTAATTAGTTTTTTATAAGTGAGATTTTTAATAATTTCTAAAAAAATCTATAATTTCCTTTTATAAATTCATCTTTATATCAAAAATATTAACATAACTCTATATATCTATTTTTTCACCTCCATAAAGTCTTGGCTCTCAAAAATCCTTTCAATTTGTATAAAATGCTCAAATTATAATAAAACCCTTCAATACCTTATTCACTTGTAAAAAATCATTTTTTTTCTTGAATTTTAAGATTCAATAACTCTTAATCTAATAATTAAATTTTTATCAAATTTCTAGAAAGTGTAGTTTATATTCTTAAATTTTATCAAAAAATAATTCCATTATAGATTTATTTTTTATCATCAAATATCTCAAAATTCTTAATAAATACTTCAAATCCTAATTTATAGATATTTGAGTACTATTTTCTTCATATTCTAAAATTCCAAAATCCTAATGCTATAAAATTTTTATTTGTAGCTTTGTAAAATAAAAATATATTCTTTTTAAAAATTTTGAGCTAAAATCTTATCAAATTATTTAAGATATAATTCAAAATATAACCACTAATTAAGCGGGTCACTTACTGCCTTGAAATTCCAAGCGCTGACTTCAACTTCTAATATTTTTTTTACACTAGCTTAGAATTTATTAAATTATATATATAAAGTATAGTCAAGAAAGTATTCTTTTTAATCTTAGTCACCAATCTTTTATTTCTTTCTGCATTGTGAATCATCAAATTGACTCAATAATTCTTTCAAAATAAAAAAATTCATTTAGAATGTGAAAATTTCAATATTTTAGAAAAGATGTATTTTGAGGATACTAAATGAAAGAAAATAGTATTAGTAGAAAAAAATAGAATCTTAGTAAATCTTAGAGATAATTATCTTAGTTACCTTAATATTTTTATTCATAATTAAACATTAATGGTTATTCATTGAAATCAATGTCTACTTTGGCCTCTTATCTACTTATATTACTTATTAAAAATATATGAATATTACTTAGCAGGTAGAAGAAGCATGAAAAAAAAATCCTCATATTTTTTTTATTATTTATATAAAAAATATAATTTTTAGTTGATTTAAATTAATTCTATTATTATAAAAAAGAACCAAGGTAGAAAAATATAGCTTCAAATAGATTTTAGCAATATAAAAATATTATAGAATTTTTTAGAATTTTTTTAGAATTGTTTTAGAATTTTTAGAAAAGATTTCAAGACTTTGATAAAATTGAGTTTTATTACCTTGGGAGCCATTATGAAGAAATATAACAGAATTTGAAGGCTATATAAAGTTCTTAGGCTAAGTAGGTGTTTATAAAGACTATGGTGAAGTCAAAATTATAAAAATATTAGTTCTACTAGTAGAAAATAGAATAACTAGCAGCTAATCTAGTCCTTGTAGGAAGGTAGGTGCACAAGTTCCATATAGATTGTAGCACCTTGAATGTTGGTAGGAGTATAAGACTTAGGCCTCAAGACCTCTCTAAGACACTTTTATAAATTACTTATGAGCCTTGGTGAGGTTTGAATTCTTAATCTCTTAAGCAAATTATCCTTGAAATACAAATTATTCAACTTTTATATTATTTATCTTATATCATTAAATTATCATAATTTACTCATAATAACTTGAATTTATATTTTTTTTATATCATTGAAAAGATAAACAAAATTATCTACTTAAAAATATATTTTTTATTTTTTATTTTTTATTTTTATTGAATAAAAATCTAGTAAATAAACTATTACTAATTTTATGATGTGCAATTACTTAATTGCACATATTTCACTTGTTTTGTGTTTATTCTTCTCTTTGTTCTTATTATTTACTTCCTTCATTTCACACCACTAATTAAAAACAACTGTTAATTGAAGCCATCTTATAATTTGGATTGAAAGATGAAATTTATCCTCACATGTACACATGAATTATACTCCAAAGAATGATAGTAGCTACAAATTTGACACCTTGATTTTGAGCGTCTATATTTCTTTCATGAAAATTACAAATCACTCAATTTTTATATCAAAACTATAGCCAAAAACCTAAACTTATTAATTCAAACCTTTGATATTCAAATGCCTTTGAAAGAGAAATCATATTTTTTAAATAGCCTCTCTAAAGCCCATTGGACATGGTTTTTAGCCAATAGCAATAAAAATTTCTATCATCCATCTCCATTCATCCACACGGATAATCTAATTATTCTTTTTAATATTAAAAATTCCTTTCTAATTCTTTCATTAATAAGATTTATATAGTATGTATTCTAAAAATCAAATAAAATAAATAAACAAGATTTTAAAGATCACTATTGTCTAATAAAGGTGACTCAAAAATATATAAAAGTTATTATCAATATAAAATCAATGTCAAAAGTCAATTTTTTCAAAAAAATAAAATTGTACAAACCTCAATAATAGTCTTTTTAAAAAAATTCTTTCCAAAATAATAATCTGATTCTATTTTATAATCAACTAAAATCCACTAATATAGCTTTTATTTAGTTGTATAATAAATATAGATATATAAATACATTATTTTCACATAATAGCCAAACTATAATATAACATCTACTTTTTTTAAACTTGTAAATCCTTTGATATGCATCAAGAAGAATTAAAGTTGTAACTAGTATCATACTATTGTTTTAATAATTTCTTTTTTAAAATCCATTTCTATTTCTATATTTATAAAAAGATCAACTTCTTTACCTATATCTTCATGTGTTATATCTTAATTCCATTGTTTAAAAAGTTTTATGTATTTTTTTAGAATTGAAATTTTAAAGTGTGTTCCATCTAGCTCTTTTAATATATATATGGCATTATTGAGAATATTTACAACCACATAAGATTCAAACTAGTGCTTAGAAAATTTTCTAAAAATACTATGTTGGTTATCCAAGCTACTATCATATATCGAAATCCAATCACCCTGCTAAATTTTATTTGACTTTAAGCGATATTACTTATCAAATTTCTCCTTATTTTTATATATATGCCTCTTTTAACCTTATAATTATTTTTTTTGTATCTTTAGGTCTTCTCTTTAATTAATAAATTCAAAGTATAAAATTTTCTTCCCTAGATATGTTGTCTTATTAAAGTAAAACACTCCAAGTAAATATTTGTTCTTCAATTAATATAATGGACTTTTATCCTTGTATCAATTCTATTGGTATATATGTAGTTACTAAATTATAAATAGTATGATTAGTCCATAGAGCAAATGGTAATAATCTTGGCCATTCTTTAGCTCTTCTTTTATAAGTTTTAATAATGGTTTTAACTATCAAAGGATGATCTCTCTAAATTTAGATATTACCTTTAAAATTATATGTTATTGTGAATATAAGCTTGACTCTATATCTCTCAAAAAACTTTCTTGTCTCATATGTATCTAATTTTCTATGATTACTAATAATCTTTTCAATACATCTATATCTATAAATCACATCTTCTAGTAGAAATCTACAAATTTCTTCAATGGATTTTGTTTAGGGAGTTTTTCTTTTTACTTGGTTAAATAAAACTTCTTC
This sequence comes from Physcomitrellopsis africana, assembly GCA_036785485.1. Classification (NCBI taxonomy): domain Eukaryota; kingdom Viridiplantae; phylum Streptophyta; class Bryopsida; order Funariales; family Funariaceae; genus Physcomitrellopsis; species Physcomitrellopsis africana. Next base: position 355,051 of record JAWRVF010000266.1, read on the forward strand.
ATCAAAACCAAGTATTATATTTGTCACAACTCCATAAGCATAGTAACTAGTTCTATTATCCACTCATAATGTATTGCACATAGATGTATAGAATATAATTTATCTTTGTGTCAAATCTTCAAATATATTTAGCAAGTTTGATATAATTTCACAAACTTCAACATATCTCTATATATGTTATACCACCAATATTTTTCTTTGAGCTTATTAAAGGTGGCATAAATATCTTTGTGATTGTCTCACAAATTATCATGGAATTCTTGGAACAATTATTTTTTCATTTTTTTCTTATAAATTACTCTTGATAATATATTACTATCTTTTTTATATTATTTTTATAAGTATCCATCTTATAAAATGTGATTGTAGGCTTTTTATCTAATCCGCTTGAAATGAACATTATTTTATCTTAGTTGCCTTGATAACGTTGTTGTGATAGAGAGAATTTGCCTCAAGAAAGTGATGGGCTTTTAGCTGCCATTAATTACTCAACCAAGATCCAAGTATAATAAAACCTTCAAATTTATATATAAGATTTCTTCATAGGGCTATTACACCTAGCATATAAGTCTTATTTCTTCAAACCACTCAAAATATAAGAAATACTCTAAAACCCTCATTCCCCCATAGGGAGGGAATTTTTTCCAAACTTCAATAATCTATAACTTTTAATCCAAGTGTCAAAATCCACTCAAAATTTACATAAAGTATTGATGTTTTTTTCACAACTACTACCACAAATTTCAACCATTGATTCATTACCAATCTTTAGATATTGCCAAAATCCTAGAAGTAGCTTCAAACCCTTGTTTACAAACACATATATATTAAATTCTTCATATCTTACAATCTAAAAGTTCAAATGCTATGAAACTTTGATATATAGCCTTTTAGCATAATAATACACCTTCTTTAAAAGTTTGAGACAAAAATTCATCCAAAAAATTAAGATATAGCAAACCCCATCACTATCAACAAAATGGCCTACTTACTACCTTGGAATTTGATCTACTATTTTTGACTCCCAATATCTCCTTCTTTAAAACTCTAAATATAATAATCCTTCTTAATCAAGTATAGAGCTTCAAATCATCTTTTTAGCCGCACCTTCCAATCTCCAAAAGCTCTTATACAACTCCTCCAATTCTCAAAAGAATGACAGTAGGGACAATTTGTACATCTTAACTTCAAGCATCTACTCCTCCCTCATAAAAACTCCAAATCTTTCAATGTTTGTACCAAAATTGTAGCCCAGAAAACAAGCTTTCTAATCCTAGTCTCTAGATTTTAAATGGCTTCCTTGAAGTCACCAAAATCCTTATTCTCCTTGCAGGCAGCCTATTGGGCATAACCATTGATCAATAGGAATGAAGAACTTCACCCCTTGTCTTCATTCATTCATTCTTTGTCTTTATCCTTCCAAGTAAGCCTCTTAGTATTTTAATTGTTCATCTTTAGGCCCCAAGCTTCTCTCAAGGCTTTATACTAAATATTTAGATTCTATATAATTTAAATTCCATAATCAAACTAAGTAAAAATCTAAAATAAAGTTTCTTATACCAACTTCTTTTAATTTACTTTTCTAACCATTCTAACACATATTAGAATTTCTAAATATATTTTGTATTTTGACTAATTTTTATATACTATAAGTAATTACAATACGACAACGTGTTCAAGTAGTGCATAATATCTATCCATTCTTCTTCATATAGCTCTTTCATAAATAGTTTTGAATATTCATTCTTTCTGTGCTATATTTTAAAATAAAAGCTAATACCTATATCCTCAATATCATCAATCAAATCTTCTTCTTGTTTATATGTAGCATAGGATAGCATATCTACTATTGGATTATTTTTGTCTACTATATACTTGAATTCATGATTTAAGGATTTAATGTATGCAATCTACTTTAGCATAGTAATATTAGGAGTATTATAATTGGTGATTATTTCTAATAATAGAAAATAATCTATTTCTACTATCACGGATATTCTTATTACATAATCTCTTTCAATTTTTATGGTTCTCATTGCTTTTTATAATTCTTATTTTACTTGTCAATAGTTTCTTTATCTTTTACTTAATACTTTAGTTCCAAATCTTATAGCAAATTGATCCTCTTCTTCATTATCTTATTCCAATATCTAACAAATAGCTATTGAATTAGTATCAATTATAAGTATCATTGATTTTTTATTTATATAACTTATTCTATGTAATATAAGTGGAAAAGATAATTTTTATTTTAGCTTTTGTATTATTAATATATATATCTTTTACTATTTAAATCTCTTTTATATTTATAATAAATTATAAAAAAAATATGTTACATGAGCATAATATGCAATCCACACATAATAAAATATATAAGCTTCTAAAAATCTCTATATTTTTATTTATAAATTATAAACTTTTTTTATTTATTGTATGGCATCTACTATATTAAGGTTTAATTTGTGACCAAACTATCCACAAAAATATCTTATAATAACAACCTTTCAAATTCTAAAGGTCAATTTAGCTCCTCATAATATCAAGTGAATTTCTTCAAATTGTAATAAAATCTTGTTACAATCCAAAATATAACTACATAAGAAAAATTATGACACATCCTTTGATCCATTATCTCATCTTTTTTTTTTTTATATATATATATTCTTTTATTAAAATATTATCTAAAAAAGATATATTCTTTTTAGAAATAAAATCTAAAAAAACCTTATTCATTCCATTCATCATGTGAGTAACTAAATTTATTACTTCTTGTAATAATGTACACATTTTTATAAATCCTAAAGGTATTCTCATAGTGGTAATGTTCTTACTTCTTTCAACAAGTTGAATTTGATCATATCTAGAATAAAGATCTCCAATAGAATAAATAGCTCTACCAGCAAATTCTTTAGCAAATTTTTTAATAATTGGTCCTACTCTTGTATTTCTAATATTTACTTGATTCACTAATTGCATATCTTGAATAAATTATAGAATCTCATTTTTCTTTGGTATTATAAACCAATAGCTAGAATATAATATAAATGATGGTTCTAAAATCTTTATCTGTATCTTTTGTTTCAAAAGCTCTATAAGTTTGGATAGATGCTCTCTAGGTATTAATATTGTATGAGGGTAAAATTCACTTCTCAACTCAAAGTATAAGGTGGCCTCAATTAAGAGTTGCTTATAAATGGTGGTGTAAAGTATAAGGAGCAATAAACAAAAATAAAGGAGAAGAATAACATAAAATAAGTAAAATATGTACAATTGAATAATTACACACTACAAAACTAGTCACAGTCTGTTCACTATATTTTCACCTAATAAAAAATAAAAATAAAAGATAAAAATTATATTTTTATTTAGATAATTTTTTTTTATCTATTTAATAGTGTAAAGAACATGTAATTCCGAGCTACTATGAGTAAGTTATGACAATCCAAAGATAGAAGATAAATAATAGAAAAGTGAAGTAGAAATTTATATCTTAAGGATAGCTTGCTTAAAAGGTCATGAGTTCAAACCTCACCAAGGCTCACAAGTAGTGTATAAGGGTGTCCTAGAAGGGCCACAAGGCCTTAGTCTTATCCTCCTACCTACATCCAAGGTGCCACAATCCATATGAGACTTGTGCACCTCCCTTCCTATAAGGACTATACTAGCAGCTAGTCCTTCTATTTTCTACTAGTAAAATTTTTTATTTTGCAATTTTGATTTCACTATGGTCTTTAAATACACCCAGTTAGCCTACGAACCTTGTATGGTCTTCAAATCTTACTCCAATTCTTCATAATGGCTCCTAAGGTGGTAAAACTTATTTTTATCAAGATCTTCAAAATTATTCTAAAAATTCCTAAAAAATTCTAAATAAATTATAAATAAATTCTAAAAATTCTTATAATATTTTTAAAATATTAATGTAAATTTTAAAATATTTTATTCTACCTTGGTGATTTTTTATAATAATAAAATCAATTTAAATCTACTAAAAATCCTATTTTTTACATAAATAATTAAAAAGATATGAAATTTCTTTTTCATGCTTCTTCTACCTACTAAATAATATTTATATATTTTTAATATATTAAGATATATTTTAGTATTATATAAAGATAGAATATCAATATAGATATTGGTCTCAATAATTAAATGCTAATTCTTATAATTAAAAAAAGTACTAAATTAAGTAACATAATTGCCTCCAAGACTTACTAAGATCCAATTTCTTTCTCACTAATACTATTCTCTTTTATTTAGCATCATCTAAATACATCTTTATTTTATAATTATAGATTTGGCACTCTAAATATATTCTTTTATCTTAAAACAACTAATGAGTCAATTTGATGACTCACATATTGTATTGTAACATGGTTTTAAAGTGAAAAAATAAAAAAATAAAAAAATTATAGAAAAACTTAATTAAAGACTCAATAACAAAATTACTTTAAAAAATATAGATAATAAATAGAAAGTTAATAAAAATATCTAGCTTTAATGATACTTTTTTCATTAAAAATACTTTTATTTATTTTTCAGGGCCATAAATAAGATAAAATAAGATAGATTAGTAAAAATATTATTATAGACATCTTTAAAATAAAACAATAGATAGTTTTTAGTAAAATTTATTTAAAAAAATCTTAGATTGATATTCAAAGAAGGCCAATAGTGAACCAAGATTAATACCAAAGTCCAAGGCATAAAATTGTGCACCTACAATAAATAAGAGATTCTTCTAATAATCAGAAAGTAGAATTGGATAGCAAACTTAATAAGATTTTTTTGAGCATTGGTTTTAAGGTTTTAAAATTTATAATGACTTTGTAAGAGTTATGCAAAGTCAAGGTTCTATTCAAGTGACTTTGGTTGTTGAAAAATAAAATGGATTCACATTTTAAAAAATTTTGTGAGTTTTATAGTAGATCCATAAATAAAAATTTGTACATTTATGAACATAGTTATATTAAATATATATTATAACTTATAGCTTAATTTGATAATTAAATCAAAGATTATTAGAATTTAAATAGACTAAGATCTCAAAAATTGGATTTTGAGGATTAGTAAGGATTTTTGTGATTTTGAAGAATTTTCCAATTAGATTAGAATGATTTTTTTTAGATTTGGTAGTTAATTCAGTTTTTAATTTCTTATAAAATTTTTAAATGTATAAATAATACAAAAAAGAGCTATTGATGCTAGAAAATTGACAACAAAGTTGAAGAAAGAGAACACATAACTCTTGAGAGGATTAAGAGCTTTTTTTCCTAATTTATAAATTCAAATCTCTTAAAATTTTATATGCTTGTTTTTAAGTAGCAAGTTAAGAAGTGTAAAAATTTTAAATGAAGATCAATTGTTAAATTAATAATTATTGAGGTTTTAAATCTACTATAGGATTTGAATAAGATTTGATTAAAATTTGATAAAGATTTGATTAGGATTTATTTAGGATTTTATTAAGATTTCATTAGAATTATATTAAGATTTGATAAAAATTATATTAGAATTTTATTAGAATTTTAATATAATTTTATTCAAATTATATTAGGATTTTATTAGGATTTTATTAGAATTTTATTATGATTAGACTAAGATTTGATTAGAATTTGATTAAGATTTGGTTAAGATTTACTTACAATATCTTTAAAATTTTATTAAAATTGAATAGGATTTGATTAGAATTTACTTAAGATTCTATTAGGATTTCTTTTTGAATTGGCTAAGATTTGGTTAGGATTTCTTTACGGTATCTTTATGATTTCTTTATGATTTCTTCAAGATTTTTATAATATTTCTTTAGGATTTTTTTATGATTTCTTTATGATTTCTTTAGAAATTCTTTAAAATTCTTTAAGATTTCTTTGTGATTTCTTTAGAATTTTTTTAAGGTTCTTTATAAATTTTTAAAAATTTCTTTAGAATTTTTTTAAAATTATTAGGATTTCTTTAGAATTTTTTTATGACTTTTTTAGGATTTTTTAAAGATTACTTTAGGATTTGATTAGAATTGTTAAAGATTCAATTCAAATTTATTTAGAATTTTATTAGGATTGTTAGGTTCTTAGTTAATTACAAAATATAAGTTTACCTTCTATAACCAAATGTCTGATGCCTGCTCAAATAAGATGATATATAATATGATAGCATTGATCACTTTTGTTGGTTGTAACAACTAATAAATCTTTTATCTTGCAAAAGATAGCTTGAGTATGTGGTGGATATTATTTGACACATCTTTGACTTTCTTTGCCTTTGATCAATTTCAACTTTATCACTCCTTATGGAACTTAGAGCTAAAAAAAGAAGTGATGTCACAAATATGCTATGGAAGAAAATTCTAGAAGATTCTTTAAGATTTTACTTCATCTTAGAAGATTTTAGAAGATTCTATTTATTCTTAAAAGATTTTAGAAGATTTTTAATAATTTTGAGAAGGCCATAGTAGATCCTAGTAGGTTCCAAGAAGGTTTTGGAAGATCCTAAAAGATTTTAAGAAATCTTAGATGGTCATAGAAGGTAATTAGGCTTGTTTCACATCCAACCATCAAAGAAACTTCTCAAAGAGCTTCTTTGCAACTAGCATATATAAGAGTCAAGGTTGAGGGAATCCTTGGTCTCAACAATGTAATTCTTGTGGCTCAGCTTAAACTTTCTCGTCTTATTCTTATATCTTATTGTAGCTTCTTGCTTGTGATATAAAATAAATCTTTTTTGTTTTAGTTCTTTGAATTTTTGAAGCTTTGTTTTATTTGAATGGTGTATCCGTAATAATTTGACTATTAGCAACTTACTAAGATTTTATATTAAGTGGTAGTAACTAAATAAGGATTTGTTTATCTTAGGAGTTGGAAGTAAGAGTCATCTTATTTATACTTCTCTTATATGCAATCTTATTGATACTAAGTAATGAGATTTTTTATATTTTAAAGTTATCTTTGCATTGAAATTATTAGGAATTATATCAAATATACCATCACAATGAATCAAAGCAATTAAGTTTAAAAAATATTCAAATGCTATAACATAAAAGAACCAAAATCCATTAGTACCATACTTGAAGCCAACTTAAGCTTAAAGAAGTTGTTAAAAGAAGAATCTCTATACATTGAAGGTAAAATGGAAGATAATCTATACAAAGCAATAATAAATTCTCTTATGTATATAATATTGGATAAAAAAATTAATTTTAAATAAGAAATAAGTGTTGTGTATTAATACATGTCTATTAGGAACATATACTTTGGAGGTTCACACAACCTTCTAGAACATTCTAGAAGCTTCTCGAGTTAGTAAAAGTTGGTTGAGAAGCTTCCTAGTTGGTGAAAGTCGGTCAACAAGCTTCCTAGTTAGTGGAAAGAGCTCAAGAAGCTTCCCAGTTGGTAGAAGCTGCTTGAGAAGCTTCTTGGTCTGATGGTAGCTGCTCAGAAAGCGTCCTAGACAAGAGTATATATAGGGGTTGAGACTGAAGGGTTCTTTAGTCTCGACAACGCATCTTTTGGAGTTCTAACTCACCTTTCTTGGTGTTATTTGTGTACTCATCTGTTTAATCTAAGTTTTTGGTTTTCTTCTGGAAATCCTATCCTACTTTCAAGTTCTTTGTTCTAGATTCTTGTATCCTTATTCTATATTCTTGTATCTTTTATTTTTATATCAAAAATATTATTATAGCTCTATATATCCATCTTTTCACTTCCATAAAGTCTTATTCATGCATAAATAATTGATTTCTTTTTGAGCTTTAGGATCTAATAACTCTTGGTTTAGCCATTTAATGTTATCAATTTTTTTAAAAGTATAGCTTATATCCTAAAGCTTTACTACAAGAAAATTCAACTGCAGGTTTGCTTTCAATTATGTGATATCTCAAAAATCCTAGCAAGTGCTTAAAATCCTAATTAATAGATATTCAAGTATTATTTTCTTTATATTTCAAAATCCAAAATCCAAATATCATCATTAAGCCATATATATATATATATATATATATATATATATATATATATATATATATATAATATAGCTAAAAAAATGTTCTTTTCAATTGTAGTTGCCAATCCTTTATTGATATCTATATATATAGGTTATGTCGTAAAGAATGATAATAGCTACAAAATCAATATCTTGACTTTGAGCACCTATATTTCCTTCACAAATACTCCAAATAACTCAATTTTCATATCAAAATCATAGCCAAAAATCTAAACTTGCTAAATCAAATCTTTGATATTTGAATGTGTCTCAAAAAAAAATCCTAATTATTAATAAGGCCTTAGGCAATCTCCTTGAAGTCCATTGGATATGACTTTTAGCCAATTGCAATAGAGATTTCTATCATCCATCTCCACTCATCTACATAGATGGTTTAACAATTCTTTTTGATACTAAGATCTTTTTTTAATACTTTTTTTAATAAGATTTATATAATATGTGTTTTAAATATCAAATAAAAGAAATAAAATAAAATTTCAAGGATTGCCAATATCTAACAAAAAAAATTCAAAATACATAAAATTTATTATGAATATAAAATCAACCTCAAAATTTACTATCAAAAAAGAAAATAAAGTTATACAAACCTCAATAGTAACATTTTTAAATAGAGTGCTTTCAAAAAAATAATTTAATTATATTTTATAATCAACTAAAATCCATTAATATGGCTCTTATTTAGCTATACAATAAATTATATATTAAATATGTATACACATTATTTTCACATAATAATTGAACTGCAATACAATATTGTGTTATCTTATTATAGAATATATTGGACACTTGGCTATAGAAGATAAACTTGTATTTTATAATTAACTATGAATCTAACAATCATAATAAAATCTTAAATAAATTCTAATGAAATCTTTAATAATCTTAATCTAATCTTAATTTAATCTTAAAAAAAATCCTAAAAGAATTATATAAAAATTCTAAAGAAATCCTAATGAAATGATAAATTTTTTTTAAAGAATTCTAAAGAATTCCTAAAAAAATCATAAAGATCTTTAAACAAATCTTAAAGAAATTATAAAGAAATACTAACTAAATCCAAGCCAATCGTGAAGAAATCTTAAATAAAATCTAATTGAACTTCAACCAGATCCTAAATAAATCCTAATAAAACTTTAATTAAATCCTAATCAAATCTTAATCAAATTTTAATGAAATTCTAATCAAATCCTAATGAAGTCTTAATGAAATCCTAATAATCCTAAAGAAATCTTAAAGATATCCTAAGTAAATTCTAATTAAATCCTAACTAATATTTAGTTAATAATTAATATTAGTTAGGATTATTTAATTTAAGATTTTATTAAGATTTAATTAAGATATTAATATTTATTTAATAATTAATATTAATTATTTTAAAAATTCTAATAAAATTTTAATTATATCTTAATTAAATCTTAATTAAATCTTAATAAAATCCTAATAAAATTCTGAAAAATTCTTATAATTCTAATAAATACTAAAAATATTCTAAATAAATTCTAATCAAATCTTAATTAATTTTAATAAAATCTTAATTTTTTTTAAAATAAATCCTAATAAAATTTTAATCAAATCTAATAGCAAATTTAAAATCTCAATAAATATTAACTTAAAAATTGATCTTTTTTCATAATTTATATACTTCTTGATTTTTTAGTTAAACACAAGTATAAAAAATTTAAAAGAATTTGAATTTATATATTGAAAAAAAAGTTCATAAATTTCTTTAATGTTGGCACTCCTCTTCCAACCTTAATGTCAATCTTCTAGTGTCAATAGCTCCTACTTTGCACCATTCATATGTTCTAAAACTTTACAAAAATATTAAAATCTAAGTCAACTATTAGTTTTAAAAAAACCATTCTAATCCAAATAGCAGATTGCTCTGAATCACAAAAATCCTCACTAGTCTTAAATATCCAATTTTTTAGATCCTAATATACTTAAATTCTAATAACTCTTGATCTAACCATCTATTGAGCCATAATTTATAATATACATTGAATACAACTATATTCATAAACCTACAAATTTTTACTTATAGATCTATTATAAAACTCAAAAAATTCTCTAAAGTAGACAATCGGTTCCTATAACTATTAATGCACTAATTAAATTTTTTTTAAAAATTTTTTATAGCTATTACTATATCTCATAATTTTCTTTTAATTTGTGTATATGTCCTTTGTCTAATATTCAAAACCTTTTTTCTAAATCTTACTACATATCAATTTCTTTCTTCATCATTTTGTTGTGAATTCCATCAATAAATTTTAATTGGTGGATTAATTAAAATTATAATTTTTAAATCATTTAAATATCAAACTATTAAAATTAAATATTTTATTTGATCATTTAAGTATTTATTAGAATTTAAAAGATTTTATAAGTTATAAGAGTCTTATTAGAAATTTTTTATAAAAATAGAATCTCTGTAAGTCTTTGAAGCAATTATCTTAGTTGATTTAGTATTTTTTTTAATTATAAGAATTAGTATTTAGTTATTGAAAATAATATTTGTATTAGCCTTCTATCTATATATATTATTCTTTAAAAATCTATAAATATTACTTAATAGATAGAAGAAATATGAAAAAAAACTTTCATATTTTTTTAATTATTTATATAAAAAATAGGATTTTTAATTGATTCAAATTAATTTTAGTATTATAAAAAATAACCAAGTAGAATAAAAATAGCTTTAAATTGATATTATTATTTTATAAATATTATAAAGATTTTTAAAATTTATTTAAAATTTATTTAGAGTTTTTTAAGAATTTATAGAATAATTTTGAAGACTTTGGTAAAAATAAGTTTTACCACTTTGGGAGCCATTATGAAGAAATGGAACAAGATTTGATGGCCATATTAGGTTCCTAGGCTAATTGGATATTTTTAAATACAATGATAAAGTTAGAAATTTAAAAATATTGATATTACTAATAAAAATAGGAAGACTAATAGCTAGTGTGGTCTTTATAGGATGTCAAGGACACAAGTATACAAAGCAAGAGACTTGAATTAGAACAAAGTTTCAAGAAGAAACCAACAAGAACTTAAATTGAGTAGATGAGTACACAAACAATATTAAAAAATATGAGCTAAAATTCTAAGAGATGCATTGTTAAGACTGAAGAACTCTTCAACCTTAATTTCCATATATCCCTATCTAGGATGCTTCTTGAGTAGCTTCTATCAAACTAAGAAGCTTTTTGATCAGCTTCGACCAAATAAGAAGCTTCTCAAGCTCTTTCTACCAATTTGGAAGCTTTTTGAGTTCCTTCTACTAACTAAAAAGCTTCTTGAACTACTTTCACCAATTAGGAAGCTTCTCAAGCAACTTTCACTAACTCAAGAACCTCTAGAATATTCTAGAAGGTTTTGTGAATCTTCAAAGCATATATCTCTAATATCACCCTTTTTTTTAATAACGAGTTCGAAGAGAAGCTCAATCTTTTTATATATAAAAAAAATCAAGAATACGTTACACTAATGAAGTTATGTATTTTATTATTTATTCTTAGGCAATAGGTTCTACAAGTCTTCAAAGAAATTACTTATAGCCTTAAGCTAGTACCTCTACTGTTTAAACATCCCATCTAAGGATATTATCTTTATTACAGCCTTCAAAACATCCTCCAAATAAGCTCTCAGGCTTAAAAAGATTAACCTTTCCAAACTCAAGCAATATTATTAAAACTCAAGTATTAGAATCAAGACTTACATGGTTAGATCTTGCTCTTAATGGCCCCAACAAAAGTCATATTTGGCACTAAAATATATCATCCTTACTTTGTTCAATTAAAAGCTGAGAAAACTACACTAGTTTTTTCAAAGCTTGTATAGCAAGTAAATCTTCTAAATCTTGTTCTTTCAATACTTGAAGGTTTGACATGGTGATTGACTTGCTTCTATTATTCTATTCTATCTTGAAATAGATGACTATATATTGATAAAGACTTTAGTTTAATTCTCCTCTTCTTATGAGTATTCTTTGAATCCAATCTTTACCAAGAAATTATCATTAAATATGTTTGGATTTGTGGGAATAGAGTCAATAAAATTTTTGTATCTTTTGAGGTACATTGGTGAGATTTTTGGCTGATTTCTATATGTGCTCATTAATATCATAGCCGTGCTAATGAACAAGATATTCTAATTTGTCCCATTTTTGCCATAAATCAAGTATCTTTTCAACCTCGTATTCTTTATGGTCTTCAAGTTTGATACTAGGTAACGATTGTTGTATTTTTTTTAGAATATGTGACTTTTTATAAGATTCTAAAAGAGAGACATAAAAAATTGGATGTACTTTTATAGAAGATGGTAATTCAAAATGATATACTATTGAATTAATTTTCTTTTATTTAAAAAATGGTCCTAACCTCCGATAGTCTAGCTTATTGTATGGTGGTTTGATCTTGATGTTCTGTCAAAGAAACCATACTTTATCTTCAATATAAAAAACATGTGGTTGATTTTTGAATTTGACTACAAATGCCTTATAAGTATATTGAGCTGCTTGCAATTGAAGCTTCTAGGTTGTTTGATATTCTGATAGATTCTTTGCAAATCCTTCAGCTACTGGGTTGTTATTCTTTGGTATATTCCATAGATCAAGCTTTAGATGATATCCATAGTTAGAATAAAATGGTGTTTGTTGAATTGAGGCATAAACAATATGATTATATACAAACTCTGCTCATTATAGATACGAGATTTAATCGTCTTATTGATAGTTGATATTATATTATAAATACTACTCCAAAAATTAGTTAATTTGTTCTATTTGGCTATTAATTTGAGGACAGAATGCCAAAGAAAGTTTGATATCTATCTTTAATATTTCAAAAAGACATCTCTAAAACTTAAATATGAATTGGGATCCTTGATCAAATACAATATCATCCAGTAGGCCATAATATCAATATATATATATATTGTCAAGAAAGAGCCTTACTATTTCTTTATTAGACGCAATTTACTTATAAAGAATGAAATGAGCCATTTTTTTGAGTCAATTAACCACCATAAGGATGATGTCTATTAAATTGGATGATAGTAGATTTTTGATGAAATCCATCAAGATAGAAGATTATGACCGTCTTGTAATATGCAAGGGTTATAAGAGTCCATAAGGGTGATGTTGAGGATTTTTGGACCTCAAACAGATGTTGCAAGAGAGTACAAAGTCCTTTACTATCTTTTATATTTGACGCCACTAAAAATCTCGGAAAATAAGTACCAAGGTCTTGTTAAATCCAAAGTGACTCGTAGTTGGAAAATCATAGTGAGATTAAAGAATACGTAATTGTGTTGGTCTTTTTGGGATATACAAATGTTCTTCTTAGTATAGAAGGTCTTTTTCAAGCTTGAACTTATTAGCATTTTCTTTCAAGCAACACTTGACATCAAAGACCAAAGCAACATTAGTAGTTCTAATACGCATTTCATTGAAAAAACTAGAATCAATAGGTGCCAATGTAATAGTGGCATAAAAGCAAACTTGCTCTAGCTTCAACAGAGTTGCATATTATTGATCAAACACTATTTCTCCTACCTTTGGTACAAGATATAATCTCTTTGATAAAGCATCATATAATCCTTGTTGCTTTCTAGGTTGATAAGTGATAATAAAATTTAATCAAGATAACAATATATTCTATCAAATTTGATAGCGATTGAGAACATGACCTGCTCTAGCATTCTTAGCTATTTTGTGCAATTGGTATGACATCTATGGTCAAAAGTTTTAAAATATATGGATGATTGAATGTGCTAAGATTGAGTAAAAATTTGTGATAATTTAATAGTGCAATTGACATTTATTTGATCTTTAGTACAAAGAGGTACTAGAAGTTGACAGTTTAGGATTATTTAGGATTTTTACAATATCTAAAGATCTATTAGTCAGATCAAGGTGAAATTTGGCATGGTCTTAGAAGACTTAAAGATCAAGCTATACATCAATTTTGAGCTGAAGTTAAAAATTGAAGAAGGAGAAATTGCTGCTAGGATATCAGCATCAACTTTCAAGTTGGCAGCTCAGTGATATTAGTGCAATTTTTGGTTGGTTTTTCACAATCTGTAAGTTGGATTGGATTAAAATTATTTGAGCATATAGAAGACTTATTTTGGCATTTTTGTGCAAAATTTCACACCAATTTGACAATTAAATTAAGAATTATAGCTTATTGAAGTTCATTGATTAAAGTTAGGACTTATAAAGAAAAATCATAGTTGCTTAATTGTGAAGGTAATAAAGTGTGAGTCATCAAATTGACTCATTAGTTATTTTAGGATAAAAGAATGCATTTAGATTGCCAAAACTACAATTGTAAAGTAAAGAAGTGTTTAGATGATGCTAAATGAAGGAGAATAATATTAGTGAGAAAGAAATACGGTCTTAGTAAGTCTTGGAGGCAATTATCTTAGTTAATTTAGTATTTTTTTTAATTATAAAAATTAATATTTAATTATTGAGACCAAAGTCTATATTGGCCTTTTAAATTTATATACCACTTATTAAATATATATAAATATTATTTAGTAAGTGGAAGAAGCATGAGAAAGAATTCTCATGTCTTTTTAGTTATTTATATTAAAAATAAGATATTTAGTTGATTTAAATTTATTTTATTATTATCAAAATTACCAAGGTAGAATAAAGTAGTTTTAAATAGATTTTATTATTTTAAAAATATTATAGGAATTTTTAGAATTTATTTAGAATTTTTTAGGAATTTTTAGAAGAATTTTTAAGACTTTGGTAAAAATGAGTTTTACTATCTTGGGAGCCATTATGAAGAATTGGAATAAGATTTGAAGGCCATACAAAGTTCCTAGGCTAATTAGGTGTTTTTAAACACCATGGTATAGTCAAAATTGTAAAATAATGAGTTTTACTAGTAGAAAATAGGAGGACTAGCAGCTAGTATAGTCCTTGTAAGAAGGGAGGTGCACAAGTCCCATATGGGTTGTGGCAACTTGGATGTAGGTAGGAGGATAAGACTAAGGCTTTGTGGCCCCTCTAAGACACCCTTATACACTACTTATGAGCCTTGGTGAGGTTCAAACTCATGATCTTTTAAGCAAGTTATCCTTGAGATAAAAAATTTCCACTTTATTTTTCTATTATTTATCTTCTATCTTTGGATTGTCATAACTTATTCATAATAATTCGGAATTATATGTTCTTTAAACCATTAGAAAGATAAAAAAGTTATCCAAGTAAAATTATATTTTTTATTTTTTATTTTTATTTTTTATTTTTTATTTTTATTTTTTATTTTTTATTAGATGAAAATATAATAAACAAACTATGACTAGTTTTATAGTGTGCAACTACTTAATTGCACATATTTTACTTGTTTTGTGTTATTCTTCTTCTTCATTATTGTTTATTACTCCTTATATTTCACATCACAATTTATAAGCAACACTTAATTGAAGCCACATTATACTTTGGATTGAGGAGTGAATTTTATCCTTACACAAAGCAATTGGATTTTGTGTATGGTTGAAGTTTCTAAGAAGATTATTTTTAAGCTCTTTGTAATGACTTATCCACTCTTATATTGAAATTAAAATCATATTCTTCTTATATGGGTGAAACCTATTAAGGTTTGTTGAGTATTTATAAATTGCAACTTCACCTTCCATAGTTAGGTGCCCGACGTATTTTCAAACAAGATAACATGCAATACAACATAAGTGATAAACCCGACGTGAAAGTTTAGAGTGGAAGGTGTTGGATTTTATTTGTAGTTATTTGAAATTGATGGTGCATGAAGGCAAGAAGTTTGAATTTTGAATTTTTGATGGAGCTTTGGATGGCACTTCAAATAGATCTTAAAGTAGAGATTCAAGTGGATTTTTTTCTAGTAGACAAGGTATGTATTTAGATCCAAACACTATAAATATGTTTCAAGTATTTACATTGTTTATATAATAGTAATAGGGCAATGATTGCAAAGAAGCTTTGGCAATCAAAGCATTACAAGCAGTGGTTAATAAGATTGATTAATTTGATGGAAGGAATATTTTTAAATAATTATAGAATTGAATTGAATTTTTGAAAAGGATATGATTTTATTATTTGAACTTGCTTCAATGCTGGAAATAAAAAAATATGTGAAATCAATTATAGAACAATTTGAAAGTTCTTGAGAGAAATTCTCTTACGCATTGAGAGATGAATATTTTTTAGAAGATTCTAATTGGATTATTAAGAAATCATTTTTGGAATGGATTGAGTATCCTAATAAGAAATTGCAAGCTACCAAATTATTAAGAGAGTTTAAAAGGGAGTATTTTTTATTATCAAAATTAGAAAAGATAACATTAGAGTCGAACAAGGTTGAATTATTTCTTCAAGCAGCTGATGGTAAATTGCAAGAGAGGTTAGAAATTCTTCTTGAAGATAAAAAAGAAGATAAAGGATTAAAAACAAAATAGAAAGAACTTAAAAATGTAATGGGATTTCTTGCAAAAAAGAAAAAAAAGAAAGGATAAGATTGGTATTTAAAGAGTTGTACAAGTATCTAAAATTTAAGTGCCTACTTCATGATCAAAAGTACTTATTATCCAACCTTCAACAACTCTATTAAAGAAAGAAGATGAGAAAAGTAAAGAAATTATACGTGGAATGCGGGATCTTCAAATCAAATTTGTAAGGCTTGAGGAGAAGACTTCTATAATGAATTCAAAAGCTACTTTTAAATAAAGATATGTCCAAAGATGTATTTAATATGAGGATGATTTTCATTCTTGAAAAGATTGTGGTGAATTCAATGAAATGGTGCAACAAGATATTATTTTTTGAAAAGATGAGAAAGTGGAAAATATTGGTGATTTTTTCCAAACTAACTTTGATAAACGAGGCATGAAAGCATAAGTTAAGGATTATTTGGCAACAAATAAGATTGCAATAATGGAAGTTATAAGTTATGGTACTACAATGGATGACAATGGCAACCAAGATTTTTTTGGAAATATTGAATCAAATAGACTTTGATTTTCTGCCATTTCTACAATGTATAAAAAGAAGATGCCACAAGAAGCTTTATTAAGGATTGTTGTAATAATTTGTAGAACTATAAGTTGGGAGGATCCTACGGAAGCTTTGTTACTATATGCCTGTATTGCTAAGAACCAACATGAAGCTTTGATAGAATAAAAGAGAAGACAAGATTCTAATGAGACAAGAGAAGGAAATTCTTCCAAAAGGCAGACTCAAAAAAATAAGGCTTGTGAGATGGCTTCATAAGAATTACCAATAAAGGATGCTTCAATATTATTAAAAAAATAAGTCAATAATTTACAAACTACTTTTTGATACTGAAGCAACAACAGATTTAAAGAGGGTGCTTGCAGAGCATGTGCTCAATACTAAAGTTGAATTTATATTGAAAGAGATTTTAGGAATTGCAAAGAAGAATTTTTATGATGTTATTATTGATAATATTAAGTGGAAGAGGTAATTAATGAGTGAAGCTCGATCAAATCATGCTATTGATGCACATGTATGTGAAGATGAAAAAGATGAAATTGATAATTATTGCAAACAATCAACAAGTAGATGAAGGAGTTATAATCAAAGAGCACATTGTTGTGTTATGATTTGGCTACCATGTGAAAAAATTATACATATATGTTTAATATATAATTTATTCTATAATTAAGTGAAAGCCATAACAATGGATTTTATTGGTTACAAGATGTGGTTAGGTTATTAGTTTAGAAAGAATCTATCTAAAAAGATTATTATTGAGCTTTATATAATCTTTTATTTTTTTTGGTAGTGACTTTTGAAGTTGATTTTATATTGATAGTAACTTTTGTATATCTTAAGTCATCTTTATTAGACATTGGTAATCCTTAAGATCTTATTTATTTCTTTTATTTGGTATTCAGAACACATATTATGTAAATCTTATAAGAAAAAAGATTAGAAAGGAATTTTTAGTATGAAAGGAGATAGTTAGGCCATCCATGTGAATGAATGGAGATGGATGATAGAAGTTTCTATTCCTATTGGCCAAAAATCATATCCAATGGACTTTAAGGAGGCTGCCCGAGGATTTATTAGGAATTTGGATTTATTTTTTGAGAAGAGTCAAACATCAAAGGCTAGGGTCAGCAAGTTTGGATTTTCAAATATGATTTTGGTACAAATCTTGCATGACTTGGATTTTTTATAAAAGAAATATAGGCGCTCAAAGTTAAGGTGTAGAAATTGTATCTACTGGCACTCTTTTGAGCATAACTTACATGTACAGAGAGCAATAGAAGATCAGCGATTAAGGTTGAAAAGAACACTTTATTGGCTATTTGATAGATTTTTAGTTCATAATTTTCAAAAATGTATATGTTTATGTCACAAGACTATGTACAAAAATTTTGTGGTATTAAAATTTTGGATTTGTGAAATATGAGGAAAATAGTGCTTGGGTGTCTTTAAAATAACTTCTCGGTCTGAAGTCACTAAACACTTCAATGCCTATCGCAAGTTTACCTATTGCTGAATATAATACCTTCTGTAAGATACTCTCATCGATCCCAATTATTCTCCCCTTTACTACACTCGAACCATCCTTTGGGTCGTAATTTTTTATATACTTTGCCACTAGTTCTATATCAATTGGTGGCAAGTTATCTGATCCTCACAAAAATACATACATCTGTGCATTTCTAAAATCTCTCTGCCTTTGTGGAGACCAACAGATTTCCAACTTCATTGGCTCCATGTTGGTGATCACCACTAGGGACAGCGATTGCAAGTTATTCTTACTTCGCACGTTTCAGACATTCTCCTCTCTGTCTGCAGCTCTCTTTGACCTTTCTATCGACATTATATAATGCTGACTACATACTCCTTGCTCGTACTAATTGTTACTCTCTGACTGCAAAAAAACTCTACACTCCAATAAGCATATACTTGAACAACCAAGCTCAAAACAGAATGTTAATGAAAACTCCCACTAAGTGCCTCGCTCCTAACCTTTTACTTGGGGTCTGAATCAACAATCTTTAATCTAGTGTATTAGATCATCACTTCCAATTTGCCTGACTAGTCTATATTAGGATCCAAAACTGACCATCAACCGTCTTTTCTAACCATCATGCACCTTCAATAAAGATAAGCTATCATGAATAGGTACACCCTCTATCTTCTCCAATTTTAAAAACTTGTCCCGGATTTACGTAAAATAAAGACGTAAACGATTGTCGTTAACTCGGGTGGTAAATTGAGTATCCATAAAATCTTCCAATTGAACTGAACCATTAGAAAAGGCTTCGATTATTCGATAAGATCCATACCAACAGACTTGGAATTTCCTCGGAAAATTGTGAAAGCGGCTATCATAAAGAAGCAATAGATCATTGGGCATAAAAGATTTAAGACGTAATTTACTATCATAATAACTCTTACGGCGGTATTGTGTAGCTTCTATAATTAAAAGAGCCGTAGTCCTTACTTCATCTAATTTTTTCAATTATGTTAACCGATGTTGGAGGGATTCCTTGTCATTAAGACATTCATCCAATGCAATTTGTAAATTCGAAACTTCCAATTCAATTGATAATATTACCTCTTGTCCGTACACCAATTAGAACGGTGTGGAACTAGTAGTCTCTTTATACACAGTACGATATACCCACAAGACTGCAAATAATTTTGTATCCCAGTCTGTTCTCATACCAGACACTGTTTTAATTAAAATTTTGCATAAAATATTGTTGGTCCTTTCAGTCTGTCTATTAGCCCAAGAGTAATATGGGATTGTCTTTTGATGCTTGATCATATATTTATCTATCAAAGTCGCAATTGTAGAATTAATAAAATAGATTCTACGATCACTAACCAATTCTTTGGAACATCCAAATTGAGTGATAATGTTCTCATATAAAAATGTGGCTACAGTATTGGCATTAGCAATTTTTGTTGCCATTGCCTTCGTCTATTTTGTCACATAATTAGTCCCTACCAAAATATATCTTTTCTTGCCCATTTCGCAAGGTTGGTGCGATTGGTCACACAAAATCAATATCCTATTTTTTGAATGGTGCTTGTGCTAAAATTGGTACCAACGGCATGGCAGAAGTTCCAATACGTTGACAAGGATCACAACGTTGGACATATTGGTGTGCATTTGAGAATATTATTGGCTACCAATATCCAGCCATTAAAGCTTTATGGACAGTGTTGTCACCGGCAAAATATCCTCTACAACTATTCAAATGATATCCTTCCAATATGGTATGTATTTCACTACCATCTAAAAAAGAATAACATTCATGCCTAGCTACTACGTCTAGTATATTATCTATAAAAGATAAAGGAAAATAATCCTTCTTAGTAGTTGCGTTTAATTTACGGAAGTCTTGACAGATACGGATTTTTTCATTTTTCTTTGGTATTATCACTATTGGTGAAATCCATTCACTATACGAGATTGGATATTTGAAGTCCACATCTAAAAGTTTATCTACTTCCTCCTTGACCATGAGAGAATATTTTGGATTAAGACGGTGTTGTCTTTGACGAATTAATATAGCATCTTCCTCTAAGATAATTCGATACTCACAAACTTTGGCAGGAATATTTTTTAAATCTGCATACGACCAAACAAAAGCATATTTATGATTTAGAAAGAATTCTTTCCAATTTCTCAGTTCTATACTCGTAATATTGGTGTATACTTTGATAATCTGGGATGTTTCATTAGAGCCCAAGTTAATGGATTGGCATACAGGTTCCTCATTAATCCCCAGTTTGATTTGCCCCTCCTACTTTGAATCCTTCATATGGTCTGGCAAATTAGACTTATCCAATTCTGATTCCAATGTACCGACTTCATATATCACGCAATTATTCATCCAGTCCGCAATGACATCATCAAAATTCGCTGCATCCTCCTGATACAAAAAATATTCCCCTGGTCTTCCATACTAGTATAACACGCCTTGCTTCCGCATGTGAATTAGGTCCTTATCAACTTGCATCGCATTATTAACTTCATCATATTCTGCCTTAGATTGGCCTTCATCATCAAGTATTGCTTCTATGCCCATAATTTGAGACTCCCCATGATATTGAATTGGGTACATTTGTAAAACAATCTTGTCACTACCCTCCTCAATAGTTAATATTTCGCGGTGTTATACTGCATTTACGTGCAATATGTAAAAATAATATACATCTTATATTTATTGTTATTACATGTGTGAGTGCTAGAGGTTATTTTAGAAGATATTATAAGGAGAGGATTTATTATAGCCACTTAATTAGTGAATTAAGATGGCTATTTGTTTTGTTCCTACCTTATTTATATCCTAGAATAGACTCTTTTGTAATTAGAAGAAAGGTAAATGTTGTTTTACCTTTCTTGTTGACTTTGAGGTAGAATGGACCTTGTGAGGGATAAGAAAGAAGAGCATGGGGTGAATAAGGCCTGTCCAATAGGATTTGGCTACCCATGTGGGCATCTCATAGTCTAATATGGAAAGAAAGGAAGATATACTCCTCTTGCTAGACCGAGAGAAAAAGGTAGTTTTGAATGGTGAACTTTGGAGAGAGATAGCTCCAAAGAGATAGAAGCGTTTGTAATGAAAATTGATGGGTGTGTTCTTCAAGTTGTGAGGATTCTATAACCTACTCACTTGCTTGTTTTGGAATTGTGAGCAAAAAATTATGCTTGTTTTAGTAGAGTAGGGTTTGCTACCATCCGACGAAGAGGGGCAGAAACTTCGAGCTGCTACTGCAAGTTTGATTTCGACTCTTTCTTAGTGAAATTTATAAAGAATGTGGAAAATTGTGCTAGCTTTCTATCAAGACATCTCTTGTAGCATTTGGAATTGACGAGCAAAAGTTGTGAGCTTGAGAAAGGGAAAGGGTTTGCTGCCACCCGATGAAGAGGGGCAGAGACTTTGTTCAACCACCCAAGTCGGACAGTCTCTTCAATCTTTTTGATAATTTAGGTGCTTATAGTAGCTTATGTAAGCTTTCCACAAAAACAAAAATCAATACATTTGGAGCTTTGATGAAAGTTTTATGAGCCGTAAAGTGTCAAAGAGGGCAAATTGTTGCTAGGGTTTGAAGAGTAGAATCAACTAGCTACAAAATCTGGAGTTTGAGAGGCATGCAAGCGAAATTTTAGAATAAGTTAGATGATGGAGTGAGCTTCCTAAAAAGCTATTGCATGTCCAATTTGGAGAAGGAAAGTGATCACAACGAAGGCTGAAGTGAAGAGGAGCTTTGCTGCCTTTGCATTTACTTGGAAATTTTAGTGCCTATTTCTTTTAGCCATAACTTTTAAACGGTAAGTCATCTATCTATGAAATTTTGATATGTTTTACAATGGATTATTGGCTTTCCATAGGCTATAAGCACGCTTGATTTGACATTTTGATGAATTTTTAGTGATTTATTTAGTTTCAGCTTGTTGTATAACTTGTATTCCTCATATGTGGTTGTATTTTGAGGTATACTTGAATACATACACACTTTGCTTATACCTTTTATACAAGTATATATACTTGTATTTATATCAAGTATTTATACAAGTATTTTATAAGTATTATACATAATATTTGTATAAGTATTTATACAAGTATTATACTAAGGATTATACATTATTTTATACAAGTATTTATACAAGTATTATTCAAGTATTTATACTTTATATTTGTACAAGATTTGTATAAGTATAATACAAGTATAATTTGAAAGCTTGAACAAATATTGTGCAAGTATAGAACATACTTGTACGGCTTCCTCTCATATTCCCTGCTAGTTCTAATAGTAGCTAGGAATCCGACGTTTTCTCAAGGCAAATTCTCTCTACCCGACAGCATCCTCAATCATTCCTAGCTTTGGCTTGATATAGCCAAGGCCGACCCAATAAGATTGGATATGATAAAATGGAACTCTATAATTGATAAACAATATAATCAATTTCATATGTAATTCCCACGATTACGATATTAATACTACGTAAGATACATATTGGTTTTATCCTACTATGATCTGCCATTCTCAATACTAATGTCGTGGGTAATAATTGTCTTAAATCCAACTCCTCCATTGTATCAGCGTTCATACTAAGTTCACATTAAGTTCACACTAGAGCCACCATCCACTTGAATTCTAGGAATGAGAACACCATCAATTGATACATTGATAATTGGTGCTCCGAGATCGGGATTCAAATTAACCTTATGAATTTTTTTATTACAAACTCTACATCATATTAACGAGGAATTCAATATAGAACAACATTCTAGTGCAACTATTAACAATTGCTTCATTGTAATAGAAGGTTTAATTTCATCCAAATCTTTCATCATATCATATGGTTTCATATTGGCAATGATTCCTAAGGCCCTCTTTTTTTTCATAGATTTTAATTTAATCCCTTGAGATAATTTTCTTACAGAGTTTGGAGCTAGAACTACTGAATGGACTTTGTCATAATTCTTGTCCATGAGAGGATCTTTTAATGGATAAGGTGGCTCCCAAAACTTTGCAGATATTGATATCGATTTTGATTGAACCAATATCTCGGGGCTAAGGACATCCTCAAGTTGCATAAACAAATTGGATCCAATCGTTGGTAATACCTTTGATACTGGTATTAGATTTGGAGTACCATCCAATGAATTACATTGGACCATTGCAATTGGTACTTCCAATTTTTGAATTAGATCTTTTACTTTTTGCTGGGCCCGAGTAAATACTGCATGGATGCATTCCATCCGATTTACTAAAGAATCTTGTGGAACTCAAATATTGTCTTCCATCTTATTTTGCAGCTGTGTACGCTGATCTTGATTATTAATATTAAATGGAGCATTGCACTACTCGTAAGTATGTCCAAATTGCTTACAATTTCTACATACTAGAGCATAATCATTATTAGCTTTAGGATTGAGACATTCACTAGCATAATATTCTATCTGCCTGCATCGATAGCATTGAAGTGGTCTTCTTCCTCCTCTATCAAGAATATGGAGCATCTCGATTGGTATATACCAGCTGGGCTTATTTTAGGTTGGATAGATAAAGGATCTCGGCCGAGCAGTTGGTATTGTAGGATCTGAAATTGGATTCTAAATAGGTGGATATTGGAATTGTCTTTGCTGATTTTACAAAAAACCTTGAAAATTGG
Source organism: Physcomitrellopsis africana (assembly GCA_036785485.1). Taxonomy (NCBI): domain Eukaryota; kingdom Viridiplantae; phylum Streptophyta; class Bryopsida; order Funariales; family Funariaceae; genus Physcomitrellopsis; species Physcomitrellopsis africana. The sequence goes on from JAWRVF010000266.1 coordinate 379,224, forward strand.
AGTCACCTTCTTAGTTATACTTATAATTTTAAAAATTATAGAAATTTCTATTTTCTTTAATAAGACAATTCCCATTCTAGCCAAACCTATTTTTTATCTGAACTTGATTAACATCCCACAAAGTTAGTTGAATCATGGTTTGATTTCCGAACTGTTATTATTTTCTTAAATTCTAGCAATTGGTGGTTATATGCTTACTTCTATAAAATGTACATTGCATAGTCAATTGGGGTGGTGAAGGGCACTCCGTTACCAAATGGCCTTGTCCCTTACAATTACTGCACCAAATATTGGGATGCATATTAGTTAGTTTATGTTTCTTTTCTTTATTCTTTGTCAGATTAATAACCAACTCGTCCATCTTCTTTGTCAAAGTTAACAACAAAGTCTCATTTGGATCCTTTGATACTAGTTCATTAGATAATTCTTTTACAGATATTGATTTTTGATATGGGGAGTATGGAGAATACGGAATTACAATTATTGGTGGTACAGCTTGCAATGGAATAGCATTCACTATCCCTTATGGATTAACATTAAGATTTACACTGTAATCAATTATCCTTGGATAATTGTCCATTGTTTCATTCCAGGTTGGTATTTGATACCCTCCTTGAGATGGAATCATTGTGGCTCCTACGGTTAAGAATTGGTCATAATGATATTCTTTTCATACCTTAGCTCGGTCAAGTGAGGCAGCCACAATCGCAGGTTGGGCCTCTTTTATAAACATCTTCAATTCTGGTGGGTATAGTCCGTTAACCAATATAGACATAACAAACAAATCCGGCATTTGGTTATTTGACCAATTATGAAGGATATCTGCTACTCGGCCATAACATGACTACATCGCTTCTCTTGGTACCATTTTGTTATTCATTAATCTTTCTCTAAGATGTTCTTGAAATCCTATTGGTCAAAAATGAGTCAAAAATGTTCTTTCAATGCCTCCCAATTAGGAAATTGTCCCATGGGTTGGCAATTATACCATTTAAATGCCATGTCTTTCAAGATCGCTTGCAGCCATCTTAACCAAATATCTTTAGATCTACCATTGTTGGCTATACATGCGGTCAGGAATTGAGACAAGTGTTGATCTGGGTCGGCCCTTGGCAGACTCCTAAAGATAGATAATGGAGCTACGATAGTTGTGCGATCATCCATCGCACCCATTTGTACCGCAATTGGTACTGCTGGACCCCTTGCCGCCATTGAAGGTGACAATGTTCTACTCACTTCTTTGTTAAAAGAAACGCAGCCTCCCCCAATTGTCTTTTTTGGACTTCTAGGCCTCCGCAATTTGGTATTATTATCAGTAAATAATTTTGTTGGTTGAAGTTGAGGTGAAAACAACAAATTTTGAAATACACTGAATTGGCCCTTATTGGCAAGCAATACATTCCCTTCTGAAGAACTAGCCTTGCTAGAATTGGCTGTATCTACTATTAAAAAAGTATCCAATGGAATATCCAATTCTTCTGTGCTCTATTTTCTTTCCATTAATGGGCTTAAGAGATACATTGGGCTATTTGCCAAGTTATCCGCCAGTGCTTTTGGCAATTTCTTTAACAGTATATATATCTAAAATATTAAAGATCTTTTATGTTCTGGGTATGCTCGGATGTGCTTAGAGGCATGTGTAGAATGGGTAGGAATTTTAGGATTTATAATACATAATTTGTAGGGTTAAGAGTAGGCAGGAAGCCGATAAATGGCCAATTTAGAAGGCAGCATGGGTAAGGGAGTTAGAAAAAGTGGTTATCGTCAATTGTGTAGCGGTTAATACCGATTGGGATAAGTATAAATTGATTAAGACAGTAGCAGTAAGCGCCAAACTGTGATAGTCTTGAGCTGGGGTTAGCTTGGTGCTATTTCTCTCTCTTTTCTTTTGTTAGACTGTAGCGGAGGATCCAGATTTTATTCTGAAGGATTTTACCATGTCAACAATGAGGTACAGTAATAAAATAGAAAATATATATATATGTGGATGAGTAAGAAATTATGATTGTTCGTTACGTGAAGTTCTTTGTGGTGAATTGGAGGTTGAAGACCAGCTATGTAAATCAAAATTTGGTTGTGGATGTGAGTGTCATGCCGTATTCATTGTGAGAGTTGAGCGGTGGAGAATATTGGAGTAACAATTTGTTTTGAGAGATGTTGTAGGTGAGGAATTATTTCCAATGATCGGAGAAAGAAGCGGGTATATGCAATCTGTGGAAATGGTGTGACATTGCCAATTGTTGTTATGAATTTGGAAGAAGACAGAAGATTACAATAGGAATATTGGTGGATGATTGTGTCACAAAGTATCTTTAGTTGCGGAATAGCAGAACCAATAGAGTGGATAGCAGTATTTTAGAGAAAAGAGTGTACATGTGTATTGGACTCTAATGTTCAATAGGCAGTTAGTTATGTGATCCTAACAAGTTAACTCAATACAAATAGTCTTTCCATGTGTTCGAATCCCCCTTTACAGATTTACTCTGGACAATATTAGTAGAATAAGTGAGATGGATGACAACAATATTTTGGCGCCGTTGCCGGGGATTGACAATAGTATTGAGTGTTAGGAATTAACTACTGAATAAGTAGTTACAATAGTGATAGAAAGCAATGTCAATAATAGATGATGAAAGATTATGGTTAATAAGAATGAGAACATTGCTCTGAGAAAAATACATCAATCGAAAGGAAGACAAGAGGGAGCACAAGTAAGAAATTTGTTGCGGGACGAGCAAGAACGAAAGCTAAAAAGGAAGCGTCGACAGAGTTGGATTAAACCGTGGTTGCTCGCCTGTTGGCATATCCGAGCATACCAAGAACATGAAAGATCTTTAATATTTCAGACATATATACCGTTAAAGAAGTTGCTAGAAGCACTCGCGGGTAACTCCACGAATAGCCCAGTGTATCTCTTGAGCCCATTAGCGGAAAGACAATGGAACACAGAAGAATTGGGTACCCCATTAGGTACGTTCTCAATAGTGGATATAGCCAATTCTAGCAAGGCTAGTTCTTCACTAGGGAATGTATCGCTTGTAAGTAAGGGCCAATTCAGTGTATTCCAAAATCCGTCGTTTTGACCTCAACTTCAACCGATAAAGTTATTTGCAGATAATAATACCAAAGAGCGGAGGCCTAGAACTTCGGAAAAGACAATTGAGGGAGGCAGCATTTATTTTAATCACGAAGCAAGTAGAACATTGTAACCTTCAATGGCGGCGGGAGGTCCAGCAGTACCAATTGTAGTACAAATGGGTGCGGTGGGTGATCGCACAACTAGCGTAGCCCCATTACCTACCTTTAGGGGTCTGCCAAGAGCCGACCCAGAACAACACTTGTCTCAATTCCTGACCGCATGTATAGCCAATAATGGTAGAACTGAAGATATTTGGTTAAGATGGCTGCCAACAACCTTGAAAGATATGGCATTTGAACGGTATAATCGCCAACCCGTGGGACAATTTCTTAATTGGGAGGCATTGAAAAATATGTTTTTGACTCATTTTTTACCAATAGGATTTGAAGAACGTCTTAGAGAAAGATTAATGAATAGCAAAATGGTACCGGGAGAAGCGGTGCAGTCATATTATGGCTGAGTAGCAGATATCCTTTGAAATGGCCAAATAATCAAATGTCGGACTCATTTCTTATGTCCATATTGATTAACGGACTATACCCACCAAAATTGAAGTTATTTGTAAAAGAGGCCCAACACGCGACTGTGGCTGCCTCACTTGATCGAGTTAAGGTATGGGAGGAATGTCATTATGATCAATTCTTAACCACAGGAGCGACACTGATTCCATCTCAAGGAGGGTATCAAATACCAACCTGGAATGAAACAGTGAACATTTATCCAAGGACAATTGACTACGGTACAAATCTTAGTGTTAATTTGCAAGGGATAGTGAATGCTGTTCCGTTGCAGGCTGTACCACCAACAACTGCAGTCCCATACTCCCCATATCAAAAACCAATATCTATAAAAGAGTTCTCTAATGAACTAGTATCAAAGGATTCAAATGAGACTTTGTTATTAACTTTGACAAAGAAGATGGACGAGTTGGCTGTTAATCTAGCAAAGGATAAGGAAAAGAGGCATAAACCGACTAATATACGCTCCAATATTTGGTGCAATAATTGTAAGGGGCAAGGCCATTTAGTAACGGAGTGCCCTTCGCCACCTCAGATGACGGTGCAATGTACCTTTTGTGGAGGTAAGCATGTAACCACAAATTGCTGGAATTTAAGAAGGCAACATCAGTTAGGCAATCAAACTATGATTCAACCAACTTCGTAGAATGTTAATCAAGTTCAGAGTGGAAATAGGTTTGGTTGGAACGGAAATCGTCCTATTAAACAAAATAGAAATTTCTATAATTTTCAAAATTCTGAGTATAACTAAGAAGGTGACCCTAATTCTCAAGGTTTTGGGCAAAATCAATAAGGACAACCCCAATATCCCCCTATTCGGAACCCAATTTCAGATCCTACAATACCAACTGGTCGACCGGGATCCTTTACTCATCAAACCTGGAACAAGCCTAGCCGGTATATACCAGTTGAGATGCCCTATATACCAGATGGAAGAGAAAGAAGACTGCTTTGATGCTATCATTGCAGGCAGCTAGGACATTATGCTAGTAAATGTCCCAATCCTAGAGCTAGTGATGATTACGTTCCAGTATGTGGAAATTGTAAGCAATCTAGACATACTTACGAGCAGTGCAACGCTCCGTTTAATGTTAATAATCGAGATTAGCGTATTCAGCTGCAAAGTAAGATGGAGGACAATATTCGAGTACCACAAGATTCTCCGATAAATTGGGTGGAATGCGTCCGTGCAGTACTTACTCGGGCCCAGCAAAAAGGGAAAGATCCAATTCAACAATTGGAAGTACCAGTTGCAGCGGACCAATGTCAATCATTGAATGATAATTCAAATTTAACACTAGTATCAAAGGAATTACCAATGCGGGAATCCAATTCATCTATGCAACTCGAGAATAATCTTAGCCCTGAGATAATGGTTCAATCGAAACCAGTACCAATATTTGCGAAGATCCGGGAGCCATCTTATCCATTAAAAGATCCTCTTATGGACAAGAATTACGACAAAGTCCATGCAGCAGTTTTAGTTCCGAACTCTGTAAGAAAATTATCTCAAGGGGTCAAATTAAAATCCATGAAAAAGAAGAGGCCATTGGGAATCATTGCCAATATGAAACCATATGATATTATGAAAGATTTGGATGTTTTTAAACCTTCTATTATCATGAAGCAATTGTTAGCAGTTGCACCTGAATGCCGTTCTACATTGAATTCCTCGTTAATACGACGTAGAGTTCGTAATAAAGAAATTCATGAGGTTAGTTTGAATCCCGATCCGGGAGCACCAACTATCGATGTATCAATTGATGGTGTTCTCATTCCTGGAGTTCAAGTGGATGGTGGCTCTAGTGTGAACTTAATGAACGCCGATACAATGGAGGAATTGGATTTAAAACAATTAGTACCCACGACATTGGTATTGAGAATGGCAGATCATAGTAGAGTAAAACCAATGGATATCTTGCGCAGTATTGATACTATAATCGCGGGAATTACATATGAAATTGATTATATTGTTTTTCGATCACAGAGTTCCATTCTATCATATCCAATATTATTGGGTCGGCCATGGCTATATCAGGCCAAAGCTAAGAACGATTGGGATCGTGGAACGTTAACTATTGGAGAGGATAATGACAAGATTGTTTTACAAATGTACCCAGTTCAATATCATGGGGAGTCGCAAATTAGGGGCACAGAAGCAATATCTCAAAATGAGGGCCAATCTGAGGCAGAGTATGACGAAGTTAATAATACGATGCAAGTTGATAAGGATCCAACTCACATGCGGAACCTAGGCGTGTTACACCAGTATGGAGGTCCAGGGGAATATTTTTTAGATAAAGAGGATGCAGTAAATTTTGACGATGTCATCGCGGACTAGATGAATAATTGTGCGATAAATGAAGTTGATACATTGGAATCAGAATTGGGTAAGTCCAATTTGCCGGCCCATCTGAAGGGTTCAGAGCAGGAGGGGCAAATCAATCCAGGGATTAATGAAGAACCTGTGTGCCAATCCATTAACTTGGATTTCAATAAAACATCATAGATTATCAAAGTATACATCGGTATTACGGGTATAGAGCTAAGAAATTGGAAAGAATTCTTTCTAAATCATAAATCTGCTTTTGTTTGGTCGTATGCGGATTTAAAAGGTATTCCTGCCAAAGTTTGTAAGCATCGAATTACCTTAGAAGAAGATGCTGCACCAGTTCGTCAAAGATAACACCGTCTTAATCCAAAATATTTTTTCATGGTCAAGGAAGAAGTAGATAAACTATTAGACGTGGGCTTCATATATCTAGTCCCGTATAGTGAATGGATTTCACCAATTGTGATAGTACCGAAGAAAAATGGAAAAATCCGTATCTGTCAGGACTTTCGTAAATTAAACGCGGCTATCAAAAAAGATTACTTTCCTTTACCTTTTACAGGTAGTATACTAGACACAGTAGGTGGGCATAAATGTTATTCCTTTTTGGACGGATTCTCGGGTTATAATCAAATAAACATTACAGAAGAGGACCAGTTGAAGACTACTTTTATTACAGATTGGGGCACATTTGCTTATAAAGTGATGCCATTTGGGTTATGTAATGCCCCGACTATATTTCAAAGGGTAATGACGCAAGTATTTCAAGATTATTTACGATTGTCAATGGAAATATTTTTGGATGATTTTTGCACATTCAGTACAACAGCGAATCATTTGGAACGTCTTGGTAACTATTTGGACCAATGTGATAAATATGGAATATCTTTGAATTCTGAGAAGTGTCAATTTGGCATACCATCGGGATAGCTTTTGGGACATATTATTTCCGTGGCTGGTATCGCTACTAACCCAGATAAAGGTACTCATATATTGGCTTTACCAAAGCCAAAAACAGTGTCTGGTGTTCGGGGTTTCGTCGGCCATGTCAGCTATTATAGGCGATTCATTCATTTATTTGTAAAAATATGTCAACCGTTAACGAATCTCTTAAAGAAACCGCCACTGGATGGATCTAGTCCAATTTGGACTGAGGAATGTACAGTTGCGTTTGAGGAGTTAAAATGAAAATTGGTGTGAGCACTAGGACTTGTTGCACCTTGTTGGACAAAATCCTTTCATATTTATGTTGATGCCTCGAATATTGCTATTAGATCCGTGTTGAGCCAGAAATATGAAAAGGATTTGGATCATCGCATCTATTATGCTAGTCGACAATTCGTAGCTGCGGAACGAAATTATACTACCACTGAATGAGAAGCCTTGGACATGATTTATTTTGTCCAAAAATTTCGACATTATTTGCTTGGTTACCCATTTATATTTCATGTCGATCATGATGCTCTTAAATATATGATTAATAAATCTCAATTGAGTCGACGCATCGCTCGATGGATGTTACTCCTTTAAGAATTTAATTTTACTATTAATATTTGACCAAGAAAGAAACATACTAATGCAGATCATTTATCTTGATTGTCCAATATATTCGGTAATGAACGTATCAATGATGCACTTCCTGATGCGAAATTATTTGCCATCGACGTTATTATCCCAGAATATAGTGAATTGATCTAGTATCTGACATTTCAAACATTTCCACCTACATATAGTGAGAAACTTAAGAAACGCTTGATTTTGAAAAGTGCTCCATATACGATGATTGGAGATGCTTTGTATAAGCAGGGGAGAGATGGAATTCTACGCCGTTGTATTTTTCAAAGTGAAGTACGTACTATATTGGAAGGATATCATTTGGATAGTTGTGGAGGACATTTTGCCGGTGACAGCACTGCCCGCAAAGCTTTAGTGGTAGGATATTGGTGGCCAACAATATTCTCAGATGCACATCAATACATCCAACGTTGTGATCCTTGTCAACGTATTGGTAGACCTACAGAAACTTCTGCCATGCCGTTGGTACCAATTTTAGCACAAGCATCATTTGAAAAATGGGATATTGATTTTGTTGGACCAATTGTACCAGCCTCGTATAAAGGACAGAAAAGATATATTTTGATAGCGACAGATTACATGACAAAATGGGCAAAGGCAATGGCAACAAAAATTGATAATGCCGATACCGTAGCCACGTTTTTATATGAGAACATTATCACTCGATTTGGGTGTCGCAAAGAATTGGTTAGTGATCGTGGAACCCATTTAATTAATTCTACAATTGCGGCTTTGACAGATAAATACGAGATCAAGCATCGGAAGACAATCCCATATCATCTTCGGGCCAATGGGCAAACTGAAAAGATCAACGGTATATTGTGTAAAATTTTAGTGTCTAGTGTAGGAACGGACAAGGATACAAAATTGTTCCCAGCCTTGTGGGCATATCGTACTGCGTATAAAGTGACTATCAATTCCACACCATTTCAATTGGTGTACGAGCAAGAGGCAATATTACCAATTGATATGGAAGTTCACAGTTTATGAATTGCATTGGATGAACGTCTCAGTGACAAGGAATCCCTCCACCATCAGTTAGCACAATTGGAAAAATTGGATGAAGTTAGGGCTACGGCTCTTTTAACTATGGAAGCTACACAGCGCCGTCGGAAGAGTTATTATGATAATAAATTACATCCTAAATCATTTATGTCCTATGATCTGGTGCTTCTTTATGATAGTCGCTTTCACCATTTTCCGAAGAAATTCCAAGTCCGTTGGCATGGACCTTATCGAGTAATTGAAGCCTTTTTTAATGGTTCAGTTCAATTAGAAGATTTTATGGGTACTCAATTTACTACCCGAGTTAACGGCAACCGTTTACGTCTTTATTTTACGTAAATCCAAGACGGATATTCAAATTAGAGGGAAGAGGGTGTACCTATTCATGATAGCTTACCTTTAATGAAGGTGTATGATGGCTAGAAAGACGGCTGATGGTCAATTTTGGGTCCTAATACGGACTAGTCATGCAAATCGGAAGTGACAATCTAGTACAATAGATTAAGGATTGTTGCTTTAGACCCCGAGTAAAAGGTTAGGAGCGGGGCACTTAATGGGAGTTTTGAGTAGCATTCTGTTTTGAGTTTGGTTATTCGAGTGTATGCTTATTGGAGTGTAGAATTCTCTACAGTCAAAGAGTAACGATTAGTCCAAGCGAGGAATACGTAGTCAGCATTATATAATGTCGATGGAGAAGTCAAAGAGAGCTGCGGACAGAGAGGAGAATGTCCGAAACGTGCGAAGCAAGAGTAACTTGCAATCGCGGTCCTTAGTAGTGGTCACCAACATAGAGCCCATTAAGTTGGAAATCTGTTGGTCCTTACAATAACAAAGAGATTTCAGAAATGCACAGATGTATATGTTTTTGTGAGGATCGGATAATTTGCCTCCAATTGATGTCAAATTAGTTGTAGAGTACATAGAAAATTACGACCTAGAGGATGGTTTAAGTGTAGTAAAAGAGAGAATAATTGGGATCGATGAGAGTACCTTACAGAAGGTATTATATTTGCCGATAGGTGAATTAGCGGTAGGCGTCAAAGTGTCCAGTGACTTTAAATCGGGAAGTTACTTCAAAGGGGACATGGCATCCTTTGAGAAAAATGAAGGCTGGAAAGTGGCAGAGGCACTTACTCCAGAGCTTGCGGAGTGGATGCGGTTCATTCAGAAGTGGCTAGGCTTGAACCGGCATACCACGTATATGTCCAAGCGCTTGTTGTTTGATGCGATTGGAACATTGGAAGGCATGGTCTTTAATTGGGCAGCCTTTGTAGCAACCCGTATCCATGCAGAAATAGGGGCCAAGCAAAAAACAGGTAAATTCGCTTCGTTGCTATGCTCTAACTATGTGCACTTTGTGATTGCGCACACGTTAAGTCAACTAGCAGGGGAGAAGAGCGTGCCTTCCCCAATGCCGCAACAAGGTATGCGGAGTTTACCAGTTGGCCCAGAGATAGTGGTACACGAAATTGGAAAATCCAGTAGATCGCGGGAACGGGAGGTTATCCCAGAGACTACACCAAAGCAGGCTTCAATTTGTGTAGTGTTAGAGAGGGTGGTTGAGGCTCCAATTCTAAACATCGGAGTACTGGTAGAAGGGAACCTCACGGAAGTAATATTGGGACAAATTTTTCAATTGCAGCTTACCGTGAGTTAGCTAGAAGAGAATCTAAGATAATAATTAGAGTCTAGCCGGAAGGAGATACTGGAGAAAGGCCGCCGAATTGTGGAACAGGGGCACTTGATTAGGGCAAAGACGGAGTCCAAAGTGGCATTGGAGCGGAAAGTAGCGGAAGAAAAGAAAAATTGGACAAATGAAAAAGATCGCATACAAAGAATCTTGAACGGTCAAAAGCAAGAATTAATAGAGAACCGCAGGATATGGGATTTGGAACAGGAAGCGCTGAAGTGTCAGTTATAGGTGAAACATGATAAAGTAGTGAAATTGGAATAGGAAAAGGTGGAATTGGGAGAACAATACTGAATTGGAACGGAGAAACTGCAGACAGAAATTGGTACCTTGAAAAGTGAAGTAGGGAAATTGGAGGGCGATTTGGCCAATGTTGTTCGGCCACAAGAATTTGCTTCCCCAGTTTTAGATATTAGTGAGCTAGAGGAGAAGGTGAAGCAACAAGGGTACCAATTAGAGGTGAAGGATGCCAGAATTCTACAATTGGAGGCTCAAGTTCAGGAATTGGAAGTGGATAATGAAGATTTATCGGCGCAATTGAAGATTTATCATGTGGATTTATCGGAGGAGGATGAAGACATGCCGTTAGAGCCAGACGCAGAAGAATCTCCTACGAGTCCAGGAGTATCCCAATCTCAGGAGCCAGCCTCATAACAAGTTTTACCGATTTTGTGTTTGCGAGGACGTTGTACAGTTAGGAGTGGGGCTATGTAAAATGGGTAGGAATTTTAGGATTTACAATACATAGTTTGTAGGGTTAAGAGTAGGCAGAAAGCCGATAAATAGCCAATTTAGAAGGCAGCATGGATAAGGGAGTTAGAAAAAGTGGTTATCGTCAATTGTGTAGCGATTAATACTGATTGGAATATGTATAAATTGATTAAGATAGTAGCAGTAAGCGCCAAACTGTGATAGTCCTGAGCTGGGGTAAGCTTGGTGCTACCTCTCTCTCTTTTCTTTTGTTAGACTATAGCGGAGGATCCGGATTCTATTCTGAAGGGTTTTACTATGTTAACGATGAAGTACAGTAATAAAATAGAAAATTTATATATATGTGGATGAATAAGAAATTATGATTGTTCGTTATGTGAAGTTCTTTGCGGTGAATTGGAGGTTGAAGACTGGCTATGTCAATGAAATTTGATTGTAGATGTGAGTATCATGCCGTATTCATTGTGAGAGTTGAGCAGTGGAAAATATTGAAATAATAATTTATTTCGAGAGATGTTGTAGGTGAGGAATTATTTCCAATGATCGGAGAAAGAAGCGGGTGTATGCAGTGTGTGGAAATGGTGTGACATTGCCAATTGTTGTTATGAATTCGGAAGAAGACAGAAGATTACAATAGGAGTATTGGTGGATGATTGTGTCACGAAGTATCCTTAGTTGCAGAATAGCAAAACTAGTAGAGTGGACAGTAGTATTTTAGAGAAAAGCGTGTACATATGCATTGGACTCTAATGTTCAGTAGGCAATTAGTTATGTGACCCTAATAAGTTAACTCAATACAATTAGTCTTTTGGTGTGTTCGAATCTCCTTTTACAGATTTACTCTGGGCAGTATTGGTAGAATAAGTGAGACAGACGACAACAACAGCATGCAACCATGGTTTAATCCAACTCTATCGACGCTTTCTTTTTAGCTTCCGTTCTTACTTGTTTCACAACAAATTTCTTACTTGTGCTCTCTCTTGTCTTCTTTTTGACTAACGTATTTTTCTCATAGCAATGTCCTCATTCTTATTAACCATAATCTTTCATCATCTATTATTGATATTGCTTTCCATCACTAATTTAACTACACATTTAGCAGTTAAATCCTAATACTCAATACTATTGTCACTCCCCAGCAGCGGCGCCAAAATGTTGTTTTTCCTTTGTTTCACTTACTCTATTAATATTGCCTAGAATAAATCTGTAAAGGGAAATTTGAATACAAAGAGAGACTATTTGCATTGAGTTAAACTGTTAGGGGCACACAACTAACCACCTTCTAAATATTAGAATCCAATACACACGTACTCGCTTTTAAAATAATGCCATCCACTCTATTGGTTCTGCTATTCCACAACTAAAGATAAATTTTGTAATACATTCCTCTATCAATTCTCCTACTGTACTCTTTTGCCTTCTTCTGAGCTTATAACAGCAACTGGCAATATTGCACCATCTCCATAAACTGCATACATCCGGTCACTCTCCAATCACTAGAAATAATTCCTCACCAAGAACGTCTTTTGAAACAAATCATTTCTCCAATATTCTCCTTCACCGCTCAACTCTCACAATCAATACGGCATAACATTCTCATTCACAATAAAACTACATTGACACATCCGGTCTCTGACTGCCAATTCGCCACAATAAACTCACGCATCAAACAATTATAATTTCTTACTCATCCACATATATAAAATTTTCTATTTTATTACTATACTTCACCATTGATATGGTATAACTCATCGGAATAGAATTCGGATCCTCCACTATAGCGTAACAAAAAAAAAGAGTGATAGTACCAAGCTTATCCAAGCTCAGGACTATCACAGTCTGGCCCCTACTCCTCTATATCGAATCAATTTATACTTATCTCATCTATATTAACTGCTACACAACCGATGATAACTACTTTTTCTAACTTCTTCATCCATTCTATCTTCTAAATTGGCCATTCATCGACTTCTTGCCTATTCTTAATCCTATAAACTATGTATTATAAATCCTAAAATTCCTACCCATTCTATAACTATAATATAAATAGCAAATATAAATCTATTCTATTTTAGCTTGAGTTTAATAATTTGACTTTGTTTTAGCTTAGTGATTCAACCATAAATAGTCAAAAAGATGATATCCTACAAGTTAGACCATCTCAATCAAATAGTTCACATTATCAACCTTGAAAGAAAGAATTGTATAAACCACAAAGCCATCAAAGAATATTTAGCATTTGATTAATGGTAATTGCCATTGCAATAAAACTTACTCATGAAGATTATCCAAAAGTGACATTTGAAGGATGTTTTTATAATGAAGATATATAAGTGTAAGCTTAATCTCTAATAGAAGGTATTGATCATTATTATTGGTTATAAGGATCAATAAGACTTTTGATCTATGAAAGATAATTTGAGTATGTTGTACAAATCATAACGTATATCTTTGATTTTCTATGCCTTAAAATAATTTTGGCTTTTTTGCTTATTAAGGAACTTGGAACTATAGGAAGATGTGATGTCATAAACATCCATCTAAAAAAGGTTCTAAAAGGTTTTAAAAGATTTAAGAATTTTTTAAATCCTAAAAGAATTTAAAAGATTCTAAAAGATTGTAGAAGGTTCTAAGAAGTTGCTAGAAGAGGTTTTCCAAGTTACTTGACTTCCAAGCAACATAAGAAGTTACAAGAAAAGGTTCATGAGATTTTTTCACACTGAAGCAACAAAAAAGCTATTGTCATAAATATAAGATTTATTTTAATATATATCTAATTAATATAAATAGATAGAAATAGATAAAAATAGGTTAATTTGATAATATCTTATAGAAAAGCTTCCTAGAAGCTTCATACATGTGATTTCACCTTTATACATATCTATAGGTGATTCATAGATTAGAAACTTTGCTAACAAATTAGGTACATTATTATATGATAACACGGCTATTAGGTGAAAGAAGAAAGAAATGATTATATTATAGAGGAGCTCAAATAAAAATATTTTAGTAAATTATTTCAAAAATATAGATAATAAATAAAAAAATAGAAAAAATTAAAAAATATTAATATTACCTTTTTATAAAAGAGGCTTCAAAACCTTCAAATTGGATTTTGAAGGTTAGTAAGGATTTCTAAGATATTTAGCAATCTATTAGTTGGATTGATGTAAAAATTATTTGTGTAAATAGTAGACTTGATTTTCTATGTGTGAATGAATTTTGAAAGAAATTGAATGGTGCAAAATGAAGATATTTATATTAGAAGATTAATATCAAGGTTAGAGAAAGATGACAGCCTATATTCAAGAAATTTTTTGAATTTATCTTCTATTTGGTAAGTAGGATCTTCTTCAAATTTTTGTGCATATTGCCAACTTAGTTATTGGAAGGTGTGTAAAATTTGAGCTAAGATCAATGGTTCAATCATTAGTTATTAAGGTTTCAATCTAATATAGCATTTGTTATAATTTGATTAGGATTTGACTAAGATTTTATTAAGGCTTGACTAAAATTTGATTAAAATTTGACTAGGATGGATTACCTCTTTCTCTTCATAAGACATAAGTATATTAGAAGTTGTGAATTATTTATTTTTAAACTGACATTGTTTATAGAATTTCTTTTTTACTTTATTCTTGAATGTTTTATTTTGCAGTGACAATAGACACTTTCTTTTCTATTATATTATTATAGCATAACTTGTTGAAATGAAGAATGCAATGGTATAAATATAAGAGTAAATAAGAAAAATAATACTTGCAATGTATCAACTCAATGTACCACCACAAGTAATAAGAAGATTACCGAGAAGTAAAAATATAGAAATGATTGTAGCTACTTCAATGTTTATACCAAGCCATACTATTTTATTTATAATGGAATATCATTCAAGTATCAAAGAACCAAAAATTAGTTTACTTAAAAAGTTTGATGGTATAAGATTTAAGCTTTGAGGATTCATCAATCAAGTACAACTAGTGATTGAACTTCAACTTCAAAGTTATCCAATTTAAGAATTACAAGTGAGATTTATTAGAATATTACTTTCAAATTTTACTTTATTATAGTTTTTATTTATTTTTGAATGATATGATCTAATATTAGATAATTTGGAGGTATTTTTAGCATATTTTTAATTTATATATAAAAAACATGATACAATTCATATTGCAACCAACGAGATCTGTATCTTGCAATAAAGCAATTGATTAGTAATATTATATGCTTTATAATTTTGATAACTAATAACTAATATCAAGTCGAATGATGCTACACTCATTAGCTAATTTTTCTATGGATTATAATATAAGGTGAAGAAATTGATGATCAATTTATTCAATCCTCAAGTATTGAGTGAAGCAATTGATTTTGCTATGAAATATGATAATTGGCTTTTTGAGCTTTGATTTGAGAGTCATACAAAAAAGCTTCAATATTATCATAATATAATGGCAATACCAATGTCTTTTCAATATAAACATTCAAAAGTAGAAGACATACAAATTAACGCAATACATTTTAAATTTCTTACTAAATAAAAAAAGATTCGTGATTGTCAAAAAGAATTATACTTATATCTTGAAAAATCTAAGCATACTACTCATCATTATCCAAAGAAATAATGCAACTACAAAATAAGAAGTATGGTTGTCAAAGAAGACAATATGTCAAAAAATGAGTTTATTCAATTACAATTGAGACTGTGCAACTAGAATCTTATATAATTTATAATAAAAGTCCTATTTTCTTCTTAAAATCTTCTTTGTGTTTTATAATAAATGTGTATTTGGGACCTAAAAATCACAAAGCCTCTGCTTTGTTAGATTCAAGAGCCTCGGCATGTTTTTTAGATGGAGAATTTATTAAAAGTCATAAAATATCTTTAATATAAAAAACTAAATCCATATATGTAGAAGTCATAGATGATCATCCATTGTCTTTTAAAGATGTTATTTATGAAATTCTTCCTATAAATATAACAATAAATGGTCATAATAGTTATGTAATCTTTAATATAATTAAATCTTCCTCTAATTCAATCATTTTAGGTTTATCATGGTTAAAAAACTATAATCCTCAAATAGAGTAGATTTTTTATAGACTTGATTTTTTTCAAAGCATTAATAAGAGTCTTATTATTCAAGTAAAAAGCTATAAGTCTAGTATAATAAAATCTTTACTTGTAGGTGCAAAAAATTTTATGAATGCAGCAAAAGAAGAATCATCTTTTGCTATTTATGCTACATCTATTTTTGATGGTGGAAAGACTTCAAGTGGCATTCTAAGCCAATACCAAGATTATCAAGATATTTTTTTAAAAAAAATATAAATATTCATCTGAAGCATCATCCATATGATTGTTCAATTGATCTCAAAGAAAGAACTCAGCCTTCATTTGGACCAATCTATGCTTTATTACAAAATCAATTGGTTGAATTCAAAAAATACATTAATAAGAACTTGGCCAAGAATTTCAAATGCCATTCAAAATCTCCAATAGGAGCTCCTATCTTATTTGTAAAAAAAAAAGATAGATCACTACGGATGTGTGTAGATTATCGAGGCCTCAACAAGATTACCATCAAGAATAGATATCCTCTATTTTTGATATTTGGACTTTTTGATCAACTAAATCAAGCTAAGATCTATACAAAAATAGATCTACAAAGAACGTATAACCTAATCCACATCAAAAAAAGATATGAATAGAAGATTGTATTTCAAATAAGGTATAAATATTTTGAATATAATATTATGGCTTTTAGACTCATGAATGCAATAACTGCTTTTAACATCTCATGAATGATTTTTTTTGTGAGTTCTTAGATAATTTTGTCATTTTTTATCTAAATAATATTTTAATTTATTCTAAAAATATAAAAGAATATGAATTATATGGTCGTTGTGTATTATAAAAATTTAGAGATATATGATTATATGCCAAGATAAAAATGTATGTATTTCACACTACTTAAATTGAATTTTTAAGATAAATCATTTTAAATGATGGTCTTAAGATGGATCCTAAGAAAATCTAAATAATTATAGACTAAAAGATTTTAAAAATAATAAAGGATATGCAATACTTTTTAGAATTTGTCCATTATTATCAAATTTCCATTAAGAACTTTTATCAACTTGTAGCACTACTTACACGCTTAATTTATAATGACAAATTTAAGTGGAATAAAAAAAATAAAAGTATCATTTGAAGCTTTGAAGATAGCTTTTATTTTTTTATCAATCTTGTATCATGTTGACTTTCTTAAGGCATTTTTTATGGAAATAAATGTAATAGACTTTGCTTTAGGTGTGGTATTGTCACAAATGGGAGTAGATGACAAATTCCACCTAGTAGCTTTTTATTCCAAGAAATTTTTAGCAATAGAGATTAATTACAAAATCCATGATAAAGAACTTTTTGTAATTATAGATTCTTTTTAAGAATAGTATCATTATCTAGAAGGCACTTCTAATCTAGTCACCATATATATAAATTAGAAGAACTTTGAATACTTTATATCAACATGCATATTGAATCATTGTCAAGCTTGTTGGAGCATGTCTTTCTTAAGATTTGAGTTCATTATCACTTATCGGCTAAAAAAATAATAAGGTCTATCTGATGCTCTTTCTAGATCTTCTTATCTTACACCAAAAGAAAGAGATTCAACTTTTGTTTAACAAAAAATGATCCTCTTAAAATTAGAGCAATTTCATCTTTGAGCAATAAAATCAGCATTAATTATTGATTCAACTTTTTTCAAGCAAGTCCAGTCAAGTATGTCTTTAGACCTTCTTGTTTATGATATTAAAAATAATTCATTTAAGTCTTATGATACTTTTAAATTTGAATTTAATAAAAATCTATTCTATTTCAAAAGATGCTTATATGTTCTAAAAGGTGATGCATGACTATGTGCTTTTGAAGCTCATCACAACTTCCAGTCAAGGATAAGAATTTGAATCATAAAGAAACAAAATACATCCTTGTGTTATTCAAAATCACTTGAAGATGGAATAATATTAAATCTAAAATGGCTATTGCCAAAGATAAGAAGATTAGAGACTCTTAAAACAAGACTAAGAATAAGAAAGGCATTCATAAGAGTAAAGAAGGCTTCACTCTTATCTCTATATATACTATCTATCCAAAAGCTACATGGCAGTATTCTATAGGACCTCCAACATGTGTCCAATTTATAAGACACATTTTAAACTTGCAAGATAAGTTTCCTATATGTGCACCATGTACCTAACTTATTCCTTAAGCTACTAATCATGTGTAACATGTAACTAGCTTATTGGCCAATTTTCTAACCTATCAATCACCTATAGATAAATATAAAGATGATACCACATCTATAAAGCCTCTAAGAAGCTTTTCTATAAGATATTATGAAATTAAATTACTTTTATTTATTTATATCTATCTATATTAGTTAGATAATTATTAGAATAAATCTTATGTTCGTGACATTATCCCCCCTTCTAAGAATAAGTTCCACAAGGAATGTTGATTATGTATTGAGAAAGTCTAAGATGTGCCAAATTGTATTTGCCAAACATTGAGAATTTCTTCCAAGGTCATGATATCAAACACATTGTATCTTGTCATCAATCCAAGGAAGAATATGTTATTCTTGAGGATCTTTACTTCTATTCTATTGTCTTGAAGGTAGTGATAGTTGTAATATTTTGTCCGATAAGTCAAAAAATGATAGCTATTGAGCCAAATTTGCTCGTTGTTGATTCTTCATTTTTTTTGGTATAAATAAATTCAAAGAAATAACAAACAATGATATAAGATAGAATAAAATTTCTTTTGAACTTGCTTGACTTAATAGCAAAGATTTTCTTGATTCTATATTATAATTTTGATAGATGTCGTCAATGAAATATATTAATTTTTGCTAATGTATTTGCTAGATTCCTAGATGGCTCTTATATGCATTCACTAATATCATATCCGTGCCAATGTATAAGATGTTTCAACCAATTTTGATATCGTCTTAAATCTAAGATCTCTTCTATCTTAAATTCTTTATTGTTATCCATCTCTATAGGAGGCGGTGGCATTTATTTTTTTCCTTGTATATTCATTGTCTTGTATGGCTCAAGCAATGACATGTGGAATACAAGATGGATCTTCATAGATTTTGGTAGGTATAATTGATAGGCAATTGGATTGATTTGTTCACAAATTAAAAATGGTCTAAGCCTACGATAGTCCAACTTGTCTCAAAGATAATTAGTCTTGATATTATAACAAAGTAATTATACCTTATTGCCCACATAGAATTGAGGCTATTCCTTACGATAGATATTTATATTGATCTTTTGTCATTCTTCACCTTCTTTTAATTGTGTCTTGATTGTAGTATGTAGCTGTGATAACCAATTCGTCAAATCTTTCATTGCAAGATTATCAATTTTTAAAAAGTCAAAAGTATCAAGTTGTGGATAACAACCATAATTGGTAAAAAATAGAATTTGTTAAGAATATATCAAATTATTATAAGTAAAATTTATCAATCGCAAAAAAATTGTCTAATCATCTTGATGATAGTTAATAGTATATCTCAAATATTGTTCCAAAACTTGATTTATCTATTTTGTTTGTCTATCAATTTGAAGGTAAAAAATTGAAGATAGTTTTATATCCACCTTCAATATTTTGAAAAGGATCTTCCAAAATCTTAATACAAATTACATCCCTCTATCTTATATAATATCCTTTGATAATCCATGATAGCAATTAATATTATCAAAGGAGAATTTAGATATTTCTTCACCTATAATAGATTTTGTGCATGGTATAAATTGGGCCATCTTGATGAAATGATCTACAATCATGAATATAGAATCATATAAACTTGAATTTGGAAGATTCGTGATAAAATTCATAGAAATAAAAGACTAAGGTTGTTCTGGTATAAATAATGGTTGGAAAAGTCTGTAAGATTGATGACACAAAGTCTTTGATCTTAAACAAATGTTATACGACTATGCAAATTTTTTACTAGCCTTCTACATTTGAAACCACTAAAAATCTCTTGATATTAATTCCAAAGTCTAATTATATCCAAAATGTCCTACTACACAGAAGTTGTGATGAGCTTCAAGAGCACGTAGTTGTGCTTCATCTTCTGGAATATATAGGCATCTTTTGAAATAGAATAGATTGTTCTTGAATTCAAACTTGGAAGTATTATGAGACTTAGATTAAAAAATCCACAATTATAAGAAGTTCTTTATTATGGATTTTGTAGTTGATTTTTGTTATTGAAAATTTCCTGGAATAAAAAGCTATTAAGTGGAATTTGTCATTTGCTCCCATTTATGACAATATTGCACCTAAAGCAAAGTTTGATGTATTTGTTTCTATAAAAAATGCCTTAAAAAAGTCGACACAATATAAGATTGGTGTAAAAGTAAAACTTATCTTTATAGCCTCAAACAATGCTTTTGCTTCTTTATTCTACTCAAGTTTGTCATTACAAATTAAGCATGTTAGTAGAACTACAACTTGAAAAAAAATCCTTGATGAAGATTTGATAGTAATTGAAAAATCTCAAAAAATATTGCACATTCTTTATTGTTCTTGGAATCTTCCAATCCATGATTGTTTAGATTTTCTTAGGATCCATCTTGAGACCATGATTCGAGATGATATATCCTAAGAAGTCAACTTGAATAGTATGAAATACACACTTTTTCATCTTGGCATATAGCATTATATCTCTAAGTTTTTGTAACACATGACAAACATAAAATTCATATTCTTTTGTATTCTTAGAGTAGATCAAAATGTTGTCTAAATAGCAAACAACAAAATCATCAAGAAACTCACAAAAAAAAATCATTCATAAGATGTTGAAAAAACTAATATATTTGTAAGTCCAAAAGGCATTATATTATATTTGATATGCTTATATCTAGTTTGAAATACAATCTTCCATTCATCACCTTCTTTGATATAAACCAAGTTGTATGCTCTTTGTAGATTTATTTTTGTATAGATTTTTACTTGACTAAATTGATCAAGAAGTCCTAAAATGAAAGGTAAAGGATATCTACTATTGATGGTAATCTTGTTAAGTCCTCAATAATCTACGCACATCTATAGCCATCCATCTTTTTTTTGCATAAATAAGATATGAGCTTTTGTTGGAACTTTGAATGGCGTATAAAGTTTTTAGCTAAGTTCTCGTCAAAATATTCCTTCAATGCAGCCAACTCATTGTATGATAAATTATAGATTGGTCCAAATGGTGGTTGAGCTCCTTCTTAAAGATTAATTAAATAATCATAAGGTTGATGCTTTGAAATAATATCTGCATTTTTTTTCTTAAAAACATCTTAAAAATCTTGATACTGGCTAGGAATACCACTTGTAATCTTTTCAGTATCCAAAATGGATGTGGCATATATAACAAAAGATGATCCTTCTTTTACAATATGTATGAAAGCTTTTGCACCTATCACTAAAGGTTTGGATGTACTAGAATTATATATGTCTATTTGACTAATGGAATTTTGGATTAAACTATAAGAAAAGTTAAGGTTATGATGTTGTACTATAATTCCTTATAATATATAAAATTAATTAAAATATATAATATATTCATTAATTTTAATATATATTAAAATAATTAATAAAATATTTAAAAGAGTTAATATAAGAAACTTTATTTTGGTTTTTTTTTACTTAGTTTGGATATGGAATTTAAATTATATAGGACCTAAATGTCTAATATGAAGCCTTGAGAGGAGATTAAAGGCCAAAGATGAAAAACTAAACTACTAAAAGACTTATTTTGGAAGGATGAAGGTAAAGAATGGATGAATGAAGGTAAGGAATGAAGTTCTTCATTTCTATTGGTCAATGGTCATATCCAATAGGCTTTGAGAAGGCTCTTTGCAAGGAGAACAAGGATTTTAGAGACTTCAAAAAGAGCATTCAAAAATTAGAGACTAAGATTACATAGCTTATTTTTTGTATTATAATTTTGGTATAAAAATCAAAAGATTTGGAGTTGTTATAAAGGAGGAGTAGATGCTTGAAGTTAAGATGTACAAATTGTACCTACTCTCATTCTTTTGGAGATATAAAGAGTTTTATGATAGCTTTTGGAGATCGAGAGGTGTGGCTAAAATGGTAATTTTAAGATCTACATCTAATATAGAAAAATTACTACATTTAGAGTTCTAAAGAAGGAGATATTGGAAGTCAAAAATATCAGATTGAATTCCAAGGTCTAATTTATTTGTAGATTATATTTTTTTAACTTCAATAATTTTAGTTTTTAGAATCTGGATTTTTATAAATTCTATAATCTTTGTCTATGAAACAAGATAAGGCTCTTGAATCTAATAAGACAAAGACTTTATAATTTTTAGGTCCTAAAAATACATTTATTGTAAAACAAGGTGAGGGATCTGAAGAGAGAATATGACCTTTATAAGGTGTTGCACATGATTCCAGCCACATGGTCTTTGTTGTAGCTAAAAAAACTTGTTTTATAATACATTATTTTTTTTACTAACCATATTTCTTATTTTATGATTGCATTTCTTTTTTAGATAATATTAAGTAGTGTGCTTTGCTTTTTTATAATATAAGCACAAATCTTCTTAATGACATTGAATCTTTTTTTATTTGGTAAGAGGTTTAAAATGTACCACATCAATTTACATTGGATTTGCCTTAAGCAAATAAGTATCTGAAAATTGAGGAATTATTATCATTAATTGATTCATTCTTGTCCAACCAAATCTATGTTCTTGATGCCTTTTAAATAAACAATTGTCGCATGCAATGGCTTGAGCAATAAATTATTCCAAAGAACCTACTTTCGGCATTGTAAATAACAAATCTTTGATGTTAACCTTCAATCCATAATAAAACTAATTAATAAGGATTTTGTTGTTTTATTCCACATTATAAGCAAGGTTTTAGAATTTTACAACATATATTGTGGTTAGTTGTGATTCTTATTATAAAGATAAGAGCTTGGTCTCTGCTACCTTCTTTCAATTGCTTTCTCTAAATGTGGCCGTAAATACTTTGAGTAATGAATTCAAATCATAAAGAAGTCATAAATCTTTTTTTATTAAAGGTACAAATCAAAAAAGAGCACTTCTAGATAGAAGTGTGCCTATGAATCCAACTAGAGTAAATCCATTAGGATATAGGAAAAGATGTAATTTTAGATATAGCTTGATTTGTTGCAAAAATCCTTAAAATTTTGATCTTGTTCTATCAAACTTCTCATACATAATAATCTTTATCTCGTTCATGCTTGTAGAAGCAAGGCTTCTTGAATTTGCTTGTGAGGCTGATTTACTTGCTTTCCTCAATTGTATAATTTTTTGGCATAGACTCTAGACTTCTTTCATAGATATAGGAATAGTGCCTCCATGATTGATGTTAGTGATTTATGAAATTTCCATCCTAAGAGTGTTGATAAGCTATTGAAAATCTGCTATAGTTGCAAATCTATTCTCTTTTCTGCTAAGTATAATATCTATGATCTTTTCTTCCATCTTAATAATTCCACAATTTGAATTAGAAGAGGATAATTTGTAACCTCTAATATCAAATAAAAATCTCTAAAAAGAAGAATGATTTACTCTCTTTCAAGAAAAAAATCAAGGTTAGAAAGCAAAGAATGTTAGTTTAAAGATGGATAATCTGCAACCTTCAAATGCAATAATAAAAGTAAAATAATTCACTTACTTCTTAAATACAAAAGAAGAATAATACATCTTTATTCTTGTCAAACTGTCAAGGACAAGGACTTGAATCATAAAGGAACAAAATACACCCTCATGTTATTCAAAATCACTCAAAGATAGAATAATATTAAAATTAGAATGGCTATTGTCAAAGATAAGAAGATTAGAGATTCTTGAAATAAAACTAAGAATAAAAAAGACATTGACAAGAGTGCTTCTATATATACTATCTATCTAAGAGCTACGTGGTAGTATTCTATAGGACCTCCAATATGTGTCCAATTTATAAGACACATGTCAAATTTGCAAGATAAGTTTCCTATATGTGCACCACGTACTTAACTTATTTTATAAGCTACCAACATGTGCGACACGTGACTAGCTTGTTGGCCAAGTTTCTAACCTATCAATCACCTATAGACATGTATAAAAATGAATCCACATCTATAAAGCTTCTAAGAAGCTTCTCTATAAGATATTATCAAATTAACTTATTTTTATCTACTTCTACTTATTTATATTAATTAAATAATTATTGGAATAAATCTTATGTCCGTGATATTTCTTTGTATTAGGATATTTTGGATATGAATAGACTTTGGAGCTAATATCAAAAGATTTTTTTGTGGCCTCAAATGTGAAAGGCTATTAAAGAATTTGTACAATCATGTAATATTTGTTTAAGATCAAAAACTCTTGGTCATTGACCTTACAAACTTTTCCAATCATTACTTATATCAGAATAATCTTGGTCTTTTGTTTCTATAGATTTTATCACAAAGCTTTCAAATTCAAATTTATATGATTCTATATTTGTGATTATAGATTGTTTTATTAAGATAGCACATTTTGTACCATGTATAAAATGTATCATAATTGAAGAAACAACTAAATTTTTCTTTGATAATATATATTGCTATCATAGATTATTAAAGGATATTATATCAAAAAGAGGGATGTAATTTATAATAAAATTTTAGAGAATCCTTTTTAAAATATTGAAGGTGGATATAAAACTATCTTCAACTTTCCACCTTCAAACTAATAGACAAATAAAATTGATAAATCAAGTTTTGGAGCAATATTTGAAGCATACCATCAACTATCATTAAGATGATTGAATAACTCTTTTACCATTGGTAGAATTTGCTTAGAATAATTTGGTACATTCTTCTATTCAAAAAATTCTATTCTTTATCAATTATAGTTATCATCCACAACTTGATACTTTTTACTTTTTAAAAATTAATAATCTTCTGGTGGAAGATTTAGCAAATTGGTTATTACAGTTACATGTAACAATGAAGGCACAATTAAAAGAAGCTCAAGAATAAGAAAAATCAATATATATATCTATTATAAGAAATAATTTCAATTCTATATGGATAATACGGTATGATTACTTTGGCATAATATCAAGACTATTCATCCTTGTGACAAGCTGGATTATTATAGATTTGAACCATTTTTGATTTATGAATAAATCAATTTATTTGCTTATTAATTATATCTATCAAAATCTATGAAGATCCATCTTATATTCTATATATTATTATTTAAATCATATAAGATAGTGGATATATATAAAAAAAGACAAATACCACTATCTTTTATAGAAGTAGATAATAATAAAGAATTTAAGGTAGAAGAGGTCTTAAATTCAAGGCATAGTCAAAATCAATTGAAATATCTTATATACTGGCATAGATATGATATTAATGAATGCAAATAGGAGCTATCTATGAATCTAGGAAATGTATCAATAAAAGTTAATGTATTTTATTAATGACATCTATCAAAACCAAGATGAAAAGTCAAGAAAATCTTTGATATAAAACAAAATAGGTTCAATAGAAATTTTATTTTATCTTATATTATTATTTGCTATTCTTTTGAACTTTTTAATATTAGAGAGATAGAGAATCAACAACCAGCAAATTCAGTTCAAGAGATATTGTTTGCTAACTTATTGGACAAGGTATTATAACTATTACAACCTTCAAGACGATAGAATAGAAGTGAAGATTTTCAAAAATAATATATTCTTTTTCAGATTGATAACAAGATATAACAAGTTTGATATCACAACCTTAGAAGAGACTCTTGGTGTTTGGTGGTTCTTTTATAAATATGAACTATTTTTGATGGTATTTTAAATATTTTCTTTGAAAAAAGTTATGGAGGCCTCAACAATGATCAAATATCAAGGTGATCCTCTTGTCTTGGTATGAAACACTATTAATGGCTGAGAGGACTTATCATCTATCTTCAAAAAGAACAAAAATTAGAATATAAAGTAAATATAATTTGGCACATTTTAGACTTCCTCAACATATAATCATTTCTCCTTGTGGAACTTGTCTTTAGAAGAGGAGATAATATCGTAGACATAAGATTTATTCCAATAATTATTAAATTAATATGGATAGATAGAATTAAATAAAAATAGATTAATTTGATAATATCTTATAAAGAAGCTTTCTAAAAGCTTTAAAGATGCAATTTTATCTTTATACATGTGTATAAGTGATTGGTAGGTTAAAAATTTGACTAACAAATTAACCACGTGTCGTATATATTGGTAGCTTATAGAACAAGCTAAATACATGGTGCACATATAAGAAACTTGTCTATATGTCAAAATTTGATTCAAAAGCATGCAATTATAAAGATTGGTTTAATCGACATTGAAGATATTATATGGCACATAAGTTTGTAGGATTTGAAACAATTTTTTTTTGTTCATCCTTCAATTACTTTAATGGAACATTTTCCATCTCATTATGCAAAGCATAGCTTTTTAGATTATTTCTCTTTTTGAACCTTGTAAGCCATCTTTTAAAAAACTCATATGTATCTTTGTCAATTTCTAATTCTTAAAAAAATTCTTTTGCTTTCAATTTAAGAGCAGCATTATCAAAGTGAAGCTTTTGACTTTTGACATTATATGCCTAAATTATGAAGGCCTATTCTAAATAAAGCCACTTAATAATCTACACATATTTTTGATATTTTTATATATTATTAGATAACTTCAGCTATGTATGTTTATTAGATAGTATTATAGATATAATTGACTTGTGGTACTAAAACTTGTTAGCTAGTTCTTTTAATGTTATTTTTGAATTGTCAACACTTTACTAGCACATGTCTTTTTTGTCCTATATTGTTAGTTAAACATGCTTAGGTGGCATAATTTAAAGTTGTGCTATGACTTAAAGAAGGATTAGTTTTTATACAAAAAATAAGAATATAAAATATATTTTTTAATCTAAAAGATATTATCAAAAATAACTATAGTACATATCAAGGCTCAAAAGATGTACTAAAAAAGATATAGTGCGTGAAGATGGTAAGCAACATAAGTAATGTATTGAATTAATTGAATTCTTTAATTAGCTAGTCTCTTATATATGTATAGTCAATATTTATTATATAAAATATTATTAATTATACTATACATAATCAATACTTTCTTTGATTTTAAAAAATTGATTATAATAAAGATTGATTATATAGTATGTATATATTAAATTTAAATTTAATATAATTATAAAAATATTTTATTTTATTTTAATATATATAAAATTAATATATTATATATAATATTTATTATTATATATATAGTATTTATATTATATATATATATATTAAATATAATAAAAAAATTAAAATTAAAATTAATAAATTATAAATTTTATTAAATTAGATTGATTTATATAATTTCTATTCAATCCAAGTCCTATTGGAATCCATTTATTAAATAAGCTAGGCCATATTCTATACACACTTAATGTTGTAGGAGGACAAGAGCAAGATAAGATCCAACTCCGCACTCACCTACTACAAAAAACATGATTGAGTCTTGCACCATGCCTATTTAATAGAAGGCTAGAATGGATTTTATTCTATGGCTATTTAATAGGAGTAGGACTGGTTCTAGCTCATTGCCACTAAAGCAAGTCCATCCCTTGGCTAATTTTAAATTGGTGAATTTTATCTAATGCAAGATCTTATCCATGATATTATTATTTATAAGGCTTTTATTAAATAAACCTTATTTTCATCATGGCAATAGAAAATCTACCATCTATTTTTTTAATAATAATAATAATAATAAATCTTAAATTATTAAACAATCAATTTTTATCAATTTTTTTTAATATAATTAGTCTTGTAAATTTTTTGTTTATCTAATCTTATGTATCAATTGGATACCTATTCTTCTATGACACTAGTTTCACCTTAACACTTTTCTTTTGAATTGGCATTCTAAAAGATAAACTATAGCAGTACAATTAAGTACCAAAGTCAAATATATAGATATAGCTATATAGCTTCATTTTAAAAAATTATTGTGACTTAAAATACTATTAAAAGAATTACAAATAAAGTTTATCTTTGGTACTTATTTTATTGATTTTGAGTAATATCTAAAAAATATGCACATTAATAAACTTTAATAGTGTGGCTTTAAAAACATTGGTAGATCTAAATTTATATTTAATGGCATAAATAATATTTACAAGTTTTATGATTTACAAGCCAAGTAGTATAGAGAATCCTTACAAAATATAATTAGTAACATCTTTAAAAATCCTTATCAAGAAAAAATGTAGTAAGTTCTACTTCAATATATTGTTGCAAAAACTTAATGCAATAGTGATGGTTATCTAATTTATAATTAAAAAACTATAAATACAAATATAATCACTTTTATTTCTATAAATTTATCACAAAAAATTTATTCAATAGTAATTGTTAGTTAATTAAAAAATATTAAAAATAAAAATAAAGATAATAATTTATATTTGATTGAAATACCATAGAGATGATAATTATTTAATAGAATTTCATAATTTATACCTTGTAATAAAGTTTAATGTATAATCATTTATATATTTAATGAGAAAATTATTTAATTAT
The DNA here is from genome assembly GCA_036785485.1 of Physcomitrellopsis africana. Classification (NCBI taxonomy): domain Eukaryota; kingdom Viridiplantae; phylum Streptophyta; class Bryopsida; order Funariales; family Funariaceae; genus Physcomitrellopsis; species Physcomitrellopsis africana. Next base: position 407,864 of record JAWRVF010000266.1, read on the forward strand.
ATTTTCAAGAGATATGACTAAAAAATGATGGTTTTAGAAAAAAAATTAAAAGATATATTGATATTTATGATATATTAATATATTTTTGTATCAAATATAGTATAATATATCTTTAACTTTAAAATAAATAATAAGTATCTATTTATTATATAATTATAAATAAACTTACTAAATTAGAAAACTATAGTATTTTATTTTATATTTAATCTTAAATAATTTAAAATAAGTAGATTGATATTAAATGATAAAAAAATTATTTATAAAGATTTTTTTAAAGCTTATTATTTTAAAAAAAGAAATATTTGGCAAAGAAGTTTGATGGTTGAGCATCTCCATTTGTTAGCAAATGATGGATGTTTTTGCAAATTTTTTATAATTATAAGAAATATATTCTATTCAAAAATACTTGTATAGTTAAAAATTATATAGATGATACTTTTATAATAATAAATATAGCTCTTTAATTTAATGATACCAATAAAGAATTTTAAAAAAATTATGGAATAAGCAATATTAATAATTAGTAGTTCTTAATTATGGATTCTTTTTATTTTTATTTTGATAAATAAGATATCATTAGATTTTAGAATACTTTAAAATAAAAGTAAATAATATTGTTAAGATGGTTTTTTTTTTTAATATCATAAAGGGCTTAAGTATCATTCTAGATTAATAATTAAAAGTTATATATATTTTTTGTATAGATGCTTAACTACATGCATTTGATAAAAATATTGAAAACTTTAATTTGCTAGTATCAATAATCAAATTTGATAATAATTATAGAAATACCTTAATTTATGAGCAATTAAATAACAACACAAAGCAATTGCAAAAATAAATTTTTAAACAAAGGTCAATACAATGTATATCAAATTGTTATAAAAACTTGCAATTTACACAAATCCAAAGTGTTTTTTTATTGATGGTTGTGGAGGTATTAGAAAACCTATCTATAAAAACTTTTAAAGCATATTTTATTAAACAATGATAATTTTTTACAATTATATCTTCTAAAATTTGTTAAAGTTTAAGAAAGAGTTACTTGGAGTTTAACCATAGTAAGTTTCTAATAGTCAAAAGTCAACTAGGGATTAAGTGGCGGCTAGGGTCTCGACAGGCGGTTAGGTTTAAGGTCTTGACAAGCGGCTGGATTTAGGGTCTCGGTAGGCGGCTGGCTTTTAGATGAATGTAGATGAAGCCTATGTACTTTGGATGTGAACTCAACTTATAAGTAAAGGGTGTTGGAAGTGAGAGCCATCTCATTCCGCACTTCTCTTTCTGTGCAACCTTGCTGATGCTAAGTGTTGTGGCTTCTAACTTCTAGTTCTTTAACAGGTTATGGACCCACTCACATTTGCTTGTGAGTTTTAGAAGTTTTATGAAGTCTTTGTTGTTGTGCGGAATAGGTCTTATGGTGTTTGCTAATGTTAGAGTTTGTATGATCTTAGTTTATATTATGACAAGAAGAGGTTCTGATTTGTAAGCTTAGAGATCTCTAATATTGCTTTGTGGATTCTTATCTCCTTGGATAGTGAGTTTAAGACCATTGTGAAAGACCTTGATAGTGTCTTTATGTGTTATTGAAACTGTTTCATTAACCTTCTGCATTTCATTAAATAGTGAGTTAAAAGAGTGAAAGAACTTGATTGAGAGGTTCATAAGAGTGCATATATTGATTAGAAGCTTTAGAAGATCACTTGAGAGTGCTTTGAGTGAGAAATCACTCTTTTGTTCATAAGAAGATATTCTGAGTTTCTGCTAGTGCAAATTTGTGATTTTTGATTACATAGAAACTTCTTTTCTCAATATTCTTTGATACACTACTTCTTAGAAATGGCTTCTAGTGAGGGTGAAGGTTTGAGAGTGATTGAAAAGTTTAGAGGTGACAATTTCTATCACTGGAAGGTAAAAATGGAACTTTTGTTGGTATCTTTGGACCTTTGGGACATTGTAGATGAAAGTGAAGACCCTCCATGCATAGATGCAAGTATTAAGGAGAAGAAGGACTTTAAAAGACGTGAAAAGAAGGCTTTTAGCATGATTGCCACAAATGTGGATGAAGCCAACTTTTCACACATTATCCATTGCAAAGGACCAGCGGAAGCATGGAAGACTCTTTGCAATATTTATGAGAGCAAGAACTTGTCCAACATCCTTTTTACAAGGAGGAAATTCTTCACTTGCAAGATGGAAGAAGGTGAAGACCTTATGGCTCACGTCAACAAGGTAAAGGCTCTTGCAAATCAACTAGCTATTGTTGACAAACCTTTAGAAGATGGTGATATTGTCATGACCTTGCTCATGAGCCTTCCGGAGTCTTATAACTATCTTATAGTAGCATTGGAGTCCATCAAGTTGAAGGAGCTTACAATGGACTATGTGACGGCAAGACTTGCACATGAAGTGACCAAAAGGAAAGAAAAGGAGCATCAAAGTGAAGACTCGGCTCTCTTCTCAAGACAAGGTAAACGTACCTATTCAAACCAACGTGACAATGGAAGGAGTAACGTGAAAACTTGCTTCATTTGCGGAAAATTAGGTCATTTTGCAAGAAATTGCTACAAGGCCAAGAAAGGAGATAGAGAGAATGCTAACAATGCACATGATGAATTTGGAGGAGATGACTTTGCATTCATGGCAAGTGAAGGCACTTCTATAGCTGCCATGTCTAAGTGGATTATTGATTCGAGTGCTACCAAGCACATGACTCCATACAAGTATTCTTTTAACACTTATGAATAAATTCCAGTAACAAATGTTTGGTTAGGAGACAATGGCATGGTACAAGCTGTTGGAATTGGCTCCATTGTGGTGGAGATTGTTGTGAAGAATGAAACCAAGAGGATCAGATTGAAAGAAGTCCTACATGTGCCAAAGATGAAGAAGAATCTTCTTTCGGTGAGCAAACTTGTGTCAAGTGGTTCTAAGGTTCATTTTGATATGAATGGATGTTTTGTGAAGACATTGGATGGAGATAATGTTTTAAAGGGCTTTAGAGATGGCAACCTTTACATTCTCAATTGTAAGAAGGTGAATGGAGTTGAAATAGCAGCATTTGCTGAATTTCCAAAAGATGAAGACAAGTTTGGAATTTGGCATCGACGCCTTGGTCATTTGAATGCCAAAAGTATGAAGGAGCTCAAATCTATGGTGGTTGGCTTAGATCTTGGTCAATCATGCAACATTGCCACGACTCTAGCTTGTGAAGGTTGTATTCAAGGCAAGCAACAA